>JAABNY020000045.1:845708-864795 GCA_015164015.2 Brevimyrus niger | reverse complement strand
GGTGATTCCCTAACCAGGTGTATTCCCTAATCAGGTGTATTCCCTAACCAGGTGATTCCCTAACCAGGTGTATTCCCTAACCAGGAGTATTCCCTAACCAGGTGTATTCCCTAACCAGGTGTATTCCCTAACCAGGTGATTCCCTAACCAGGTGTATTCCCTAATCAGGTGTATTCCCTAACCAGGTGATTCCCTAACCAGGTGTATTCCCAAGAGCTGCTACCATAGATAAATCGCCAGAGAGGACATAACATGCAGATGAGAATTTGTGGCTGGATCCAGAGGAGTGGATGAATTAGCAGCACTACTACTATGATTGTGAATCAACTGTGTGTGTGTGTGTGTGTGTGTGTGTGTGTTTACTGGGGATGAGGGGGGCATGTTGCATGTTCTTCCTGTGCTGTGTGGATTTCCTCTTGCAGTCCAAAGACATGCAGTTAATGTTTTTTTAAGCAATATGATTATTTGTCCTGTACTTTTGTATCCAGGCTAAAATACATTTTATGCCTCTGGGCCCCACCGGGCACTCAGTCAAATACTACGCCATCATAGAACGGGGGTCCCTGACAACTAAAATAGCCCAGGGTCATCTGACCATATTCATGTGATTCTGGTTGTAGTTATTTCAAAGTTTGTAAAACCTGAAGTTCAAATGAGGTCATAATTAAAATTCATAATTGGTGATTCCGGACTCCAAGCGTATGGATTTACACCCCAGTCCAGAGTCTGACTTCCCACTTTGATATAACACATCCTTGTTAATACCAGACAGACTCCAACTGTGCTGTGTGACAAAGTCAGAAAGCCCCTGAGTACCAGACCATGGAAGGAGAGCACGTGCTGCGATGCATCACCACTGGCAACCAGCCACTCACAACTGTATTTAGCCACAAAGCCCTGTGTGCAACAATGCCAGCTGGGGAGGGGAGGGGAGCTTGATCCAGATTGGAACTGCAGAGCAAAAGCAGCGCTGTGCTGCGTTGGAAAGGGGGACAACAATTCTTTGTGTGATTCAATCGGTACCTCTGCCTTTATACTTCATAAACCTGTTAGCAGGAAAAATGGCAAGCTTCACAACAGGTGGAAGGGCCTTTAATTGTGGTAATTCTATGCAGTTTCCCTTACACCAACAAAGCCAAATACTGAATAAAATGTTTTATTGACCTTTTGAGACAGATCTATCCCAGTTGGGATCTTTCTCAGGTGAGTTACATGACTAAAACAACCTGGTAGGTGAGATTATCCAGGCCAAGAGGTTTGGGTATGATTAGTGATGGATAAAATAAGGATTCATGAACCATTTGCTGTATTTTTTAACTCCATTAGGTGGTGCTATCTGTTAAAAAATGGCACAAAGCATGGCCCAACATAAAGCATGTCCCAAACCCGTAGAGTATGTCTGCCATCTTTTAAATAAAGTGAAGATACACTGATGAGCCCAGCAGCTCAGTTGCAGGCGAGGTAGAAATAGTTACCACTTCTGTTAGCCTGGAAAATTCAAAGGTGACACCCAGTGAGGGAACACTGACATCTGACGAGGGCCCGGTACCAAGGTTGTCAACTTTAATCAGCTGGCTGGCGTGAGATTTTCAATTCGAGACAAGTCTATACAGACATTACATGTATGAGTGTTGTATTCTTACACCCCTAGGTCTGATGACCTATTACAGTACTAGCTGCTGATCTCTGGTATAAACTATGAGATTTGATGGCTGTGGCTTCCTAAGGGTGAGAAAGGTCAAGTTAACGTTTTAATTTGCTTATGGCTTCATCATGGTTACCAGATTTGGTCAGCTGGCTGACATGAGATTTTCAATTCAAGATTGGTCTGCGCATTCATTTATAATTTTACATGTATGTACCAGTCTTATTACCTTGTGAATAGTCTATCCCAACGTTTTTTGATGCTGCTAACTTTAGGTTTATAATTGAATAATACAGATTTGCAGTAAGATTTCTTGTGTGAGCGTGAGAGTCAGAAAGCGTGTGAGTCACACCAGAGTGCGAGAGAGTTGGCTGTCATGCCCGGTACCGTCTCCCACTACACCACGCCACGAAGGGTCTATAATGCAACCCTGAGAGATGGCACAGGAAATTACTTTGGGTCTGGAAGGTTACCTCAAGTACAAGGAAGAATGACAGAGAACGGACCATCCAGATTGGACGACAGTAGGCAGCACTGCCGTCTCACTCTCACACCGCAGTTGCACACTGAGCTGGTTACCAGCTCCACTTCAAGCCAGACAGAGTCGTCCGATGATCATTTTATTCTGTGTCCACTGATGCAACAAGTGACCCTTGATAAAGTAATTACAGAATAATCGTTTAAACTGCATTACACCCAAACTGCATTAATGTATCAGATTAAATAGCTGCGAGATGAACTTCGGCACAGTGGTCGTTATTGCAGGGGTAACGGGACTGCTTAGCTTCGGCTTCTTGGCTGTGGCGATCGGAAGCGATTACTGGTACATCATTGAGGTGAACGCGCCAAACAACACAAATTCAGAAGAGCTCAACTCCCATTCCGGACTCTGGAGAATATACGAAGGTATGAAAATAATTAGTGGACTGGTGATTGGTGCATGAATTTTGGTTATAGCGCGCTCGTCAACGGTCCATCTCTTAGCCTACAAATGCACGTAAAAGAAAAAATGTCGCTATAATTTTTATGCTTTGTAAATAGACGCTTTAAGAAATAGCGATTACAATTGCTGTTATAATATATCTGCTTTAAAAAAACGTGCGTGGAGGCAAATCTAGCGTCTTTTAGAATATTGTTTTAATGCAAAGTAAAATGTATAAGTTATGCATACTTCATTAGATTTAGAAAACACCTGGGCACAAGTACTTTATAGTAGGGATATTCAATAATGCCATATAGTATGAGTATGAAATAATGCCACAGTATACATGTGTGTTGGCGTATAGAGAAATCATTGGTTCAATCGAGATACGGAGACAGTCATAAATCAAATGTATACAAGTTTGCTAGAAAATACGGTAACAGATTTTGAGAAATTTAGATTTTCTTATAATTAGGTATTTTATTAGCGAAAATTTGCAGGTATGTAACGACATTTAATTTATATATGTTTGGGAAAAATGTCTATATTTGACTGCAAATTAGGTTACTTCTACATTTGTACTGTATTATACTTTACAATTTGTACTGTTTACGGTTTTCCAGATAAAGCTAATCTACATACAGTAGTACAGCATAAGTAATTCGATGTGTAATAACATGCATGAAATTGCAGATGAGCTAATCAGCTCTTATTGCAAAATTAGTCCACAGTCACAACTGGCCACGCAGTAATTAGCATTGGCTTACTGACTGTAATATAATAACGTAATGCTGTGCTAAACAGATAAAGTCAATTTTTTCCAGAAAACCAAAACGAGGTACAACGTATGCCTTGCTCTGATATAGCCATTTTTGCGAGAGTCGGTGTCTTATTGGGGTCTTTGGTAAGTCTACAGTTTTGTTAGCACTCCTTAAGAGCCCGTAGGGTTGTAGCATTGATCCGATAGTGTCAGGGTCTGTGGCTCAGTCTGCAAACCTGGGGTATTTTGTGTCAGTCTTGTATTTTCAGTGTTTATAGCAATTTCTAGTTTAACCTTCCTAGTTCTGTGATCGCTCCCTGTTCATTAGTTTCACCTGATGCTTGTATTGTGCTCTGTTGCGTTTGGTTGTTAAGTTAATACTTCTCTCCTGCGTCCTCGTTAGCTCAGTCTGGTTTGCGTATTTAGGCTCTTGCCTTACCTCATTTCCCCAAGTTAGTCGCTGTGCCTTTAGATTTTCTAGTTCTGCTCCCTGTATTGCTCTTTTTCCCTTGCTACATTTTTTTTTTAATAAAAAAAGATTTTTGTAGTTGGTTCTTGTTTTCTCCTATTTGCTTTTGAACTCCTGTGGTCCTTTATTTAGTGCCTTCCCCAGTGATCAGTTCCCTAATGAAATGCTTTGTCTTGTGAGCCACCAGTGGATCATCAACTTCTTTTCCTGCCTGTGCCATGACACGATAGTGTACTGTATCAACTTCTACTATGGAGGTAGAAGCTCAAAGCAATATCAGAATTTGCGGGTCTCATTTACAAGAACGCAGACAGCGCCTGGTTCACATCCAACTGCCTGATGAAGCCAATTACACGATAGGACTGTAGAGATGTTTTTTTGGGCGAAATTTGACCATAGTCAATAGGACTTTGGAGGATCCCAGCAAGTCTGGTGCTATGGGTCTTCATAGATGACAAGACATGGTACAGCCAATTCAACAAGTAGCAGAGACTGAGCATGGCTGGTGTTGGTTTTGTAGAGCTGCCAAGGAGGAATGTTCATGACACTTTGAGCTAGAACAGGATTTGTAAACTGCTCTGTCAGTCAAAAGGACCTGGACTTCACTTATGTACAGAGTTCCTGTTGCATGCTGATTGGTCAGTGTTCTATAATTGTCACTAATGTTAATGTGAAACGGCTGGATGAGTTTCAATTGGGAAAAAAAAACTAGTCAAAGCACAAGAAGAACTGAACCATTTAGCCAAGCGCAGGAATCTTTCGGTTTTTAAGTAGTTTGCAAAACCTGAAGTGGCTCAAAGCACTTTACATGGATTATTTGGTATCCCTATATGCATGGATTTCCAAAGGTCATACCTGTGAATATGCATTTCAGAACAGCCCTCATGAGGAGTTTGTACGAAGGTGATATTTGGAGCGGAACTGAGTATTCATGCCGCTGGACGGCTTGGGTCATATAAAAATGGTATGAAGGGAGTGAAGATAGAGCAGCAGTCCATGTCCAAATGTGTCCCTCTTGGGATTGAGTGGAGAATTTTCTGGTGCTTATCAACCCTCAGCACTGCAGAGAAGGGACACGGTAGCTGAGCGTGGTCCCTGAATTCAGTTACCTTGGTTCACTTATGCATCCCTGGTTATGGTTTCCAGGTAAAAATGGCAGCTCCCATTTCATCCCCTCCATCCTTGTAGAGACGGCGAATTACACCGACCAGGAGAGGAATCTGCTCGGTGAGTCCTGGCATTTTATCCATATTAAATGCTGGCATTATGGTCTGTCCGGAATCCTTAAACATTAGCAGTGATTCTGTCTCTAAAACTCATGTAGCCAATGTATTTTTCAAGTGTCCCAAACTGACTGTACGTCAGCTGCTTTGCACTCAGTTTGTAATTTTCTAACACACTTTTAGAAAAACTGTAAACGTTGGTCTTGATATTCCAGCACTATTATGCCGATTGCCTTTCAACATTGACAAAAAGAATGAGATTTAAGCGATTTTTTTTTCTGTTCTTTTTTTTTCTAGCACAAAAGATTTTGCTTTCTTTCATGGTATTTTTGCTGTCTGAGCAGTGTTAGAACATTTTGGAAAAAAATTTAAATAAATGCCTTTTTCGCTTTCTTTGTTTCGATAATGTGTTGTGTTGGGAACATAAATCCATATTTTATATATTTGAATACCTTTGTATTTGTGTGATGGCAGCAGTTTTTTAAAAACGGCACACAGAAAAGCTAAAGCCACAAGTGTTTGTTATTTAGACTGTCAGTGTGTGGTTGATGCTTCATGTGCGAATTCAATTGATGGTTTGTGTCACTGTATTGATATGAAAACACGTCTTTTTTTTTTAAAGAGCTTGAAGTATTATGCAAGATCTGTTGACTTTTTTTCAAGAGATCTATCGTTTTGCTGGTTCGGTGTAAGGTTTTGGGGATAGTGTGTATAGCTTTGGGAAAAATAGGCCATTGTTTCAAGGATAGTGATAAGGCAATCAGAAAAACATACAACACATTTAGAAAAAAGATGGGGTTTTGAGGAAATGTACACCATGAAAGCAAAATGGAAGGTTACATTCATCTAACTTTTCCATCCATCCTTTATAAGGGTTGCATGCGATGATTGTGTCATAACTATTTCGTTTGACTTTACAGAAACTGAATCTGAAATCCAGAAATCAGTTTAATGACTTGAAGAACCCGTGGCCATAGGTGGAAATTTGCGAGAGAACATTTTTTAATGGATTTGAAAAAGCATTTCTTTATACAGCGTGTAGTTAGATTATGGAACAGTCTCCCGGGTAATAGTACAAGCTAAAACCCTAGGGTCCTTTAAATGAGAGCATAGATAAAATTTTTAACAAATTTAAGCTATTAGTTGAGTTTTCCCCAAATGAGTAATGAACTGAATGGTCCCCTCTTGTTTGTAAATGTCTTATGTTTTCCTTGGGGGGCAGCATAGTGGTGCAGTGGTTAGAACTATTGCCTCAGACCTCTTGAACCTGGGTTCAAGTCTCCAAAAGGGTTCCATATGTCTGGAGTTTGCATGCTCCCCCCTGTAGTCATGTGGTTTTCTCCAGGTAGATCAAAATTGGAATTACCAAATTACCCATAGGTGTGAATGGTCTGTGAATGTCCCTAGCGAGGGGTTGGAGCCCCATCCTGGGTTGTTCCCTGCCTTGTGCCCTGCGAGGGGTTGGCACCCCATCCTGGGTTGTTCCCTGCCTTGTGCCCTGCGAGGGGTTGGCGCCCCATCCTGGGTTGTTCCCTGCCTTGCACCCATAGACTTCAGACCTCTCACAGCCCTGAACTGGACCAGCAGTTTCAGAAAGATGGATGGATGCTTTGCTTTCTTCATTTTATTTTATTCTTCGAAACTTAGATTGTAAATATTTTTAAGGAGTCTAGTAAGCTGTTTCATAAATAGGTGGATGGGCGTTCTTTTAAATCCACTATCTGCCTATCCTAAAAAAGCATCCCACCAGCAGTTCACGCGGTGCCCTAGCCAAACTTCACTCTACATGCCTCTCCAGACAGGGTTGGCTGGGGAGATAGAGGGAGAAAACTAGCTGCCCCCTCAGCAGAAGGTGCTTATGGAAGCTGCCTGTGTTGCCCCATGGGTTGAACAGCATTGGATCCTTCCATCTACCCATCCATCCCCTCCTACTTATCTTGGTCAGGGTTGGACCAGTAGCCTTTCGCAGGCAGCACAGGGTCCAAGGCTGGGGGTCACCCTGGACAGGATGTGTAATTAGTCTCACTTTTACATTTTTCTAAGTTTCATAAGTATAGCATATCAGACACCACATTGATGGTATAGTAAATATCCTGGATGTCGGTGTGCTTAGGCATTCTTACATGAAATTCTTTAGGTTTTTTTTTTTAAAGCAAACAACTGCAACAAGAAAGATGGTGAATGTCACGATCCGCACTTCGGCCTGTACGCCTATTTGCTTTTATTCCTCTTGTAAGGCCTTTAGATGTAGGTCTGTGTGTGGGTGTACATTGTTGTTATTATGTCATCGGTTTGCAGTCCCTTTTATCCAGAACAACTCATTGTTACTCAAAATATTACTCTCTACTGAGTATCAGGGAAATTTGGGTGATAGGAGGACCCTCCTCGTGCTGGATCTGGGGCGATGGAGGGAAATGGTGACCCTGGCAGATTCTGTGGCCACAGCACTTTTCAGGGGTCCTGAAAACAAAAACAATAATGTATATGGTCAGGGGGCACCTCCACTCTACTCAATACACTGTAGGGGGACATATTTATTTCAGATTGACAATGGCATCCCTGGGGGGGCTCCTGATTGAAACCAGCAACTTTCCTATTTTAAGACCTTACAATTGACAACACCTTTCCAAAATGAAGGGGGGGGGGCAATCAAGGTGTCCCCTCAGTCATGTAGATGTTCATGTTTAGCAGACGCTTCTGTGGGGGTCAGAGGGTAGGCCCTCAGTTAGGGCTAAGGGCCTTAAGACGTGATGCAGGCGATGGTGGTGCTACTGTTTGGTAACCGGAGGGTTGCAGGTTCGAGCCCCGGGTCCTCCTCACCCCATCGAAGTGTCCTTGAGCAAGACACTGAACCCCAAATTGCTCCCGGTGAGCTGGTAGGCACCTTACATGGTAGCCTCCACTACCGGTGTATGAATGGGTGAATGTGAGGCATAATTGTAAAGCGCTTTGGTTAAAAGCGCTATATAAATGCAGTCCTTTTACGTGATTACTCTACCTGCTGTAGGCTTTGGAACTCATAGCCTTCTGGAGCTAGTGACAGCTCCCTACCCCTACCCACCACCCACACAATGCTTTTCAAACATTGAAAAAGGATGAGAAACACTAAAATAATAAACTTGCAACCTATAAAAACTGGCAAAGCCATCAATAACCTAATACACAATTATAACGACTCTTTCCAAACAAGGCCTACATAACGATGTTTTGGTCAGCGGCGACCAACAAGTACGACTGCGATCCCATAAGATTATACTATAATGAAGCTGAAACATTCCTGGCACCTTGTGATGTTGTACCCATGGATCTTAGCAAAATGCATTACATTAATGAATGTGTTTATGGTGATGCTGATGTAAACAGACCTACTGCAATGCCATCCATATAAAAGTATAGCACATACAGTTATGTACAGTGCAATATAATAAACAGCCAAATTACTGGTTTATGTATTTACTATACTGTACTTATTTTAGAGTGTACTATTTCTACTTATAAAAGGTTTGCTGTTGCCTAGATGTGTAGTAGGTTATACCATCTAATTGTTTTTAAGTACACTCTTGTTACAAATGGACATAGGATGGATGATCCACATAGTGGCTCACAAAAAGAGACTTTAATTACTCAAAAAAAGGACACCGAAAACGAAACGAACCACGGGAGGTCAAAAACAAAGCAGGTAAACAACTGAGAACTAAAGCAGGGAGCAACAGAGGAACAACCCTAGTAGCACAGCAGCAATCACTGGGCAACAACAGCTACAAGCACGAAAATGACATACTGCGGAAAATAGTAGGGTTAGGCACTGGTGGACCAGTCCTGACACGCTCTAGGATGTTCTGACAATGACAAAATCACTTCACTACATATCTCTCAGAATGTCTGACTGTACATTAAAGAACTTAGGGTTGCTAACCCGTGTATGAAATTAATAATGGACAACAGCTCATTTCAATGCTGTTATTGTACGTATGCAATAGCAAGATGTTGGTCATCATGACAGTATGCAGGGTCCCTCACACAGGCTTGCACTCTGTCGCCCCCTGCAGACATGCACAGGGTGATCGTCATCCTGTTACCCCTCAGCCTGGTGCTCCTGGTGTGCGGCTGGGTCTTTGGCTTGGTCAGTTCCCTGGCTCGCAGTCCCGCCCTTCTCTCTGGAACCTCCTCCTACTTCCTCATCTGCAGTAAGTGATCGCCTGGTGATGGTCATGCCCGCCTCGATTCTCCTGCCTCTGCTAAAATGCTTTTTCAGCTCTTAGCTGAAAGGTTAAGTCGACATTAGAAAGAGATGAGCGGCTCCATAAATGGACACAGACACCTGTGTGGATGCAAGCTGAGGATTTAAGCCCATGTGCTGAGAGCACTAATGCTCTCCAGTGTTCCTCAACAAAGAGCCGGCAAACAAAACACTTGAAATGGGCTTGCTATTCAGTTTGACACAAAAAGACACAGTTTTCTTCACTGGAAGGTTGCAGAGTTTTTTTCAATATGACTTAATGGTGTTGAATGAAAAAAATTGGAACCACACTAAACAGGTTTGCAGAAATCCACCTGGTTTTTCAATAAGCAGCCCCGGAATTAATTATCATACCAATGATATGCTTAAAATGTCATTAAATTGCAGCGAACCTTTGGCAAGTAGCCCCTTAAAAAGGTTGACCACTTTACTTGGTTTGCAAAGAAATGCAAAGCCAGGAATTTAATCGCAAAATGGCACTTGGGGTCACAGTTGACCCCCCCACCTATGACCACGATGATTGGACCATGATGCAGATAGACTGCAAGAAATACAAATCCATAAACTTACAGTCCTTCATGTGCAAGAAGACAAGAGAGGCCAGAGCTGAATTAAATGAGGATAAAAGAATCCAACACTCCTTTTTTTCTTTTTTTTTTACTCACAGTGACACCCACACATCATTTACACTCTGCTTGGTTTAGTTGCCACCGAACCTTTTATGCTAGCATCAGTCATTACGACAATGGGCCTGACACAATCACAGAATACAATGAGGTCTCAGGCTGCTTTCAGCACAGAAAACACGATGATTTTCTCATGCTTGTTCCAGGCACTGAGTTGAAGGTTGACAACGGAGGGGCCCGTCTTGAGAATGAACAAGGAACAGCGTGACATGGTATCTTTAGTGCGTAGTGTGTGCTGAATCAAGGCACCCTTTCACTGTTGGGTGCCGGCTGAATGTGTGAAGACAAGATCCTTGGGGTAAACACTCTTCAGCACAAAAGGAGTATGAAGCTTGTTTCACGTATCACTTCTGACAAAAACCTTGTACTGACGCAGGCATTGTACACAATGACATGTGACCTGTGGATTTTCATGAGACTTTGGAGGTCGTCAGGCTTCACCTACGTAGTTGGCTTGTCCTTGGTTATCTATTTCTAAGAAAGTCAGCTGCTGTATCGGTACGGACGAGTCAAAGAACTGAGGACAAAGGTGACAGAGCCATAATAGGCTGGAAAAACAGGCAGAGAAACCTTTCAAATGATGATTTTTCTCCTTGCTTTGAAAGCTAAAGTATCTGTGAACTTTTTGGAAGCTCAATATATTTTGAATGATCTAGAATTCCAAAAATGGCTTCTTGGGTCTTTTGACTCCTTTGTATTGCCAGTATGAATAGGTTGACCGTGTCGTTTTTAAACACCAGTATTTTTAATATGCAATTTGTAGGCAAGTCAGAAAAATGATACAGTATATAATAATAATTATACATTAATAATAAAACTGTATACTGTACCGAACCGCTGACACCGTGCAATGTTTTCATGAGTGTCACAAAGCAGTACATGTTTATTACGAACGACTGTATTTAACCCAAATTTTTATAAAAACAGGGTTATTGTCAGTCCATTCATAAGTGTGACTTGTCCATAAGTTGGATGATATTAACCTTGGACTGTCTGTAAGCAAGAGATGATACTAGTGTGTACTTTGGGGTGTCAATCGGCCATAGTTGGATAATTCCGTTTCAGAAAGAAAAAATCCATAAGCACTCTGTGACTCTTTATAGCAGGAGAACATTTTAAAATGGATTTGAGAAGCTAGATAAGACTTTAACAACTCTGAGCTATTAGTTAAGTTTGCCCCAAACGAGCTTGATGGGTCGAATGGCCTCCTCTTGTTTGTAAATTTATTTTCTTACTCAACTTGAACTATCCACTTCTTCTTCTTCTTCTTCTTTTTTTTCCCCCCTCTTCTTTCTCTCCTCACTCGCCTCCTTTTAATCCCTCTCCTTACCCCTTTTCTCCACTATCACTCTCTTCCGGACAGCTCGGCAACTGGAATATTTTACATGTGTTAAAAAAACAAAATACAATAAATATATCAATAAAGAGAAATCGACCAACATGAAGGGCCTATACAGAGTTTATAGAGCCCCTCATGGCAAAGTAAATATGTCTGACACAGCAGTGCATTCAGACCATTATTCTGCTTGCTAAAGCTGCCGGACAGGACACATTTAAAAAAAAAAAAAAAAAACTTGAACTATCCACCTCTGCAGTTGGCTTTGTGAACTTGCTCATTAAATGCAGCCCTTCAACAGCTATTTTCTCATGCCACTGGTTGCTTGTTTGTTTTTTTTTTGCTGCAAGGGATGAAGTGGTCAAAGGTCTAGAACTTGTGCAAGTGTAGCATTCGCTTAAGTTGCCCAGTCAGTGAAGCATTTAGTTCTGTCCCAATCAGCTTCCTGATGCTCCGATAGCCGGCAGCATAAACACTATGGTGACCACTGATTGGATATATCTTTGGATACAAGCCATCATGACAGTATTTATGAGCAGCCCTCACATGCAGTCTCTCTTTGCTTTCTTCACAACGGTTTGTAGAACCGAAAAGGTCTAGGAGCAGAGGGAGCTGTGTCTTGTTCTGCCAAGCCTGGCCATGCTAGCATGTGACTGCTAGCGTGCTTCACTCCGCCTGGCCATTGTGCCTTTTCCCCCACAGGCGTCCTGACGCTATCTGGGGTGAGCCTCTACATCAGCTATTCGCAGAAAGCCCTGGAGGAGATTGAAAACCAGTTTGGGGCACTGCTGCTGGCACAAGTGCACGTGTCCTTCGGCTGGTCCCTGGCTGTGGCCTGGCTCTCCTTTAGCCTGGAGGTCTCTACAGGTCTCCTTCTCCTGCTGGCTGCCAGGATGATCCTTTTGGAAGCCCGTCTCGAAGCCTCCTCTGTCGTCGACTCGCCAATCTAGAGTTCCAGCTCAGATTTGTCTAAGCCTACAGACTCCATCTCTGCTCGCCCGGCCGTCAGCATTGCGCCACTCCCCAGAGCTGCTGTGTTTGACTAATCCAGCAAACATCTCGATATACTCCATCTCTCGCACACGAACCTCTTGACAACTAGGTATGGAGGGGAAAATTAATAGCATGAAATGAACATTGGCTAGAGAGAAGAAAATTAATATGTATATAAAATATTCATTACAAATTGCCACCACTCTAGGCAATCATTATTGTGGTTCCAGGAAATGACTGAAATGTTAATTAGACCAGACTGATAGAGACCCTAGGGTCAGTCTTCACACCTTACTACTGTTCTTTTATAGTGTCTGTGAAAACTGAAATTTACACTTAGCTACATTTGAAATGTTTTATAAATCGCTGTAGTGTTTTCCAAAGTGAGAAGCTCTGATGTCTGCTGCTGTCTGTGCATGAGCACCATTTGTGATTCAGGACACTTGACTAGATGACAATGCTTCACAAAAAAGAGCAACTTCATTTCCCTGCCTATTTGACAAGCAGCTGTTTCACCCAGTAAGTGACACATTTACAGGCTGCACCGTTGCAGTATAACCAAACAGGCCAGCGCCCTGCCAGAGCTCAGACCATTCATATACCCTTTAATCTTCTCTCAGATCCCTGAAAAAGAAAACCAACTGAAATGAGATTTAGAGCCAGTGTGGCTGACTAATAAAACACCAAGAGTCTCTGAATTTTCAATTTACTTACAAGCCTTACTGGTCATAAATTGTGTGGCTATATTTGAAAGTAATTTTGTGCTGTGAAGAGCGAAAACGTAAAACCAAGGACTCTCGCCCCACTTGGCTTTCCAAATGCTATGCTAAATGAATGCTTCCCTCTTGCTAATGACTGTACAGCATTGATGTATGGCAGTGTATTGCTGCCAAGACAAAAAGAAAATTCCGGCGAATTTCTCTATATAACAAGAAAAAAAATTCACGTCCTAATGAGATCCATTTCACGTTTTAATTCATGAGTCATTCTTCACGATTCAGGTGTTTTCGGTCCACTGGATTAACTAGTGCCGGACATTGAGAAATGTTATCCCTAAGAGCTCTGACTGATTCTTCTTTACAACCCCAAGCTTTTCAAACACACATTTCAGACAATACCATCTACTGAGCTCAATAACAGCAGAATTTCACTATCACATTCACAGCATTAAATAAAACAAACCATATAAACATGTCATTGTCAGTTTTCATCTTCCCTTTTCTTTTGACCTTCTTCTTGTAACATATGTTACGAGAAACATTTGTGATTTTAACCAAATCGTTAGCTTCTTGCTTTAATGAGTCATATTTCTTGTTTTAACCAGGTAATTATGTTGTTAAAGCACAAAACCTTTCTTGCTTGAATGATCATAATTTCATAACTTACAACAAGAACATTTTTAAGACACTGGGCTAATTTAATTATTGTCTTGGTGGCAGCAATACCCGTCATACATAAACTGCTGTTACATGGTATCAAACCGTTTTCTCCTGCCTATAATGTGAATTTCATGTTATTGTAGCAGAAAGGAGAAATCCTTGTGTTTTGATGTAGAACTTTTAATGTATTTTTTTTCCCCTTGAAGTCTCTCGAGGTTAAAACAGAATTTTATCTGTTAGCACTTGGCGAACAAGACAGAACTTCTTGGTGTTCTGGATGTTGCTGGAGGTCACGTGTGCTTGTACTTTCATTTTGGAATCTAATTATTGTGAATTGTTCCCAGAATGCTTTGGGGTTTATGAAAAGCTTTACAGCCCATTGGTGGCGCAATCATGCTCCTCGCCAAGGAGCACAGAGGGACATGGGGCACAGTGCTGGAGAGAGAGAGAGAGCGGAAGAGGAGCAGCACAGCTCGTACCAACCCAGGGTGGAGTTTGGCGGAGGGGGGAAAGTCATCTCAGACCAACGGAAGCACAACAGCTGACAACACAGTGACAGTCCCCAGATTGGTCCAATCAGGAAACACGGACGGATTGGTCCAATCAGGAAATACGAACGGATTGGTCCAATCACACACAGCAGTAAAGAGAGTGATTAAGTAGCTACAGACTCAAAAATCTGTGATGCCACACTGATCGTGGCGTCGGCATGACCGTCTGCAGGTGACAGGCAGTCCCCAATTTAAGCATGTCCAAGTTTTGGACAACTCATACTTACACACAAGCTGCCATAAAGCCTGTTACATTAAAAATTGACATTAAATACAACAGTCCATAATAATGAATGTGCACACTATTCTGTAACAGCTTCAGCAGTTTGGTGACTTGAGATACAGTACAGTACATACTTTTATTATTACTCTATTACTACTATGCACTGTAGTATTTTTCCAACTTACCTACATATTCAACTTAGGGAATTGATCTCGTTCATAACTTGGACTGTTTGTACTCAATTTTGGATGCATGGTCATACATGGTCAGCCCACTCATATAATAGTTATGATGTTTTATTTTCCCAACTTATCTATAAATTTAACTTAAAGACAGATCAGACAGATCTCATTCATAACCTGGGAATCTGCCAGTATTCGTTTTTATCCCTTCAGCTCATATATAGATGCATGTCTGATGTAACTTCAGAGTGAGGCGTCTGAAAAAGAGGCCCAAAGCCCTCTGCCACCCACTCACATCCACGGGGCTGAGATTAAGAGCGACCTCCCAGTCGTGTCACAATGCCCCAGAGCACCAAGCATTGAGACAGCTGCCCTAACTGCGACGCGACAAGGATAGATTTTAAATGCCGCCTTCGGACCTCCCCATGGCCCATGAGTCGGCATCCGCGTTAAATCCAACCCCGCGTCCAAATGCATGCTGGGGGCTGAACGCCACCAGCATTATGCAGGGTGTCACTGCCACCAGGGTGTGGGGAATATTGCTAATTATTAAGTGACGACGAGATACTTGCACATCCAAAATGCCCCATGTTGTACTGATGTGGGATGTGCAGTGTCAGGCTAATGGAAATGGACTGATAGAGGAGAGACAGCGGTCATTTTTGGAAGGCTCCTTTCTTGGTTCTTGGTGTGTGTGTGTGTGTGTGTGTGTGTGTGTATGTGTGTGAGAGCTTGGTTCAGGTCCTACCTTGGACAGGCAGACGCTGACAGTGTGGCAGTGCTGCAGGATGGCAGAAGGGGCCACACCCAGTGCCACCACTGCATTCATCAGCCGGGCGCCGTCCATGTGCACTTTCAGATCATAGCGGTCCGCCAGTGAGCGCAGCTGTGGACACACACACACACACACACACACACACACACACACACACGGGTGCGGGATGGTCAGCGCAAGCACAAATACACACATACTTCAAGAGCTCCGGTTCGTAAACAGATTTCTGTGATCCATGTGTGATTCTAAACATAATGTTGTCCAACCGCCACTGGGGGCAGTAGAGGCACTGTACTTTTCGGGTTTCTGTCTGCATTCAGTTTATCCGAGTTGACCGCCTTCTAGTAACAAAAGTTGAAGCCATTCACCAATACCAATTCTAGCTAGGTTCAATGCATGATGCGGTATTTTATGCATACAAACACTACAGCAACATGCCCACAGATAGGTGAACAGTCTGCATGTACAACTAAATAAGACATAAGTGCTAATTACCTATACAACTACAGATTTCACTTCTGCTGATAAAGGGTGCAGACATCTTGAATTCTGAGTTTGGGGTTGTGTAGATTCCTCCAACTTTCTCAGTCAGAATTCAGGGGTCGTTCCAGGTGAAATTTCTGACTAGGAATTCAGAAATTCTGACTTCAAATGGAACACAGTATCAGATGTGCAGGGGACACTGCCCTCACCTTCGTGGGATAAAATTCAATTCACTCAATTCAATTTGATTATTTATATAGCGCATATAACAAGTCATTGTGACAAAGCACTTTACATTTAACCAGCCAGAACCCCTGAGCTGAGCAAGCCTGAGGTGACAGTGGCAGGAAAAACTCCCTCTAGCAGGAAGAGAGCTTGAAAGGAACCTAGACTGGAAAGGAGAGCCCATCTTCCTCTGGGTGACTGGGGAGCATGAAACTGCATTTACATTAACATTAATTTCAGTCCATATAGTTTTAAAAGTCCCAGTTGGTTTCATGTAATTATCTCCAAGGAGTAGATGGTGTGATACCCACAATCCTCTAGCTAATCAACTAGATGATCTGTAGCCTTTCTCCTCTCTCACTGCAACCCAATGTTTGTTCTGTGCGCTTTAACACTTGGGCTGTCTGTGTAGCTACACACAATTCTGTGTATTAAGAACCCAGGTTCGATGCTAGACCAAAGGGGCCTCACCTCCTGGAGAAAGGTGAGAGGGAGCACGCGGCCCCCCTGGATGTTGTGTGTGTTTTCCACACACACCAAGCGGGAGCGAGGGTAGTGTGCGTCTGGGTAGCCGTGCCGGATCTTGGCCTCCACTTCTGCCAAGTCGAAGGTGCCGTCAGGCAGGTTGGCTACCAGGGAGGAGTGAACGCCAGCCAGCTAATTAGAGACAAACAGGCAGGCGGATGGACGACCTGCTTAGTGTCACAGGGGAAGCTCGCATACCATCCCAGTAAGTAAAAGGCAGAACTGAAATTCCAAATATCCAACTTCACGTAACTTCATTCTTGGTTCCTTAAAGATTTTGTTGCAAAAATACATTGTATTGTTTATATATTACCACACCTTCCAAAATTTCTGCCCTAAATACTTGGCATTTCTCTTAAAAAAAAAAAAAATTCTCATGTAACGAGAAATTCCAGAGTTACTGATTCAAGCACACAGCAGATAAGGAAGTGAGAAAGATACAACCTAAAACAATTTACTGATTGGTGGCATCATCATCATTAAACTGTCACAACTCTGTATTTACCAAACTCAACTTTTGCTTTCCTACCAGCACTACTCCCTCCGTACCTGTGCACTTCCACCCTGCTCATACACGTGCATGTGTGACCGATCTCCCACAATCATCTCGTCTCCCCTTTCTTTGCAATGCACCATGACTGAAACAAACGAAGATGCGCTGTAGTCTGTCAGCTGATCAAAAGACTTTCGCAAAAAAAATGTATTTAATGTACGCTACCTGCAATAAGGTTACTCATGGTCCCTGAGGGCACGAACAGGGCAGCCTCCATGCCAAACATCTCTGCCGCTTGCTTTTGCAGTTCTGTTGGAAAACGCACATCAAGCGTCCAGAGTGTGTAAAGTTAATATGATCTAGTTAGCTGGGGTTATGAGAACTGTACTTGTCAGAATATATCTTATTCTGCAAGAAATACTGCAACAAATTGTGCAAAATTATGCACACATGCATTTGCGGGTTTTTTTTTTTTTTTTTAAAACAACAACACTGACCGTTGCATGCTATATATGCAGTAAGTTGCAGTAAGTTTAGTATTTGCTCAACTTAACAACAGTAACTTTTCCCCAACCGTTTACAGACGGGTCCTCTCCAAACACATCGTCTCCAACTTCTGCTTCGGCCATGGCTTTGCGCATTGCTGCTCCGGGCTTGGTGATCGTATCACTTCGGAGGTCCACAGTCCGAACCGGAGTGGAGGCGCCCAGGCCATGGTCTGCAAGCTTACCATAGTAAAACCTGACGAAATGACCCATCCCAGCCACCGTAAATCCACGATTCCCACCATGTTTAATAAACTGCAACAGACTGGAAGCAGAAACAGTAAGGCTTTTCAAAGACATGGCGACGTCTGGAGACACAAGAAACAGGTGACGGTAACGGATTGCATCTCCGTATTCTCGAGCCCTGGTCACGCATCACGGCACGAGAGCTGTTACTACTGTACATGGACTTTGGATCATTGCACTCGACAATCACCTAGTGTACTTCAATTGCTTCACAACGCAAGGCAGTTTTAATCGATATGGCATCGTCGATATCTCTTAAATTTAAGCAAAATTACGTGTAATGAGACTCACACGCGCACACAAAAAAATCTTACGGCAAATCTGTATAATTCCATTATAAACCTAAATTGGCGACATCAAAATAGTTTGGAATAGTTTGCAAACCCTACAGACTTTTTGCAACGTAATAAAGCTGATATGTACATGTAAATGCCTGTGCATACATCTCAAATTGAAAATCTCATGCCAGCCAGCCTACCGAAGTTAGCAGCTCTGATATACACTACTCAAAAAAAATTAAAGGAACACTTTTTAATCAGAGTATAGCATCAAGTCAATTAAACTTCTGGGATATTGACATGGTCAGTTAAGTAGCAGAGGGGGTTGTTAATCAGTTTCAGCTGCTTTGGTGTTAATGAAATTAACAACAGGTGCACTAGAGGGGCAACAATTAGATGATCCCCAAAACAGGAATGGTTCAACAGGTGGAGGCCACTGACATTTTTCCCTCCTCATCTTTTCTGACAGTTTTTTCACTAGTTTTGCATTTGGCTACAGTCAGTGTTACTACTGGTATCATGAGGTGACCCTACAGAAGTTGCACAGGTAGTCCAACTCGTCCAGGATGGTGCATCAATATGTGCCATTGCCAGAAGGTTTACTGTGTTTACCAGCCTAGCCTCAAGGCCATGGAGGACATTCCAGGAGATAGGCAGCTACTCTAGGACAGATGGGCAGGACTGTAGAAGGTCCTTAACCTATAAGTAGGACCAGTATCTGCTTCTTTGTGCAAGGAGGAACAGGAAGAGCTTGCTAAAGCTTAAAGCTGCAGAGATTTTAGGAACTGTGGCAGCTTGGATCGAAAACTGGTTAACTGACAGGAAGCAGTGAGTAGTTATTAGAGGCACAATGTCACAGTGGGCCTGCGTTCATAGTGGGGTACCGCAGGGTTCAATTTTAGGACCAC
>JAABNY020000045.1:796352-814716 GCA_015164015.2 Brevimyrus niger | reverse complement strand
GTCACCTATTGAGCGTGGGATGGATCGACGTTTCAGGAGAACAAGCTGCTGCCAAAACACCATGTATGAAAACTTACAGGCCACATGCAAAGTCACACTGTATATGTAAATGCAGGATTCTGGTTGGGGCCCAACGCCGGTGTGCAGAGTGTTCAGATCCCTTCGGCGTCCCTGTATGTTGTCCCGTTGTTTGTTCTTGTAAAAAAAAAATAAAAAGTTGAAAAACTCCCGGGACCTCGCCGGTTTCGACTTGGCGTGTGGCGTCACCCACGCTGTCGGGCTCCTGGTTACCGTGGTGATTTTGTGGTAGTTTCTCAGACTGGTTTCACTGAGAGGGGATGGGGCCACGCACCACGATGGTGTCTGATTTCAGTTTCGCGGGAGAGCTGCAGCTGTTTACCAGCGCCCCTAAAATACATGAACCCACTCACCCAGATATTGCCCACATCCCCTCTACGGGGAAAGCCTGGGGACTCTCTATTTGCGGCCCAAAGTGGGGCATGCGTTTGTGCCCGGTGCTGAGGATGCAGGCAGCACACTGTGAGCGCGCTGCCCTGGCCCTCAGTCAAACAGGAGGTTGCCTCTGCCTTATATGAGGCTACAATGCTTAACACAATCCCTGCCACTGCTTTGCTTTCATACGCCATTCTTCTCAGTAAACATTTTTCTTCGTCTGGTGCATTATAAGGAATTTCTCTGTAAGGAGCCCCTGTATTAGGACAAAAATACCTACGGTATCACAGTCAGAGGCAAAGATGTAGAAGTGGGCGGAGACAGTGGGGCCAGGATAACGCAGCCAAACAGAGCGAATGGTGAAACACCATCTGAGCTAATACGTTCCGTGCACTTGGGTGACTCACTACGTTTTACTCTAACTGCACCTTTGGAAATGGGAACACCCTCTGAAACAAGCTTTTGAGAATTACTCAAAAAGAGAACTGGGAGCTGAAAGAGAAATGCGTCGTGTGTGGGTTACAATTCCAGAGAGCTGCTCTTTCACTCCTAATGCTAGCATTTCGTCCTAATGAAAAGAAGCCCCACGACAGACCCTGGGTTGTAAGAGCAGGCCTGATTGGTCATCAACCAGGATGCATGACTAGTTTTGATTTGACCTTGCTTAAGGCCACTCCAATCCTCAGGTGAAAGTATTACAAAACCCACACTGTCTGACCAGGCTGGAAAAAGCTGACAGTGTGTGAGGTGAGCCGTTTACTGTAATCTGTCTCACCACGTCATTTCTGTGTGCCAAGTCATATGGGCCATGGCTCCCCCGGCTGACCCGGGCGCATCAGGGAGCGCGCCAGGCCAAACACATGGCACCTCTTGCTGTAGTGTGTTTACATTACGGGCCAAATCCGCTCTGATGTCACAGCTTATGCAAGGTGCCACGAGCTCCGCCTGGGAAGACTCTGGGTGCTGGGCCGGCCCCCGGCGAGTCACCCGCTCCCTCAGGAGGGCATCTGGAGTTCGTCGACTGCATAGAGGACCTGTGGCTGTCGCTACGGCAACACCCACTTATGGAAACAGCGGGAGGTTCTGTGGCCCCTCTCGCGCTTGTTCATCGGGCTGCTCTTTTCCCCAAAAGCTTGGCAAAATTTGACAGTTGCGAAACAAAAATAAAAAATTAAATTACCCAGCGTGACTGGGACCTGCTGGAACCTGGCTTCCGCTTAAACTCAGCCGCTCATCGGCCGGCTCTAATTAGTTGCTTCAAATAAGCCAAATTTTCACCTGTTTCACCGGTTTAGGTTCAATATAATGTGTCAATTAATAAACAACAGGCAGTTATTTAACCTCTTTAACAGAGCCGTCATATTTGTGAAGTCTGATGCCAATATACTGATATATCAGGCTTTGGAATGAGATGATCTTTGCAGCTTCTGTAATGTCATGTGTAAACAAACGTGCCGGAAATGGGAAAGTAGCCATCTGCCCACCAGCTCACTTTCTCCGGGCGGTCATGTGACACGTTCGTAATGGCAGTTTGTAGTGACAGTTGACCTGCACGTTCCCCTCTAAAATGATGGTGTGACTCTGGATATGATGCCCCACTCTCCAGAATCACTCTGAAGGGCAGCCTAGTAATTAGCCTAGTATGGGTGAGGTTTATATCGGTACTGCACACTTGGGTGAACAAGTATTTCATAGGTCAGGGCAAAACACCTGCATTCGAATAATACTGTCCATCTACTTATTTTTATTTTCACTGCATACTCTAAAATCTCCACCATTGTGTGATTTAATGAGTCCTCTTTTGTCTTAGGTCATACACACACCCAGTGAGAGAAAAAAATATATCTCGTGTTTAGCAGTTCAACTGAAGTAACACTCCATGAAATCAGATAAGGACGTTAGTGTATGAGGTTTCCTTAGAAGAGCTTTGGTTAGAGGCTATGTCTGAAGGCACTTCCATGGAAACGCAGCTCGAGGGAGGCGGGGCCTTTCTGTCAGCCGCAGAGAATTCACAGACCGGCGGGGGGGGCAGGAAGGCGCACCGGCAGGCAGGCGGGCAGACAGGCGGGCAGACAGACGCGTGAACGGACTGGCACTGGTCGGACAGCGGGTCACATCGGCCTTTCGTGCGCTACACTATGCATTCAAACTATTTCTTCAGCTCCTGATTCTCAAATAAACGCACAGAGGAACCCATTAATGCAATCTTTAAGATCTTTGAACCATTTTAATATGGACAAGTCTGTCAATGGTGTGCAGACGCAATGTAAATAAACTGCAAGCACTCGAATGGAAAGTAAAAGTGGCATCTTGGCGTGATCATGCGTTTGGAACTAATGATTTGAGTTAAACTCTGGGATTTCCATTCGCTGGCTTGTGGCTGAGTTGCCGTAGAATTTTGAAATCAGAAGGTGCTTTTGGAGCTCTGCATGTCTGTGATCCTGGGAGATCTAGGTCTGGAGTATCAGGCCAGTCTTTCAAGTCACACGGAACAAACAATTTTGAAAATAAAAGTTCCCAGTAACCACCACGACAGCCCAGCTGACCCAGAGAAGGCGGCAACTTCAAAGCTTTTTATTGCTAGATAACAGAGTGTACTTCACACCCATATTCAACACACAATGATAAATGCCAGGCTTCCCGGCACGGTTGGCACACTGCCATCTTCACGCCAAACACCTGCTTTGGAAAGCGATGCACTTTCGGGATGCGATCCTCCCCTTCCCACTGCCCCCCTCCCCACACAGTATCACAGTGACTTTACAACAAAACCATCTGCACAAATAATAAACAGCTGGGAATCTCATTCTGAGGGAAACAAAAAAATTGGCATAAACCTGAAAATGGGGATCTAAATCAGTATAGGCACAGATAGTGGACAATGCTGTACCAGACAACGCACACACAAACAGACACACAGACACTAACCCTAACCAGACACACACAGACACGCACACACACACACACACACACACACACACACACACCCTAACCAGACGCACACAGACACACACATGCGCATACACACGCACACACACAGACAGACCTTGATACAAGGTATATTGAAAGCTTGCTGCATTCCATTCCTGTTAGATCTGCCATAATAATAAAAGAATTACAAAGCCACTGACCAACACAAAGGAGCTGAGCAGGCCTTGCACGCTTCACTGACAGTAGAAGGCTAAGCAGGCTGGAGACTGGGGTGGGGGGGTTCAGATTTTTTGAGCTCCCCCAGACACAGTGAGTTTTTTTCTAAAAACTAGGTTTGTGGGGACGACTCTTCTGGAAGGTTCACGAGTCATGTGGCCAAACGCTAGCGAGCTCCCAGTGTGAAATGACCAAGGCAGCTTTTGGTGCCCCCTCATTCTTCTGAGGTGACCCCCCCCCCCCAGGCCCACAGCGACGTCCCATCAGACAGGGAAACACGTAGGCATGATTACTCGTACCTTGAGCCAGACACCTAAGTGAAAGGGTCACCTTGGCTTCCCCAAAAATAAGCATTAACACGCCAGTGTCAGCATTGAACCTTAACAGCCGTCATCAGACAATGACCTAATTCCTCTCTGCGGGAAGCTTCCAAACTGGCCTGCTGAAGGAGCGTGTTGCGATTCCCAGGTAACACAAAGGCAGGCCTCATGAGTTACCGTGTGTGGATGTGCGTGAGCCAAGTCCTCCGTCTTCTTTATCATTATTTCCTCACCCCACTTCTGTGGCCTCTCCAGTTTTCCACCCAAGGATTCTGTTTGCCTCAGTTCTGCCTCTTTCCCTAGTCCATCTTTGGAAAACATTGCCTTTCACTAGCTCTCTAACCACCACCACTGGAGTCCTGTCCGTGGTGGCCATTACCAACTGGGAATGTTGCTGACATTTGAGGTCACGGACACGCATGGAGCTGCCTGAACATGTTTTTACTACACAGCCATTAGGGGTCTGGGGGTGCAGTAGTGGTGAGGGGCCCCCGGATCCTTATCGTGTGGTATAAAGTCCAGCTCCATACCGCTGCACTATTTGTTTACCTAACTTTTAAATAAAAAGACATTTTAGGTGCTGAGGATTGTGGGATGTGATATCCTGGGGGGGGGGGGGGGTTGGTGGTGCTTTTCCTATAGAGCCATTGTGTGACTGAGGTAGCTTACTTCCATAGATGGAATATGGCTCGCTCCGTTCCTGGTACAACACACACCTGCACATCATCAGAATCTGCGCTCCAGCAGCGACATTTGAAGGCTGTTAGATGATTAGTTGAATGGATTCCAACACTAAACTGATACCAGTTGCCCGACAATACAAAATTGTCTCTTGTGTTTCTCAGACTTTTTCATGGTTCTCATCAAATCTGTGTAATATACACAAATGTCAATTTCTTGACACATTCCTAACATCATTAACCCAGAATAATTCAGTCAGATTCATACTCCTCCAATCAGACTGCGACGTAAATCGAACAGAATAGTATCATGTGCATTTTGGAAGTTTCCGTAGTTTTTGAAACTGTTTTGCAAATGAGTAACAGAAGCTTCTGTTATTTAATTAGGAGCTCTAGGGAAAAAAAAAATCACACGCATAGATTTAATTAAAGGCTCCTGGGGAATTCACACGCACACACACACTTTAGAGGCTTCTGGGGGATTCACACGCATAATTGAAAGGTTATTACAGAATTCACAGACAGACATATTCAATTAGAGATTCTGGGGGAATTCACATACAATTAGGGATTTGTGAAGTACAAATTACGGTTGGGTATGGTTGCTTGTATTTTTCAGGCAATCTAGAATTTCTTTACAAAAGGAAATTTGGGAAAAGGCTTTAAGGTTAATCACCTGAAGATCTGATTGGTAACATATGGAGCAAATGCTTTATGAACCTGAAATCAGGCAAAATGAGAGGCAGGGATTGGAAATTTCAGTTCTTTTCTTAGGTAAAGAGAATAGAAATATTGTGCTGTTTTCCCCATTTTATACTACCTGGAGAACTTGTTAAGGGATCTCAACTCAGCACACAAACCACAACAGACAGTTTTCACTTGGTAAAAAATAGGTCTTTAATATAAATTACTGAAAACGCCATAAATATAAATAGTGTGCAAAGTTTTCCTTTTGTTTCTTTCATATCTTCACATGTGTAAAATGCCAGTCAGCTGGCCCCACATTTGAACATAGTTGGTACATCTTTATAAAAGACGGAATAACATTTGGCCCTTCTGAAGACAGATCTCTCCCATCTGGACATCTTCTATAAACGCTGTCAGGAGTCCTACTCGAGGGGCAGACCCGTCACTTAATGGAGGAAGGTAACAGGTCTGCCTTATCCTGCAGGGGCATCTTCAAAAGGTCCGTTTCTCCTGTGGTCACAGGATACAGCACCAGAGTGGCCTTTATGAATCTGGACCACCTGGGCCATGGAGAGCACCCAAAAAAAAAGTTAAAATGTCACTCTTCAATCCCCTCTTCTAAAACACTGGGTTTTGGCACGAACGAGCAACCTTTTAAACCGCTGTGATGATGGACGCCGCTTTCTGCTTCAGGGGTGTAAATGCTCATGTGTTACTGGCTGCTTATCACCAGAAGGCAGTGGACTTGGATAAATATGTGACTGGACTGCATACATGTGGCAGTTTCCCGGCACCGCGGTCAGGAAGCACGTCCCATGAGCGTCACGTTCCCGGTTGATCCGCAGGTGATCGCCCTCACCCAGTACCCGAGTCCTCCCTTTTCTTGGCAAGAGACCGGCGGAAGCACCAGTCATCACATACGGGAAGGTCAGCATTTCTTGCCCCGGAGCACCGGCAAACCCAAAATCTCAAAGGGGTGGAGATTGTCGCTTTACACGCCCGAGGGATTAGCAGCGTCCAACTCGATGCACAACAGAACGGGCTGCTCTCAAGGTGGCTTCGGGGGAGGGGGGGGGTGCTCTTAATCACCACCCACCGACCATCACCAACTGCTGGCCTCCATCTGCCTTTCCCCCCCCCATCGCCTTATGCTGTCGTCTCAGGCCCCGACGAGACAGCCAGCTTCGGGCCCCAACGATGAGCCCGTCACCCAGGACCGACCGATCAGGTCCTGAGAACCACCTGGACAGAACAGCAGTCCAGAGGACTTACTGAGGGCAGACCAGTAAGGCTAGATGGAGGAGTCGTACTTCTCAAGGAATTCCTTGACCGGCCTGGGCAGCAGATCCCTCTTGTCGGACGTGTCCAGGTGGCCGTTGACGGCCTTTCGGCACAGGTGCTGCAGCGTGGACATGCTGGAGGATAGGGGCCGCAGAAGTTCCAGGGGGATCTTCTCACCACCCGTGTGGATGAAGTAGACGCCGCACATGCCCCCCTTGCCACCCGCCACCTTGGCAGGCATGTAGTGATGCACTAGCTTGAGTATGCAGTTGAAATGTGGTGCCATGGACGAGCCCTTCGGGTCGGCTTGCAGGAAGAAGGAGTCGCCGTCACATTGGATGCGCAGGTTCTTTGGGCCAGATGCGGTCTTGATGCTCAGGGCAAAGAAGTGGCGCCGATCTGAACTGTCCCTCACCAGGAAGGTGCCCACAGGCTCCTCGCTGAGCAGACTGTTGGCCTCCTTGCCACTTATGGCTCCCCAGTAGAAGCCACTCTCCTGTAGCTTGCAAAGGGTGCCGATGACCAGCTGATACTGCAGCTTGGAGCTAAAGGTCTTGTAGTGGTGGGGGGCGAGCCTGGCATCGAGCAGGGTGCTGGACATCATGGGCTCAAACTTGCTTTGGGTTACCATGGCGCTGGGTGCACACCTGAGCAGGCTGGCAAAGAGCTGGCACAGGTTCGACAACGAGGGTTAAACGCCCTCGACAAGGCAGGTAAAGGCTCTCCAGCAGCTTTTCCAGTCAGCACATCTGGAACACTTTCACTAGGATCTGAGGCAGCTGGAGAGAACACTGGAAAGAAAGAGAGAGGGAGAGAGAGAGAAAAAAAAATTAGCTTCAGATGTCAGCTCACTTCAGAGCAAAAAGACTTGGCAGCCTTTTTTATTTCTTCAAATAAAAAAAATAAATAGGAAGAAAATACACATGGGAGGAAAAAACTGTTTTGAGAGGTGTGAAAAAAGCATTTTCCCCCCAAACATATCTGATTATTCGTAAACCGAAGTCACCCTGTCACAGATGCTGAAGTTTAGCAACAGTCACTGGAAAACTAAGCTATCACTTGGGACTTTCACAGCCAGCTCATTAAATTAAAAAGGCTATTTTAAAAATAACCCGTCTGCGTTACAGATTAACAGTTAAAGAAAGCCTCTAACTCTGAAAGTCATTTACGGTAGAGGACAGTCTCTGATAAGAGGGCAGCCTTCCTGAGAAATCTACTTCACAATGCGTGTTTTTCAGCAAACTGACCCCTATTATTATTTAACCCAGTTCGGGGAACCATATCGTACACCAGACACTAGTCCATTGACAAAAAAAATGCAATATCGTAGTCCTTTGTACAAGTCCTGCGAAAACTGTACCAAAAGCGGACAAAATACCTAGCCAGGAATACAATCCAACCAAACATAAATAATCTAAAATCGTGTTCCCGTACTGCAAAATCAGCTCGCATTTCGTCTCTTTTCAGGCACGAAGCGGCCAACAATAACTAGTATCCCGATCAACAATAGACAATTACCTTGAGGTTGAGTGCGGCTTGCTTTTTTCTCGTTGCTTTACTCTAATCAGTGAGTTCAGCGTGTTTAATGCTGTAATCCACGACTCACCGCTCGCGAGCAGTGTCTGTTGAAATCCCTGCGCTCTTCGCTACCACTGTATTTATATGCTGCAGAGCTCCGCCCTCGCTGCTTTTCCAGTAACATAGGACTTCACTAACATCGCTTCTGGTAACGGCAGTGTAATCGGGTTTTATGAACACACACTCACATGCATGCACACGCCTAGAAGCAATCGTGATTTTTTCACCCCCCTCTGTCTTTCTTCCTTTAGGAGACCATTCCTGGTAGTCGTGGAAAAGGAATAGTGACTTGTTTTTTTCCCTCGTATATCATATGGCAAAACAAAAACATTAATTAAGTTTCGCAGGGCAAATAGATATTCTTTATGATAAAAATGCAGCTCATGGTATATTATCTCAAAACACACATTTAAGAAATAAGCTTTTCGGTGTGTTACGCGTGCCCGTAGACTGGAAACACGCCACCTCCTGGCTTGTATTTCATTATACGTGGAATGCTCGTAGGTAGTATTGAAAACGTCTTCATTTTGGGTGTTGTGTGCTTTGCTTTAAAAACAACACGTAATGCTACATTACTCACCCAAAAGCGCAGTATCTTATCGGTAGATCCGTTTCATGTGTTACGTTGAACTTTTTTTCTTTTTAACATAATCACGCTGATAATCCACATAACAATCACATGAAAAATACCAGAAATGCTATCTCACCGTGAGATAAAGGTCCCGTCTAAATATCCTTTCGAAATGTATGATTGCGATGCAATAATGTCAGTTGAAATATCAATGAAACACACAAATTAAGAAATTAACTAATTAAATCCAATAAAAATTAGTATTTTAAATTCAAAGGGTAAACTAATTTACAGTTTTGTAGTGGTTCATGTTCCTTTGGGTCCTGTTAATGTTTTGAATTATCAAACAAATAAATAAAAAGTCGCCTCTTTAAGGTAATTACTAAAGGCAATTGTTTGAAATCAGTCAACCAGCAGATGTCATTGGGCAATTCAGTTACACAACAGTTCCTCCCTATGGTTTCCAATGAATGGATGACCAACTGATCAGGAATAAGAACTGATAGTCAAGGTTCGCCCTCCTTCCTCTTACAGTGTATCACTCATCAGTTCCATATGCCAAGGGAAATACTTGGGAGATATTTTTTAAAAATTCCTCCGAGGTCCGTAATTAAAAAAAAAAAATCGCTAAAAAAATACATATTTGATCTGAGTTATGTATGCATTTACAGTGTTAACTTCTCCTTTCAGATAGAACTAGATAAAAACAAAACTTCCTAATTTGTAAGGCACACACAGAGGACAAAAATGCTTCTATTAGAACCTTAAGGTTTTGCTTTGCTGACTCAGAATTTATGGGCAGGATTTAAAAGTTTCAATTAGGACATATTTAAGCGTTTGTACAAATCGTCCTGATCCCAGGCGGCGTTTGTGCGGCCTTTAGAACAGGACCCGCTAAGGCCGCGTATTGTCCATCCCTCAATGTCACTCCAAGCAGATGGGGACAGCATAGCCCCAGTGTGACGCCACGGCCTTCCATTATTGCCCACCGTTTCAGTCATGATGTGCTGTCTCCACCGTCATGAGGAGACCAGACTCACCTTCTCCCACCACTCAGTGTCTCTCCAGGAGGGATGATTCAGGTCCCAGCTGGCCCACATGCAGGTGTGTGTGTGTGTGGAGGGGGGGGAGGGTGCACTCAGGATGTTGGGTGATTCCTGAAGCCTGCTCAGGCATGACTGTACTGGGGAACATCGGACAAAGCTCCGGGATGGGGGGGGGCGGATTGCATGGGGGATTGCGTGTTTTCATGTGGTTGGATGCCACCAGCTAATGTTGGATAAGGCCTGTTTTGCAGAATGAGTTGGCTGGTCATGGAGGGGGGGGATCTGGAGGGGGGGGGTCACTACTGATGAATTCCTCTTGCCTCCCGATAAGCTATGGTTTCATGCTCTTCTGAAGAACGCAGATGGCGTTCTCTGCATGATTCTGTTTAAGGGAACTGAAGGTGGAGAATTCTGGACAGGGCCACATAAAACAAAAAAGCCCCCCTCCCCCCAGAAAGAGGAAGGCGCCCTCATGCAGAAGCTGCGCCGACAATCGCAGTTTGGTGTTAGGTGTTCTTTCCAGCTGGTCCGCCACCCGCCCTGTTTCTCCCCCAGCTGTTGAATCATCGGCGTTCTTCTCTGCTGCATCAGCGGCATGATTGACATGCCAGTAAAAACCGCGGGACACCAGTGCAAAGTCCAGCCAATGTCCAGGGAGCCCCAGGCTGCCGGTCCACAGCTCACCTGCAGAGTCCGGACTGGACCTTCAGGCCTTTGCTGCCTTCTAGAGGGGGGAGGAATGTATGCATCTTTGTGTTGGAATGAACATTCGTTACTAATGGCTGCTGGCTATGAAGGGGAGGGATCATGTGGGATTCTATGGGAAACAAAGTGTTCTTTTGTTGCAGGCAAAGCAGAACTTTCTGGACTCATAATGTAGTTGCTGGAAAGACTGCATTGTCTGTAGTTACAAGCCTCCCCCCCAGCCCCCCCAGCCCCCCGGACATTCAGGTCCAGAAAGTAAAAATCCAGACTTAGATTTTGTTTCAACCAACTTGTTGAATCTAAAGAGTTGAGGTTTATTGAAACAAAATCTTGGTCTGGATTTGTACTTTTTGGGCCTGAACTTTCTACCTCTGCACAACACACCTCATTGACAGCCGAGGTTGACTGGTGAGAGTTGCCAACGGTGAGCAGCTCCAGGCCTAAATGCCCCATTTCCTCAGCTCTGTCTTCTCCATCCTCTCTGCCAGGCTGGTTTCCAAGCGACCAGGTGAAGCTTTTCGGTGCCGCATTACTTTGCAAAGACGGCGCTGGATGTTTTCCATCGGTGGGGAGTAAGCGGCAGCATGCTGCTGCGACTGGCCTCCTCTCCCGGGCTTCATCTCTGAAGCTCTTTACATAAGACAAGTGACCAAAGAGGAAAGGCACACGTGGTGCTCTTGCCTGGCGCTAGCCTAGCCTGGTGGCTAACGCTGGGACTTGGTAACCAAATGGTTGCTGGGTCAAATCCCAGTGCAGCAGCCGCAGCGATAATAATCATCTATCTCATAGGACATACCTGACATGCGTGAAATATGTTTGCATTTTGGTTACACTCAGGGCTGTTTCTGTGAAACCTATAGTGTATTTTGCCATTTACACGGTCGGTGCACTTCTAAAAAATGAAAAGGAACTGAAAATGACTCATCACAGCCCTCATGAAACCAACCCACATGTACAAACAGGGTGGCAGCGGAGGGACAAACACCCCACCAGGACTCTGGACCTTTTGGGTGAAGTGCAAAATTCTAGAAACATCTGTCATGGGTGAGGTTGATGAGAAGGGGGGCACAGTTACCAAGAAGTATCAATTTGTACTTTTGACGGTATAATTACTTGTCACTGGGGCTGTACCCTCAAGGGTCTACCAGTTGTACCCTAGCTGTAGATAAATGTACCTTATAAGGGACGGAAATACACTTTGAGGAACATTTTCATACCATTGGGGTACATTAATGTTGTTTGTACCCATTTTTTTGACAGTGTAAGTACTCCAGGATCTCAAAGAGCGTTTCACGACGTGAACCTATCCAAAAGGACACAAGTTTGAGAAGAAAACATGATAACCCCGCTTTGGCGACCTTCTGCTTCTGGGCGTTGTGAAGAACAAGGCCGTTTTCACTTGACTGGACATTTCCTCCATAAGCGGTGACACTAGGTGCCCAATTGTGGCTGCCCCGGTTGGCAAGGTGGCAGAGGAGGAATAAACAAGGAGAATCATATCCTAGGCTCTCAGGCAGCAGGCATCTGAAGTGGCTCCGTATCTGTGTCTGAGAAATGCTCCCCAAGATGTGCTGCCCGACACGCGCTGCCCTCCCCGACACGCGCTCCCCTGCCCGACACGCGCTCCCCTCCCCGACACGCGCTCCCCTCCCCGACACGCGCTCCCCTCCCCGACAAACAAATTCTATCTATCGTGGCACCTCTATTTCTTCACGATAAAAGTACCAAATCAAGTGGAGGGCCCGTTTTGTCAGGGTTCCGGCAACTTCTAGCTACACCCCTGTCCATCCCTGTCAGACAACTGGTTGTTTTTTTTCTGTCTCTATGATGCATCATTGTGGCCTTTTGGGACGGACCGCAGCTTCTCATCACGTCCCCTCGCTGCTCGCTGGCTGCCCGGCGAGTGTATTTTTGTAAAACTGCACACAATGGGCCTTTGAAGGGATGCATGCAGGAAGCCAGTGTTTGCGCCGAACAGCATCACGTGGATGACATCAGATAGGTGTCTTTCTGGCGATGACTTTTCCCGTAAAGCAGCGGCTGTGGCACAAGGAACAGAAAGGGCTGAGAGGGAGACGTAGCGTCAAAACGAGAACAGCGACATTTCAGGCGGTGCCATGTCAGTCCCACTCTGCACAACTCCATCTCCACCTGTGAATCGCGAATCAAATGCAGCCAGACTCCTGCAGCTGGATGCAAAAAGTGAAATCGCGACGGAAATTATACAGTGATGTCATGAAAAGGAAGACTGACACCAAATGCTGAATTCTAGGGGCTGTAAGCCACATTGGCTGGTTGGGGGAAGGGGCCATTATGTGGATGGCAGGCGGAGGTTATAAGCTGCTATAAGAGTGAATATAAGTGTTATAAGGTCCATCTCCCATCATGCCAGAAGGAAACACAGCGGCAGGCGAGGATTACATCACCGGCAGCTGCTGAGCTTTCAGAGAGACCTGGGCCCCGTCGGAACTTGACATGCGCCCCCCCAGAGTGGAGGCTCAGGCCCCTCCTCTGGGAAAATGGCCACCAAATCCTTTTTATTTTTTGCCTTATGTATCTTACAGCTTAACATGTGACTTTTGCAGTTATTTTACAAAACCTCTCTAAAGTAGGGGGGAGGGGTTGAGTTAGGCGGGCGCATAGATTTAATCATTTCTATTCTTTAATGTGTGATCAGTATGAATGAACACAAGGGTCATAAGAAAAGTCATGGTTTGAAAGTCCATTCATTCATTTTGGAAATTACCCAACCCTTCCCCAAAAGCCCCAGTGTTCCACAGTCCACTGGAGTAACGCCTGGGGGTTAGGAAATGCTAATCTAAAGGATTTCCAAAACAGCAGAGGCTCCCTTAACCACTTCAATTGCCATTTAACCTCATTTAACCGCTAGTGTAGCGGAAGCAAAAACCCTGGGTTCCTTTAAATCAGAGCCAGATAAGATTTTAACAACTGCTGCCGGTTTGTCCATGCCCGAGCGCCCAACTGTTGGGGGCAGCGACTGACATCAGCGGGGTAAAGATGGCCGTGGCCACTGGAAATAGCCGCGTGATGTCACTGCACTGGCGGTAAGCGATGCCCGGCGGCGCTGAAAGGGAGCCGGCGGCCGGCGCTGGGCACCTCGTTAATGTTTAATCTGTGTGTTGCTGGAAGCGAGTGGCGCCCTTCCTCTATCCTCATTCATCCGTCTCTTAGCACGGGGGGGGGGGGTCCTAAAGGCAGTCAATATGACTGAGTCATTCATTCATCCCGTCTCTCTCTCTCTCTCTCTCATGTACTGAAGCAGGTTTCTCCTCTCACACTGGCTGTGCCCTGCCCCACCCTGGCGGTCTGTCAGAGCTCACCATAGCTACTCCGTGTTTGCTGTCTGAAACCCAATCCCCTCTGGTGCCAGTAAGCTGGGGCCCAGAGCAGCGGCCCCTGCCCCCCTCGACCCCTGGTGGTCGACCCTGCCCTTGACCCACATTTTGCCCTCGCTCCCTCAGAGTATGGGGTGGGGGGGTTATGGCGCTGGCCTGGCCTGGCCAGGCATTCTGAAGTCATGGGAGCTTTCTTGGCGATGGAACCGCACAACGCGGCAATCAGGCATTACCGGCTCTCTCAGGTGAGGTGGCGCCTTTTCCCTCTGAGGCTCTATTTCACCACACCGGGTTGCGCCCAGGATGCACTGCCCTTTTCCTCTCCTCCGTTACATTTTTCCAGTTTGAACAAATCCCTAAAACTACAGGACTTCCTGGATCAGATTTGATTTTTTGATTTCTGTGTTATAATTCAAGGGAAGGTGACCATCGTGTTGGCCGCCCCCCCCCCCCTCACGGTGGGCAGTGCGTGTGAGTGCTGCTTCTCTGCAGCTCAGGGGCAAGTCTTGCACCAGATGGATGCCTGTTTGCATTCTAACCTGTGGACTTCCTGTCCTGCACCAGGCCTTTTCTAGTTTTATCTGCATTTTTTTTGTTTATTTTTATCTTATCTAACAAGCATGGAGGCAGTGTGATGGCACAGTGGTTAAGGGCTGTTGCTTCACACACCACAAGCCCTGCATCCAGCTTACAAGCGACAAACCCACGCGTGTGACGCTGACAGCCAACCCAGAGTGTCCTTATTCACCTCGCTGCCAGCAGCCCATCTACCATCGCTCAAGTTCAAATAAAACCTTATCCCAGATGTACCCAGAACCTACCCACTCTATTGTCTATGCATTGGGTCAGATTCAGTTGTACCACAGTGGAGGCATCATGTTTTCGTGTTAATATTTTTTTTTTTTTGACAAGTCACTGCAAGAAGCACAGGGTTAAAAAAAGCATTTTTAGTCAAAAGGGGAAGAGAATCAAACCTGTCTCAATAGGGGGCTTTTGGGATTTATTCTGGTAATTATGAGGGAAAATACTGTTACACCAACGCTGACACACATAATCCGAGAAATCTCCTAACAGGAAGAGTTTGATTTATTGTTCTGGAAAGTTCTAACAGTGCATTTAAAGTAAACACAATAAATTGCCGCGTGATGTTTGCCGTCTCCAGTTTTGGCAGTTACATAGTCTTTTGTTATGGCACTATGCCAGTGTGGTTATTTGGATGGTTTCATTGCTTTGGTCAGGCCAGTCATTTTCAAACTTAGAAAGGAAAGATTATTTCATATTTCTGATGCGGCATTGGTTTCTAACGGCGTCTGACCTGGTGAATTGGGGGAGCGCGATAAACTCAGACATCAGCTTTTGAATATAGTTTTATGCTCTGGTTAATGCGAGCGTGCAGTGCGGCGTGCGTGAGCCGGACTTATTAGATAAAGCTGCTTCTCCCTGTCATTTCCAGGAAAAGGACTAAAGGATATTATCAACAATTAGCCTAAGTTACCTCCCTTCCAGAGGCGCACGGTGAGACAGCGGTTAAGGGGGCCCGCATGTGACAGCTGGTCAATGAGGACGCGCTACATTTTACAGGCAGCGCTGAATGCGGCCGCACTGGGAACGAGCCCCAGAGCAGGACGTGAAGCTGGAGCTGTTGTGCTTCCACGTGCAGGACAGTAGGTGGCGACACACCCAGGCAATGCCGCTTCGCCTTTACTGTATTTTTGTTTGAGCTCACTGCTTACTAACGATTAGGTACAATCCCAAGCAAATGCTTCACTGCGTCTTCTTGGTGGTGCCTGTTTTATTTGATTTGTTCATTTTTGGATATACAGGCCCTAAGGGGCAGCCTTATTTGGTCATACTTGGCCTATACACAGTTACTCATAATTACAATCGGCTGGTTCTTAGGTCACAACTGTCATTCCAGCTCCATATGGAGCTAAAATTCGCAGTTCCGTTCCATAAAGTTAAATCCAATAGGTTGAGGGCTAGGATGAGCAATTGTCTGCGTTGTTTGTTTGAGCTCACAGACAATGCATCGGAAGCTATGAATCGCTGCCAGTTTGCAGTTCTCAGCAAATCGACCCACACCTGTGGCCTTCCTGCTAAAACTCCTTCTCCTTACCGCCACGTGTGGCCCCCACCTGGGATGGAATCTGATGCCCTCACATTCAAGACATGAGATTTCCAAATGAGAATCCATAGTAGAGAAGGGAGTGGTTGTTTTTTTTTTTTTTTTGACGTTATCTACCAAACCAGGGGGGAAGTGTATCTCACAAGGGGTTTGTTTGACTGGGATGGGCACTGAGCTGGAAAACACAGCCCAGTTCCCATTCTTAATTATGGGAACTCTGAGGCTGATCATTGTACATACAGTGACTAGGACAGAATGATGTTCCTGTTACTCACTACGTGCCCTTGAGACCAATGAGCAAATGCTGCTCTGAAGACTGACGCATTTCCACAGCTTCACGGCAATACTAACGGCACTTCCTGTATTTTACTGAGAAGGGAGAACATACCCCCCCCTCCCCCCGGTGAGCTTCCTAGCAATTATTTACATATATAATACTTCTTCTATTTAACGTTGTGGTCAAGGTTGCAACTACACCAAGAAAAAAGATTTCTGTACATCAATTGTCATGGACAGTATGAATATCTAAATGTATGGACGAGTCATTTATTGACTTATACGGCAGAGCAAATCAAAATTGCTAACTGTTAAATGTGCGACATAAACGCCACCTCCCATAAAAAAATAAATAATAAAAAAAACCTACTGGGAAGCCTCACTAATGAGCACAATCCGTGCTATTAAATACTGTTTTATAGTCACAGAGCACAATTTGATGGACGTTTTCCAGACTCTCCTATTTTAAAGGCAAACCTTATCAGTTCCTTTATAAATTTCCATTACGTATGAACTGTACTCGTTTGCGGGAACTGAAAGTGTCTGACCCGGGCAGCTTCCCAAGGACACCGTGTAATTAATTGCAGCGTTCGGATCCCGTTAAAACCTATGTGTCGGTCCTAAAAGAGGGATTTTCACACCCTTATGGCGAGGAGTTCCGCCGTTTTGCTAAAACACCTGCTGGCCACTGAGGCGCTTACTTCGTCCTAGGAGCGTAAATTGTAAACAAACAGAAATAATCGCAATAAAATAGATTGAAGATTTTTTTCAAGCCAACAGACTTGAAAAGAAGGGGGGCGATTTTCATGCCGTCATGAAAAAATGCCTTTTCATCCACCACCACCAGCATCACCTTCCTTTCTTCATACAATTACAACGTGTCAACGATTAAGAACACATTTCGTCGAATTGGGGTTTCTAGAATACCGCGTTCATCGCCAATCCTGAAAAGTTGGGTGACTGACAGCTGAAGTTGATTTGTGATTCCTATTTGCTTAATTTAAGTCTTGTACGATAAAAATGATTAATGAAATAAAGCGAACAAGGCTCTGTAAGGATCTTACGTCCTAGATGTAAATAACGCGGTTCTAAATGTTGTGACTGAGTCGGCAGGAAACATTTTAACAAGTGGTCAAAGAACTGAGGTAAAGTCTGCCCCCTTGTGTTCACGACATTAACCTGTAGGAGAGTAAAACTTTAAGACCTACAATGCCCCGCAAAGGCAAAACACGGTAAGTACACTAACCCAGTTAGGGGGTTACTAAACTAAGAAACACGGTGTTTGACTTAGGTTTAGTATGTCTTTGGACCCAATTCTGGTCATAATTCAATTTTGATAAAATGCACAGGGCTTTGCCTTTGTATGTCAGGACAATAAGCATAAAAATTACACAGAATAAATATAATAACCAACTTTATTTACATTTACGGCATTTGGCAGTAGCCCATAAGCAGATCGAGTACCATAAGTGCTTATAAGTCTCATTGGTGAATTCCTCATTGAATTTTATTCCATGAAAAAATGATACAAGATGAAAATAAGGAAAGGACATCATGCCCAGCCACTGGGATGTTTGTACAATTTAATACTCCAGGTCCCTTGAATACTATGGAGAGGGGAGGGGATAAACAGCACAAATTACATTTCCCCCACACAATCTTTTTAATATTTATGAGCATGGGGCGGGGGGTTGTAAGGGCCCTTAAGTGACAGAGGCCCTTTAGAATCCTGCCTGGGGAAGCACTGCAGGTGACTCTAATCCACGACTGAGAAAAACATTCAGCTCCAGAGAATGTGAAATTCATTAACTTTTATTTCTTTAAACCAATCCTAGATTACATGAGGACAGAAGTCAGAAACCGGAATGGAAAAAAAGGCAGTATTTTAAGATATTGCTGAACAAACTGAATACTTGACGATATAAAATAAAGACCAAATCCTCTACATATAAGTATATACAACCTTGATAAATATACAAATACTCTCAGCCATGAGACTTGGGGGGGGGGGGGGGGGGGGAAAATCATCGGGGACCGGGGGAGGGATTTAAGAGGAACCCACCAAAAAAAAAAAAGCTTCAAAAAAAAGAGTTTTTTAAAAAGGGGGCTCTGTAGCCCCCCCCCCCCCACATTAAAATG
>JAABNY020000045.1:771586-790016 GCA_015164015.2 Brevimyrus niger | reverse complement strand
AGAGGGGGGACCGGGGGGAGGGGGAGACAGGGGGGGGGGGGGGGGGGGGGGGGGGGGGGGGGGGGGGGGGGGGGGGGATTCATTCCTCCATCTGCAGGAAGTCGCTACACTGTGTTTAAATGCAAAGGTAAGAGACTCAGTGAGCATGATCTATATGCGTGCAGATCTGCTGGGGGGGAGTGAGCATTTAAAATATCTGAAGAGTGCCTCTGGATGTGGGCGATGTTAAATTAACGAGCCTCTGTGCATATCAAAGACATATCCATAATCCACTGTGTACATAGGGGCTACACTTACAGATGCTGATAAGTGTGTGTGTGTGTGTGTGTGTGTGTAGCCCACATCTATGAGCAGCGCCGCTACAGTCCTGAAGGTCTTAGACTTGGAAGGTCCTGTGTAGGACCAGGTCTGTCCCTTCGCCAAACTCACCCAGCTTGAGCAGCCAGCCTTCCCGATCAGGGTTGAAGAAAGTGTGTGTGAGGTCATTGCCGTCATCCTCCGGGATTTTGAAGGGCTCATTCTTGATGCTGTCATAAAGGTTCTGTGGGAAGAGACACGGGCCAACACATAAATCAACGTGGGACACGCAGAGGGGCCAGCAGACGCGTGGGGCCAAGAGGGGAACCGGACACCCTGGTGGCAGACCCACCCTGAGCAGCTCCTCCGGCAGGTCGCCCCCGGCGTTGATCCCCCGGTTCATACTGATGAATCGCTCCACTGTGGGCTTGTCCTTCACGTTGGGGTTGTGCAGACTAGTGTTCAGCATGATGATGGCGAATGACAGGATGTAGCAGGTGTCTGTGGGCCACACAGTCACATGACCAACCATCCATCACCACCAAAAAGAAAAGTAATAATGAACCAAATCAGCCAGCCAACTAACAGGATCCACTCAGCGGTAGGAGAACCTAATGGAACGCTTAAATATAAATGGGCACTATACACCGGGCCATGAAAGTGATCCTCTGGGACGAGGACTCTGCACCAGCACATGTTATGATGACAAGCGTACATGGGCTTGTGTTTCAGGATGTGCTTTTTGAATGCACACTCCAAAGGCAGAAAATGCTAGCAAGGGCGTGTCACTGCTGTGTCACTGCATTGACGTGGGTCCGATCTGCCTGACCGGTCGGGCTCAGCAGACAGTCATTCCCGCCTCCGTCTAATTCTGTGCCTGCTTATACGAGCACAAAGGCAGCGCGAGTACGCCACACCTACTCGTGTACCGAGACGGCAGGTGTGTCGAGGCGTAACTTGGTGAAAACAAACACCCTGGATCGATACTGAGAGGTGAAGAGTGAGACTGTGGTTCCGTGTCAGGGACCCTCTCAGTTTCTGTTTTATCCCCCCCCCCTCACACACACACACACACACACACACACACCTGTAGACTGGAAAACGCCAGGGTTGCACTGGCAGTACCGCTGAGCAAAGGCTTCCATCATGCGGTCGATTTTTTGAGCCTCTCCTGGAAGTCGGAAGCTCCATAAGAACTGCCTGTGGGCGCAGATGTAGCATGAGCCAATGACAAGCAGGATCAGTGACATCACTGCAGAAATGAACCAGCACATGAGACGTATGCTGCCTTCCTGGGGGTCACGCGGATGGCATTTGGGGCGTTGTCTTACCTGAGGGCCTGGACCAGGTTCAGATCAGTGAACTCATGTAGCTCAACGAAGGCGTGGAGAACCTGGATGTTGAAGTCATCTCTGCAACGGGTATCAGGTCATGAGTATCATTAGAAGCTGCTGGGGTTGGGTGCTAATCTTCACACATTACATCAGCCCTGACCCCTGTTGCACTGTGAGCAAGAGATATGCCACATAGGAGGACAAAACTCTCCAGGGAGGCTCTCAGCACTCAGGATGGGGATTGAAGCCAGTCCTGGCCTGTAACCTATCCAGCAATCTGGGGGGACCATTAAGAACAGACCTCACTCCCCCACCCCCAGTGCATATCTACCCAACCCCCCTTCCAGCCTGACCAAGCAGATTCTGCTACAAGACCCCCTGATCTACAGACATATCAGGCGCTGCCAGAGGGTGTCACAAACCTGACTACACCACCAATTCTGCTTAGACTGAGGAGCTTCTGCAACAGTGCAGTCAGGGCTCTGTTCGGGAACACCAGAACAGCTAACATACTGGTGATAAGGATGCAAACACACAAGTGATGGTGCTGACCTCTCCCCCAGGTAGTCTCCGATGGCCGTCTTGTTTAGCCCTTCCCCCTTGTATAGGAACTGAGCGATGTCCTCACAGGTGTTCTTCAACAGGTCGTTCTCGATCAGGAACTGAATCCCCTGGGTGAACAAACAGTCTGCATGAAATGCAAACATCCCCATAACTCCCCATCTGGCTCGGCGCATTGACCAATCAGTAAGCAAGATCTTGGAAGTCAATCATACGCCTTCCAGCCCAGATGCACCGACTGCATACTCGTTTTACCTTCTTGGGATCCATGTTGAATTTCTTTCGCCCCATGGCCACCTGTTTATTCCTCTGCATGTTTTTCCTGGAGCAGAAAAACAAGATCGCGGTAAGAAAGAAAAAATCATAACTTCCCACTGAAAATGCCTCCATCATGAACACAGGTCAGCTTTTCCATTACTCACGCCAAACATTTTTATGATAATTAAGTTTAGCAGGCTAATTCTCGTAAGTGGGGTGGTGCTGGGGGGAGGGGTTGCTATGGTTGAGGGAATTAGGTACATTTTACGGGGGCCCGCAGGGAACCGATGAACCACTCACGTGGCTCAGCTGAAATCCTAGCCATAAACAGACACGCGAAGGCGCCCATTTACCAAAAGGCCTTTCCCGGACTTTCAGGCTGGTGAATAAATCTTAACGACCTTCGAGGGGCTGCAGGGCATCATCGTCCCTGGAGCCAGCATGAGAGGATTCCATGACATAATGGAGTCACAAGAGGGCTATGCTTCGCTTCCCCCGACTAAGGAAAGGGTGGGGCCTCACAGCGATGTCACCCCCCCCCACCCCAGCAGAGCAGAAGATGGCCCTCTCCTCTTCCTCCCCTTCAACTATCCAGAAGCGCATTGGAGGTCATTTTACGGAGGAGACTGATGGAGCCACAGCTACCAGTTATGTTGGACTGCTGCTTCGGTGGAGACAGAGCTATGGATGGAGAATCGTGTACGTCAGCCTCTTAAAAGGACCCACTGAACTGTTTGCCTCATTTTTCATGAACAGTTCTCTGATTTGCAAAAGAACAGCAGGGAACCAAGGCTACAGGCACAGCCACACCATCCAGTCAGATTAAAACAGAGTATGTGTGACTGAAGAGGCCTCACCCATGGTGGTGCAGGAGGTAGTGCTACCGTTCGGCAACCGGAGGGTTGCAGGTTCGAGCCCTGGGTCCTCCTGTCCCCATCGAAGTGTCCTTGAGCAATAACACTGAACCACAAATTGCTCCCGGTGAGCTGGTAGGCACCTTGCATGGCAGCCTCCGCCACCGGTGTGTGAATGTGGGTATGAATGGGTGAATGCGAGGCATGTATTGTAAAATGCAGTCCATTTACCATAGCCCAGCCCACACCACTAGGCCCACCCACTGCTTTCCATTGCCCAAACAGGAGAGGATTACGAAACAAGACCACAGAGCAGCCAACTCTAGAGTATGCCCTTTAAAGCAAACTCATTCAACCCATTACAGTTTCAAGTAAATTGCCGATCTCCAAAACAATCAATTATTGATTTCTCATTGATGAAAAACCAGGTGAAAGGCACAGAAATCCATGTGTCCGACTGGCTCACCTCTCTTCAGTGGAGCCCAAGTTCTCAATCTCATTGGTCACCTCGGCTATCTCATCTTTGAGGCGCTGGGGAGAGATGGTGAGACAAAGATGAAGGAGCCAATGGGAGGAGAGCAGAACACCCTGTGGGTGTACAGGAGGAGAGAGAGTACATAGAGGACTGCCAGGCCACCCAGGCGGCCACGCGTGGGCGTGTATAAGCAGCCTGCACTAAAGCCACATGTAGGGTAGGGGGCAGCAAAGTCTAGAGTCTAGTCCAGTGTTCCCCAATCTGGTCATAGCAGACTCGGTTGGTCCATGTTTTTGCTCCCTCCGAACTCCCACTACCAAAAATATCGACCGTCATAGGGTCAAAGTGAAAAACACTGATCTAGTCACATGTAAATGGTGTATACAATGAAATGCAGCTTTACAAACTCAAAGACAGTGTCTTGGGGAGGTCAGAGTGGTACCAGTGTCAAACCTCGCCAGGGTCTGTGCAAACAGACAGTCTAATGAAGAGCCCCCCCCAAAAAAAAAGCCACCCCCCCGGCTGCAGGCATCTTCAGCTCTGAATGGCTTGTAATCACACACAGCTGTGTGAAACCGAACAGGAAACAGCCAGTATAAGAGTGTATATGGGGGGGACATACAGCCGGCTGTATGCCTTCCAGTGGATATCAGGGGTTCAGCTTCAGCGCATGGGGCCGTTCGGCCAGGCTAATGTTGATAAACAAGCTATACATGTTGGACGCACCTCCTCTGTACATTAGGGAGCAGCACTGTGAATTACTCTTAACTATGGTGGACCAAGAGTTGACCCCTTGACCTTCACCCTACCTCCTCTGGCCCACCCTCCATCTTGCAGTGATCTGATATCCTTGTTCCTGTGAAATGTCCAGCCCTAACAGAGGCTGACCGTAGCAGGACAGATCTAATAACAGGGGATACACTGAGCCGAAATGGTCTGTTTCCTTTAAACTGCTTGATACTCAAACATCTTCAGAAAGCAGCAGAGACTGATCTGCCCATATTTAGGGCTGTGGGCATCAACTTCCTGTAATGGCAGGAAACCCATGGTTCAGGGGACACCCCCAAGCCCCAAAGCAAGCAGAGCATCATGACAACAAACAGAACTGGCCATCCTGAAGACCCATGAGGAGGAGTGAAGGTCAGGTACAGTCAGGGCGTCAGTAACCATTGTAGGGTGGGGTATTTCAGACATCCTGTGGGTTTCTGGAATTTCGGTTCTGCATTCCGAGAGCAGCTGGAATCAAACCGAAAGAGGTGCTGGATGGGGGTTCATATACTGCATAACATAGTGCTAGACATGTGGCTGGACCAAGAAGTTCTCAGCCTGAAAAGCTAAAATATCTGGGTCCTAGAATAAACAGGAAGGTGCACTCAGTTGTCAGAGAAGTGTTTGGGGTGGGTGGGGCCGAGCAGCTAGACGGTCAATGAATTCTTGAGATGAAACTGATACCCTCCCCCATGGATACCCGAATGTCCTCCAGGAGCTCCAGCTTGCGTCTCCGGATGTTCTCCAGCTCCTGCTGCTCCTCAGGGGTCAGGTCGTCTGGCACTAGAGTAGAACATAAGGAGAGGAGGACACGTTTGTTTGCATCTATACTTGTAATTTGATCAAACACACCAAAACACCCAGCAAAGACAAAATTACTTGGCGAATCTGTCACTAATGGATAGATAGCTCTGCTGACTTTTAATGCCACGCTAAAAGCTAGGGCTATATTTATGGCAAGGATACATGGATAGAAAAAAGAAAAAAAAAAAAAAAGACAGAACAATCAATCCACTCATCCTATTCAGGGTCACAGGGGGTCTGGACCCAATTCCGGAAGCTACAGGCACAAGGCAAGGAACAAACCCAGATGGGGAGCCAGCCAATCGCAGGGTACACTCGCATACCATTCACGCACATCTCCAGATAATTTGCCATCTCCAATTAACCTCAGCATGAGTTTGGACAATGGGGGCAAAACGGAGGACAACCCACAACAACACGGGGAGATCACAGTTGAGTCTCCTATGGTCACACAAACAAATACTGAACTAATCACCTGAACATAATCTGGGTCATCTTAGTATTCAGAAGTATATAAAACACCACAAGTACAAGTACAGTGCGGGGTTCAGCTGGTTAGAGTGCTGCACTCATGAGCAGGCGGCCACCAGTTCAAATCCCAGCATCACTTTGGATAAAAGCGACCACTAAATAAAAATTAAGTGATAATTCACCCTGTGAACCAATAACAGAAAACCTGTGAAGGCTACAATGTTCTTCAGAGAAATCTCATAACAGTTTAAGGAATATGACACTAGAACCTGCACTACGACCAAAACCAACAGTGACAGTCTTGGGGAGGGGATTGATAAGCTGCATAACTGCCAGGAGAGCACTACATGGAACGCTCCTCCAGCAACCAGCAGGAAGTAGGAGAGGGAGCATGGAGATTAGCCAGAGGCTCAGGGCACGCTGGCCTAGTGCGCATTCCGAGCTCCTTAGTCAACTGTTTAGTCAAGGGAGTGTTTGAAAATTAACAGCACAACCCTAAGGCAAAGCAACCTAAAGCAGTCCAACCCTAGCTTTTCACCTCAAGTTTAGGCACAAGTCAAATTTCTGATGTGCTGGGGAATAGTCAGGCCCAGACACTGTTTGACAGCAAAGGTTCCAAGCTTGTGGAACAACCCAGTGCATGGAGCGACTCAGAAAAACCATTTGGATGATTATTTAATGCAGGAAGCTGATGACTGAAAGATCTTCAGTTGTGAGTTTATATTGGGAAATCACCAGGCCAGTGTAGGAACATACAGCACAAAAGTGGACAACTGGACAAAGCAGGGAATTCCAGTTTGCGGTTGGATAGGAAACATGTGACTGTACCAAGTCCTTTGTTGATCACCTCCAGGCTTCTACCTTGCTGGAAAAATCAGAGAGTCGTGAACGTGGTGAAGAGACAGGGCACCAGTGCTGTGTGGGACAGAATTACACCAACATGACACTTGTGTAGCAATGCTGGGAAGGGAGGTGCTTTTGTTGGAAATGAGGATGTAAAGCAGGGCAGTGAACCTCTGACCGCAAGCATTACTACTTGGCAGGGATGCTGCGATCACCCGACATGGCTGACGCCAGGCCCGTTTCACTATGAACATGACAGCTGAGAAAGCAAAGCCATTCGACAGTGAAGTCTCCTCAGAGCAAACCTCCACCCAAACCTCCTTTTACTAATGAGTCAGTTAAAGCTACACTGCTGGAGGGTTCACCATAGAATGCTGTTTTATGTTACAACTGCAAATCGCTACCCAGCTCACAAAGGCTGATCACTGCCATAAAACTCATACCAAGGATCCAAGGGCACATGCAGTGAGAAACGGCACCAGGTTCAAACATAAACAAACAGTCTCAATGGAAGGCAGCTTAATTCTGAACTACTGCTTTCTGTGGGAAAACACAGGACTCACACCAGTCCTCTTTGATCTTACAGAGTATTAGGCTACAATCTGAGTAAGGGAGGGTGGGGGTAGATCTCAACACAGAGGTCTGCTTACTTAGAGAAAGGTACTAACCACCATGACACAAGTGACCAAGTAGGGTAAACAGTGTTCATTAATATTATTATAACAAGCAAAAAGTAGTAGATCCCTGCTTGTGGTAATCCCACATGAAGAATCACATGACAAGTTAACCTTTAAAAACTTCTTAGGGTGGACATTTTAGGTAGAGCTCCAGTGAAACCACACGTCCACCCACAACATTTTTGTGGACCGCATGGCCACAGTCCAGCGTGACAGACACCCAGAACTCGGGAACAGCGGAAGAGGCCGGATCTCCCTCTTCCCAGAACACAGAGGGATGCCCGGGTGTCGAATGCAGCTGGCCATCTTGGAACTCGGATCACCGAAAAAAATCCAAGTGAGGTCCTTCAGTTAGCTAGCGACGAATGAGGCAAATACTAGCAGTGTCCTTGAACGCAGTGGCGAACTGCCTGAGATGAAGTACTCTTGTGTTTTTCTAGGGTCCATTTTAAAACACACACCCTGTAAGCATTACAGAAGCTGTGATCGCTACAGCTGATCACCTTACACTATAATAGTGACACACCTATGTACCATATTTGAATTCAACAGATGAAATAGACTACAACCACATGGAGAGCAGCGCTCACCTAATTTCCATCACCTAATCGTGAGAAAATCTCCAAACTCCAAAATTTGCCACATCACATGGTTACCATAAACTATTTTCGATACGACACGAAGATTAAAAAGAAACCCGAAGCTTAAATCAAGTAATTTTTATGAACATGAACAAAAGGGAAAATGAATCAAGAACCTCCCACACCTTCTCAAGTAGGCTTTCAGCAAGCAGTTTTGAAAGCAGCGGGTAATTTAGAGAAATCACACGTGAGAGCTTCAAAAGTCACTGCGAGGATCAACTCTTCAGATCTATGTCGAGAACTGAAAAGAAGAAGCACTCAACCTACTGGGACATTATGTGGACAAGTCTTCAATCAAAATAACACGCAAATGGGCAAAAGGAAGAGTCGAATAAGGCCATTAGAGGTCACTCATCTGCATTTCTTCTTCTTTCAAACATACACAAACAATCACTATGTTGAATGGAGCTGCAAACACCACAAGTGCTGCCTCAGAGAAGCCATCCCCCAACTTTCCGGGCATCTGGTATCCAACTGTTCTTAATGTTGCACTTCCTGTTATCAAATTGTCTTTAGGTTTATGCTGTGATAGGAAGACGTTGTGTAGCTCTCGCTCCTATGCTAATTACACTTTTATCTGGGCATTTATTGGAAGGTCTCCCTAGCCACATTTTTCCCTAGTTGACTCTTCAACAGCCATATGTCTAATGTGTTGGTGTCTAATGCCACTGGAGAAAAGCAACTGTTAATTATGATGCAACGCAAGAAATCGGTCCCCAAAAACCCATTTACAGTGATTCTTCTTTGGGGTTACAAAAAACCCTTTTTGTGACAACAGCCCTTCAACTCAGTCAGGACTGCCGCAGCCATGTCTTGTTGCCGTGGAAACGACAGACTGGAGACTTCCGAGCACATGTGGAACACTTGGCAGGGCATGGTGTAGATATGCAACAGCACTCCGTTAGGGATAGTGCAGAGCGGGGTGGCAAACGGCAATTACTGCAAAACATGGCCGGGCAAAACCCAAACTGATTATGATCTTGACCAGACAAATCACTTCCTTCCAGCATAGGAAGCACCGCCTCTCAGATCACTGCGCAAAGATTCAAACCTGCAACTGAAATGTGACCCCCTGCTTTCTCAGCTCCAGCCAGATAAAGCCAATCAAGGCCTGAAAAAGGCAAGTGGCCACATCCAGCCACCTTAAAAACTGAAACTCCTGATGCTACAGGGTGGGGAATCTTTTACACAGAAACATGGTGTGAGAAGCAGATCAACAGTCATTCAATCATAGAGTCCCATACGCAGACACAAAGACAATGTAATGGGATAACCGGTGACCCTCCTAGCCCTTATCACAGCTAGGTGGACTGTTTATCCAAGTCATTTTAAAAGAGCGTTCACCATCCTATACAGCAAGGCAATCACTGAAAAGCATGGAGAAGTGACGAAGTCTTCTGGGTGTTCAGGGAGGTGCAGCCATTCCCTTGTAAGTGGTAGTGCGAACGCACGCACACACACACACACACGGCTCAATGGTGGCAGCAATTCCAGCCTCTCAATCTTCTCTGAGATCCCAGCAACCTCCTTAATGTTTCCTCCCCCGGGAAAGCAAGCAAATGGAATGAGATGGGATGAGGCAGCGTGTATTTAGGAAGGTGGGGGTTCCCATGGTATCCCAGCACAGCACAATCAGCAAACCCTGCAGAGTGGGGGGGAGAAGGGGCATAGATACCCCTCTCCTCAGAGTAAAGTCAGCACTATGACCACCACACCCCCCATGCTGGTTCCCTCACAGGACCAGAACAACACCTCGCACCTCCCCCTGACCTCAGAGCTACCTCTCACTCCAACGGCCGGCAGCGTGGGTGACCATTTATGCTGGGAAACAAGGACTGGCCTCGGTGAGGCACTCAGGGGTGGACTGAGCAGCCATACCACCCAACAAGCCTCTTATTGAGCTGCTGAAGCACCCTCAGTCCAAGCTAGCACCTATTTCAACAGAGGCTCCTTTCAAGGCGCTCCAACCCCCACAAGACAAGCACCCCAGGACATTTTAACGGCCAAGGTGGGGGTGAGTAGCATCCATTAAAGCATAACTCAGACCCAGCAATAATGCTCACCTCTGGTTGGGTGAACCCATGACCTCTGACCCTTTTGCATTTGCTCCTGGGAGACTTTCAACAAGGGGCAAATCAGGCCACTCACACAGATAAGGACAATTGAACCATTGAGCTCAGACCTTACCGGCTACCACCAGACTTCAGGCAAGGGTCCGAACTCACAAAAAGGGGTCCAAGCGTATGTAGGCGTCTCCGTGGTAGGAGAATACAGGAGGAGCTGGTGGATCAGAGTCCCCATTGTTCAACCACAATCTGAAAGTCCAGGCCCCCTCATGCTGAGAAAAGGGGCCACATTCTTTTCCTCGGGCCCCTGCTGGCTCATCCCTGCCGCACCCGAGCAGTGATCACAATCGCTGCTACACTAATGGTCCTCCCCTCCAATGCCAGGCACTGTGCAGACAGCCCAGATAAAAATTCATCCCAGAAAACACAAGGCTAGCAGACTCAACTGAAGCTTTCCCATACGCGTTCTGCCCCGGGGTCTAGAGAACCATTCCGCCACCACGATGAGCAGCACTTAGTCAATAAGTCATGTTCCCGAGACACGTGTAGGAAAGCAGTGGCTCCAACTCCCCAGTGATTTATCCCAGCAAACACGTGCATACCCATCTGCACACATGTGCACCACAAGTGACTTGACGAGCAGCTGAACCATTTCAAATTTCAAGAGTCTGCAGACACACACACACACACACACACACACACACACACACACACACACACACACAGTGCTCAGCCCAAACAGGGAACCCTCAGCTTCCCACAAAAGCATATCACCGGCTTCCAGCACCTCCATAACATACTGCACCCCCCACCACCACCACCAAGGTAGCATGTTAAACAACTGCATGTCGATCTTACATTCCTGCAGCCCGAGTGTCTGAAAATGCAGCGCGGAAACCAACCGTTCCCCTCACTCACTCGATCTCTCACGGCAGGCGAAAGACAATCTGACCATCCGGTCCCCAGGGTGAACACTGCGCGAGAGTGTCCCCTGATCTCCCCTCTCCAACTTGCCTCTGTGTCACTACAGTTCCTGTCCGCTCCTGCGCAGGTCCGGTGGTAATACCGGCAGCCCCATGGCTGGCGACACTGACAGAGAGAGCGAGCAGACCCCGCAGCAGAGTGTGAGGACTGAGGCAGCAAACGGAGAACACCCACCTCCCCTGCTCTGCCTCCCTGGCCGTCATCAGGATTGAGGCTCCGCCCCATGGCTCTTTTCTGATCCCTCTCTACTTTATAGCCTCTCTCTAAGTGTTCCCCATTTCCTGTCTTTTGTCACAGGGACCTCGTCCAGTCAGACAGGGCTATTTCTACACAAGCAAACATAGCAGCGGCATGGATCCTTAGTAACAAAGCCCGGGGGTGGGGGGGGGGTGTTGAGAAAGCAGACCATCTGCCCGCATCTTGCCATGTTTGATGCGAGGGGAAAAAAAGGAGAAATTTTTATTCAGAAGCTTTGGTAGGTGCAAGGCAGGGATGGGATGCCATCTCTGAAAATGGTGACTGAATGATTCACTCTTTCAGATCTTGAGAACTACATTCTTTAGAAGGGTGCTGCCCCCTTGTGGCCTATAGCAGGCACTATGTGAATGGCTTCCTTCCCGAAAACTGTTGGTAATTAATTGCTCGGCAGAGGGAGCATTTCTACTGATATACTTTGCTTTATGAAATTGCTCTCATTAAAAATCTAATTACTAAAACCTTAATAATAGCTGCTGAAAAAACAGAACAAGCTGTAAATAAGATATAGACAAAGGCAGGACCAGAATGCAAAAAATAATTAATGAAATAAAATAAACCCTTCATACAGAGCAGATGCAAATTATTCTGGCACTTGCTTCTGCAAGCTCTGTGCATTCAATTTCATCATCCTTTGCCATGGGTAAAATATGACTCATCAGCAAGTTAAACCATATTTAGCTTCACTCCTTTCACAAAGAATGAGGTCTCAGGAAGAAAAAAAGCCTCAGACACCATGAAAAGTCAGTAGGCATCACAGAAGTTTTTACTTTGTGCCCCTGAAACTTCTGAGCCGGAAAAAAGGGGCCTCTCATCTAAACAAACAGGGCAGGGGTGAGCCAGCATCAGCATCCTGCTACACAGGAAACAAAGAGCACATCCATGTGTGTGCGCACGCACGCACTAGTGTAATAAGTTCCCTCCATAGAAGGCTAGCTTATTTTAATCAACTTGTTACACGGTAACTCCCACCCAAAAAGTCCCAGATTCATAAAGCGTGGTTCCCCACATGAGCCATCTCTGCCTTTCATACAGTCATTTACCTAAGGACCTCCAGGTAATGTGGTCCCTTCAGCCAAACCTTGAAAACCAGCTTAAAGGCTGCCAATCGTGATGATGTCCCATGTCTCTCACAGCCTGTTAATGGAAATGAAGCATAAATGAGAGACAAGTTTGCCCAACCTTCAAGGCTAAGGGCTCATATAAACACTCTCCGCACGGCAGCGTGGGAGGATATCACCAACCCCCAATGTGGGCACAGCCAGCCACACCCACAATTCCCATGACAACAACAACCAACAGCCTATTGGTCCAAACTAGCCCTGCTCCTGCCAATAGGACAAACACAGACCTCCTTCATCAGTCAAGCCCTGTGTTGAGTATCTATGTAAACAGGACCCCATAAGATGGGACACAACAGAACTTGCATGCAAGCAACTGCCTAGGATCGGCTCCAAGAATCTGTGATGAGCGTAGCTGAAAAAACATCCCATATCGCGCCGAGGAATGGTACAGGGGGCACGGGGGGGGGGGTCACCCAAAATCACTTGCATGGTTATCAAGCCTTGAAGTGGGTCACAAAAAGAGCAGGGGTCACTGCCCCAAGAGCTGGGCAGAGGTGCTCAGGTTTCCTGTAAACCCCTAACTTCTGCTGCGAGCTTGCAGAACAAAGCAAAAAGGTTCTCGTCAGCACCACACAGCCAATGTGTCTTGTCAGCAGATCTGTGGTTTCCTGCCTTAGTGCACAGCTATGAAGGGAATCAGGACCTGCTGCTACAAGCCTGGGTCACCGGGAGCACGATAGTTAAGGGCAGAGGGAATGAGGTGAAGCCTGCTGTGTGGAGGGAGAACTTTCCTGCCCACCCTACTAACATAAAAGCCTGGACCAAAACCACGTGGAACACACCAGCCACCCTGGGGTATTCAAGGGGAATAGCCACCCATCTGATCGCTTGTATACTGGCATGGCACACCAGTTTAAGTGAATATCAGAGATCCCCCCCATCTCCCTTTGAGACACAGGAACAAAACCCAAAGATGGTTTCAAACAGCAGTTGTTGTGCAAAGCCATCGGCTCAGAGCATGCAGCAACACACAGGCCCAGGGGTAAAAGTATTTAAACAAGATAGTTCTACTTCCAGGGATGGGCAGGCACTTTACACTTGCCATTCACAGAGTCACACGGTGGCAGCATCACACTCACAAGGCTAACCAAGACCCAGGATGTGGCTGGAGGCCACAGCAGTAGAGTTCCCCACAGACGTGGAGATGTTGCAGTAACAATTCAGCATCAGTCATTTCAGATACATGCGTGTGAAAACACCCTATCACATCAGGTGAGGGGGGATGGGGACCATTGTGAGAAATGTATCATTAGGGGATTTTATTATTGTGCGAACATCATAGAGTATACTTACACAAAACTAAATGGCATATCCTACTACACACATGCGCTATATGGTATATACAATGAAAATATGGTATGAAAGATTTTTTGTTATGCTTCAATATCTTTTGTGACCACCATCATATGTGCAGTCCGTCATAGACCGAAACGCTGTTATGTTGGGCATGACTATTTTCCAGGTGAATGTGGATTGTTCAGATATAACAGGCAAACAAAAGCAGCATGAAAAGGATCAACAAAGCTGATCATGGATTGGGCCCTGAGAAGATGTGGCTCTTTTCTGAAAGTGTGATTCCTGTGTACCGTGCATCTGTTGACCAACTCGAAGGATAATACATTGCGCTTAAGATGCCCTTAAACAGAGGGGTTTTGAGTATGAATATATGAACACTCATAAAGGAGGAGACATGCCCTGCTTCACAGATGATATGATAAAAACAAACACTCACAGCCATCTATTTAATAGATTTCAAAACATTTTCAGTGACAAGAAGTGGATATATGTGGTTTGGGGGTAAGATGCCTCTCAGTAATTTGTGAAGTAATTTTTGTGAGACGATGGTGAAGATAAGAGAAACTGTTGCCTTTGTGGGAATGAGATAAACGGAAGTCAGCAGGTCTTCATACCATAATTATGCTTTCTGGTTCACTTGGAAGATTTTTATGATCGCCGACAAAAGATCGCAGCACAGGAACGGTCGTGTTAACTTTCATGAAACCGACGGGACACAAAAGCAGAACTGTAACTGGTATCACTGAGGGACGTGCTGGCCTCTGGCAGCGCTACGCCGGAGACTGCGAAGGAAGCGGTGACAGGATATGCGAACAGGACAGGAAGGAAACATAACCCTAACAGGTCTGAATACAAGGGGAGAGCAGGAGGGAGCACCGAGGACGAGGCCACAAGAGGATATGAGCGGACAACAGAGCCACCTCGCCTCCTTCAGAGTTATAAATATTAAGAATAATAAATCAGAAAAAAATATTAAGTCCGGGTTAGTGGGCAGTATGGTTCCAAGTTCCTGTTTATTATTGGATAAAACGGCAGTCTGACAAGTTCTCTTTCAATCTCAGCTGACGGCTTTAAATTCCTCTCCGAACTATACCTCCGAAAGGCTCGAGTTGGCTTCTAACATCACGTCAGCATTAGATCACGCATTTCCAGACACTGGATGTATAGATAGGCGTGGCATCGCATTTTTTAGAAATGCTCTGTTTTGCTGACGGAGTCTTAACTACCCTTAGGACAAAATTTACGGGAAACCCAGCCTGCGCGTCAGCTGTATACTACGCATCCAATAAGAGTTGCTTCAGAAACACTCTAGGTCAATTTATTATTATGATTAAGACACCGGCGGCGAAGAAGCGCTAACGGGACACGACCGAATGCAGAAGTGCATCAGACCAGCTCGAAGTATTCAACAGGACCTTCGACACCAAAGACCATCACATGCTGGAAATCATTCGCTGTTGCTTTGCTCGGAGGCTCTCAAAGGGACACAGCCTTGTCTGGAGCTGACATTAACAAGCTATAGAACAGTGTTATAAGTGCACTTTATAAAGCCTTCCTGTTACACAGAAATACTGTAGATTCAGTGAATCAGCCTGGCTCACGGTTAACATGGTTTTCAAACAGACCCGAAGCATGTCAAAATAACCGACAAGGATTTTCCACGTTAGCTAAAGGCAAGACCGAACATATGCGAATCTCAGTCACAACTTCTACACTAGTGAACAACTGGCACCCCTCCCCCAGAGTAACAAAGGGCTAGAAAGGAGTGATAAATATGCGCATAGCGTATTAAGAAACAAAATGAGAACATTTTCAGATTTAAATCCACTGCTCAGTGTACCTCCGTGATAAACAATTACATACATTTCATAAGACAATAAGGAAAACAGATTCGATCCTTTGCATTCATTTGTTGCAAGTATGCAACTACTTGGAGTTAAATTTTGGTAAACAGTATCACTGTACACACCATAAATCATCCCTAAAACAAAACAGACCCGACCTGCTTTATATTATGCAACTGAAGTCAATTACCTTCATATTTACCGAAAATATAACAAAACATCTCCACATACTTGCGTGAATCTGTAATTTGACATTAATATAATAAATCCTGGTAGATGTTTACATTGAAGCGCTGGAAATACATAATTTAAGAGTTTTAACCAAGCGCATTAAATGCTGAACAAATACCTTTTGGCTGGCGGCCAGTAACCCGGCATGTGCCCCCCCCCCATTAATATAAATAAGGCAGTGTTTCTCAAAACTAAATCCCACGAAAAATAATTACTGGCGCTTAAAATAAGAAAGTCGTGTGTTTTCCGAAACTTTCTGGAGAGGGGGGAGAGAAACGCAAGCGAGACAAACTTACCTACGCCCTCTTCGGACTTGAGCACCATGGTGTCCGCTGTTTAAATATTCCTGTACTCCTCACGCCGCGAAAAAAGACTTTCAGTCTACGCGGAAACGCAAAAGTAACACTTAAAACGAAAATTAAAGAACAAAACAAGGCGGACAGAGCCCGTATGACAGAAAGAGACGACCATAAAACCGGATAGGTTATAGCAAGCTTCTGGGAGTGGTGTGAAGCCGCTCGCCGCGACGTTAGCCGACCTTAGCTAAAGCTAAATAAAGAGGCGGCAGAGGGCGGAGGGCGGAGCGCGAGCGGCTGCCGGGGACGCGCGCGTTGCGCGCTCGGTGTGCCGCCCAGCCGGTGCGACGGTGTTCGGTTTCACACATTCATTAAGATGGCCGGAGGGGGGAGGGTAAGTAACTCACAGAAAAGGGGGCAACGTGTCCCTGATACTGAAAACCTGAACGCAGAATATGACCGTATGACCGGGGGGGAATGGGATCATATCTATGTACAAGCAATTAAGCATAAAATTATGATTTATCAGGGTCGCCAACTCTCAAGCATCCAGCGTTACCCTCACGCTTTCATACTCTCACGCTCAAGCAAGACATCTTACGGCAAATCTGTATTATCCCATTTTAAATCTAAAATTAGCTACATCAAAAGCGTTGGGGTAGTTTGCAAACCCTATAGGTTAATTACAAGGTAAATAAAACTGTTACATACATGTAAATATGTGTGCAGACTTGTCTGGAATTGATCATCTCACACCAGCCAGCTGATCAAAGTTGTCAACACTCTGCCTGTCGATCTATCTATATATCTTATATTGTCACACAAGGTCTCCAACACACCCTGGCATGACAATTATCAGTCATGCATTGTTTTGTGGCAGCACTGTATCAGTTCAAAGTGACCAGGTCTTTTAAATCATATTCTTCACAGAGGTGCTGTGGAACAGGTTGCCACTCCCACAAAAAGAAACAGCGACTTGAAAAACCTTGAATGTGAGTCCTGGTACTGTTTGCCTGCCTCAGCACGTTTATAAAAGGCATAGAAATCCATTTTAGCAGAAACGAATGGAAGATAACAGACAGATATCTGTTTTGCCCAAACTGGTGGTGTGTAGATTAACTGGTCAAACCTTCCCCTAGCAGAAATCTCACAAAGACTTCTTTGACCTACCATTCCCACTTGAGTATTTACATCTATGGACACCTACCCATGTTACAGGCCTAGCCTGAACTTAGTCGATGTTTCATTAAACCCCCAAAAATTTAAATCTCAAACAGTAAGCAACAGTTGTGCACAGTACATTTTGATTTAACAAGTGAACAAAGGCGCACTGTAAATTATGCTGATACGAGGGAAATCAGATTATCGTGTATTAATTTGACGCAGCTTTATATCTGGTCTTTGTGTGTTAGTCATATAGGCCTGGCTGTCAGCTCTGCATTCATGGTAAATTCCTGCAAATTCAAACAAAGACTTGTTTGTGTCAAAAGCCTTTCTGAGTGTCTTGCAATACATTGCTCTATGGGATATATCGATATTTATTCATCAAACAAACATATCACCAGAAATATGCTGTTGGTTATATACCGGAACACATCTTAGATGTTTTCTAATAACAGGATTGTCTGAGATGAATCAATTCCTTAGACACATCGTAAACTCGGTCTTGGTGAGTGAACTTTGCTTATTTGTTCTTCACTGCACCATACTTTTCTCAAGATGACTTGAGTTTTTTCATTTTTCCATAACCAAAAGGTAGCTGAGAATCTCAGGAATGCACAGATATGGCACAGGCAGAAAATGCAACTTCACTCTTCGGGCCCTTGACTGAAAGACAGGGTGTCCCCTCGGGGGTGCAGCCTTCTTTTCGGTGTTCCTCTTCTGAGGCAAAAGGAATGCAGAGTTATTTCAGGAATGGAATTTTTCCTTGAATTGTTTCTCGAGTCCTTGTTGGCGCCACACATGGCAACTCAGGAGACAGCAAATGAAGGTTGGGGAGATGTTTGGGAGTCAGAGACAGAGTCACGGGCTGGCTGAGCCTGGGCCTCATTGATGATCTTCGCCATCAAGAGCATTAAGTCAAATCACAATGTCTCGATAGGCCCGTAAACTAAAACGTCTTCTCTCATATGTTTGTTTACTTATCAAGAGTAATTTCTATTGGAAGTTGGAGAGAACATTAATGTCTTCTGCAGATTGTCAAGGTTTTTCATTATCTCGGACCAGGCTGTCTGCATGGAGAAGCATGAAATGATATTCCAGCATCATCCATCCATCCATCCATCCATCCATTTTCCAAACCGCTTATCCTACTGGGTCGCGGGGGGTCCAGAGCCTATCCCGGAAGCAAC
>JAABNY020000045.1:754143-771450 GCA_015164015.2 Brevimyrus niger | reverse complement strand
ACCGCTTATCCTACTGGGTCGCGGGGGGTCCAGAGCCTATCCCGGAAGCAACGGGCACGAGGCAGGGAACAACCCTGTACATATCAGCATGCCCACTACACCCCATTCCAGTTAATATGTTCTACTGGTCTGAAATTTTTGCACTACGTTAACCGTCTGCAGTCATCAAAAACCCCTGGTCTATATTATAGCAGGGCATAAACCAGCCTGTTTCTAATTGTGTTCAGGATGATTACAGAAAGGGATCAAATTTTATGTTAATGTCTATGAAAATGAATGGATTTTTGGCTCTAAATCTTTCTTTGATTAAATAATAAATATATGGGATATTCTACAATCTCCATTATTGTAGATTTCATTGGACATGAAAATAATCATTAGAAAATGACTCGGGAGTTCACCGTGCTTAGGAAGTAACTTCCCAGGCTTGGTCTAAATGATGGAAAAAAACAAACACCGATAAATAAACCCTTTTATGAAAAAAATGCAGGGCAAAATAAAATAATTAAAAATGAAAAACAAAGAAAAGACATAGATCACTATGGACTTCCCCTTTAAGGTGAAAGCTCAGTATAGTTTTGCAATACATATGGGTTATGTCATCTGTGTTATATGTGACAGAAACACAATACTGTCACATAAACTCTGTCTGCTGTGTGGGATCAGCACAGTGCCTAAGGCATTTATAGAGCTTGCGTCCTTAAATTCCATCTGTCCGGTAAAACTCCCAAAGACCTCTGAACCCTGGATTCATAGCCAACAATTAGTGGCATGTAAGTGAATGCTGAGTAAGGAGGGTGCTCTTTCCATAGAGTCTGATTTTTTATTATTTAAAGGGAGGGTTCAGAAAAAGAAAGAATGTTGAGTCTCCTCTGACGAAGGTTTAGTAAACCCTCTCTTAACAAAGGGCTGAATGTTAGTCGCCACTTCTGCGGCAGTAATGACTAAGCTTACTGGGGTTTGGAAGCAGAGGCAGTGGGGCTGGGTGCCTGTCTGGGTCTGAATGGCACGTGGCAGGACCTGGCGTCTCCAAGGGCCCGCTGAGCACAGAGCGAGAGCCTGCCAAAGGCCTCACAGTCACGGCGGCCCTCAATAAACTCACAAATGGCACTAACAAGTGGAGCAAATCCATTTACAATCCTCTTACAGTGTTAATGAAGCTTGTCGCTTCACTCAGTGGGGAGAGACAGCAGTTCTTTTCTATGTACTGTTATTTCTGGGAAGCAGAGCTCCATGACGAAAGCATTCATCTTCACACTGTCCAGACCTAGAGCTGGATTGGCAAAAACAAACAAAGAGCCCCAGCTGCCTTGCAAAACAGCTCAATACTTTTGGCAAGCTTACCAGACGAGTAAACATGCCCCATTCCGTATAAAGAAAAGTGCCTGAGGGAGATGAGATCTTCCTTTTGTGCGTGAGACAAATATTTAACAAGCAAAGGCCGAATCTTTTAATATGTATGCGCAGAACATGTCTGCGGGTCGTTGACACATTGTAACATTTCCTGTTTACGATTTCAAAACGCACATAAAAAAATAGCATTAGCACGAGCGGTTTTTCTGACCTCCAGTGGTCACATGAAGTATTACTCATTCAAAGGACTACAATAAATGCAGGTATCATCAAGAACTCAATGATACTTAATCGAACACATCACCCAGGGTCACTGGGTTCTTTAAACATGATTAATAAAATCCAAATAATTTGTAGAAGAGCTAAACTGTTTTTAAAAGCAAAATTAGCCTGAATTCCCATTAAAGAAGTGGATTGGCTAAAGTTCAGTAAAATAAAAGTGCCATTGTAGAATACTGACCCCATTTTCCACACTCATTTTGTAAATATTGTCTGGAAAAAAAATTCCAGTACACACCTGTGCTGACATGCGTCCTTAAAAGAAAACCACAACCTGTCAGGCTGGAGAGCGCGAGCATGAAGGACACTTCTCAGGTAAAAAAAAAAAAACTGTTCAGAGAATGGCAGGCGGATGCCAGCGCTTCATCTGCAAATGAGCCAAAGCCGTCCGATGTCCAAGAAAAAAGGAGAATGGAGAAGGAGAAAGCAAGCCAACCCAGAAGCCAGAAAAACTGCGGTATATACATATTTGAAAGAACGTTACATTTATATAGTGTCTTACAGAACCAATGGGGAGCTACTTCAGCCACCACCACTGTGTGTCCCCCCCCCCTCCCACCTGGATGGTGCGTCGGCAGCCATTCTGCCCCAGTGCATTGATCACGCAGTGGTGAAGGGGCAGGAGAGAATTCACCAGTTAGATGTAGGGGATGACTAGGAGAGGCCATTTTTGATAGGGCCACAGTGGGTGATTTTACCCAGAACATCAGGGTACCGCCGCTACTCTTGTGAAAGATGCCCAAGGATCCTTTATGACCTCAAAGAGTCAGGAGGTTTGCAGGTGGTCTGTCTGCTAACATTTAGGTTAAATTCATGATATATTTCCTTCCAAAATATACACGATTCTTAATAAGAACATAAGAACATAAGAAATTTACAAACGAGAGGAGGCCATTCGGAATGATTTAAAGGCAAACTAATAACTTATTGTCAAGCTATAGTTAAAATCTCTTAATTCCGTAGGATCACATACATATAATGGAAACATTCATACATTAGACAAAACTTAAGTTTGATGTGTCTTTGTTACATTATAACATATTATACATGTATTGGACAATAAAGGTTTAATATGTGTAGCATACAGATCTCATTAAAGGTTGTTTCCTTCTTTATAGCATACAAAGCTTAATTTTGAAATTAGTTGTCTAGATGGGGCCAGAAGAAAAGAGATTAAGGGAAGGCAGGAAGACAGAAACTATAGTCTTATTACGGAGATGGTGATGTTGACCTGGAAGGGGCTTTGATAAACATTTGTGAAAAACACAGGTTGGCTGGGAGAAAATCTCATCAGTGAGAGTGATGCAAACCATAATGCAATTTAAGGCTGGGGTAATGCGATAGAGAGCGGCGAAGGGCAATCAGCAGCCGCCCTAGAACGGCCTCACACATCTTCATCTTCTACTATTGCCCGCATCTTCGACGTGGGGCCATCGGTCATGGCGTACTGAGTGACTGGGAGCTCACCAGAGGGCAGCCAGCAGGCCTCTGCCAAGCTGATGTCCGCTCGGCATTCACACTATTGGCTCAAGACCCACATCATCTGACGCCTTAACAGCCCCACTAATACCCTGTGAAGACACAGAAGAAGTACTTAAAGGCTGTGAGCTTTTGAATCTATGAACGGACTTGAGAACTGCAGCCCAGGCCCTGAATAAGTGGTCCTGGCTGCTTTATCCCTTCAGTGAGGATGTCTACTATTAATTGTTGCAGCCCGGTATCATTTTCTATTCATCATTTAAGTGATGCCAGGGTCATATATGGAGAATGGGATGCTTGGCGGCTTATGAGAAGGCAGCAACACTTAGTCGAAAAGATATTTACAGGGGATCTACGTCTTGTGGTAAAAGAACTCATTGTCATGGCAACGCTTTCAGATATGACAGGGCTTTGGCTAGGCGACGGTAACAGGCATACAGTTTCACAAGCATCAAAAACAGAAGGAAACTGGCTTCCACTCCAACGCAACCGGCAGATCAAGAAATAAAACAGATGGCATTTGGGCCCAACAGCAGCTGTGGCATGTAAAAAAAAAAACAGCTCAGGAATGTTATAAAAAAATTATTAAAAAACAAGGTGGGAATTTCACCTTAGCGACGCAAAGATTTTCGAAGCCACAACTGTCGGCTAGGCTGTCTTCCCATAGGAGGTGCCTTTCAAGAACAGATGGAATAAAGACATCGTCTGTCTAATGGGGTCATTCCTTTGTGGTCTGGAGTTGCCCAGGAATCTCCCACTGAGACAAAAAGAGGAAGATCTTTTAACCAGTGGTGTCCCCACTCGGCAAACACATTAAACAAATGCAGCAGAAAACTCCAGCTAGTTAAAGCTGTTTCAGCTGATAATTGTATTCTTGTTTTATTGTTTGGACAAGGATTGGTATTTATACCCTTTTTTGAAACTTAAGTGCTCAGAGGGTCCTCAGAATTGGCACTCTCGCTTCCACTCTGCTCGTCGTCCTTACTCTCTCTCTCTATTGGCCTTTTATGTTTTGTTGAGCACATTCAGCCCTTTGCTCCTCTTTGTGAGGCCACACAAAAAGCGATTTAAAGATCGCCTTAAACGCAGTGCATATTCCTGAGATTAGCGCGAGACGACCACCAGATGGCACTGTATACAAATGTGAACACGGCTCTATCTCCAGGGAATATTTCACTGATATTGAAGCACGTGGCATTTCCAAAAGAGTATCTTCTATTTATTTATTGCTATTTTTCTTTTTTATTTTTAAAAAGAGGTACACTTTCACCTTGTTAAACATTTGTAATGTTCTGCCAGTGAAGCTTATTTTGAAAAGTCACACTTTGTTTACAAAGACAGAGTGAGTAAAACTGTCATTAAAGTACATAGCGACAGAAATTACTCAACAGCTGCAGTACTCATCATCAGGTCTGAAAGCAGTGCTGGCCTCTAGTGGTACGGAGGAGGAATGACTACAATGTCATGACTGGTTCTGTCATGCACAGCTTCTCTGTGCCAAAGGAGAGGGCTCGCAATAGCCTAGCTCAACTTACAACCCAGAATCCTTCTCAGAAGCACAGGAAACTTTCTAGAAAGACACAAAACGAGGACATAAGTTTGGGACTGGCTGGTTCTGGAAAGGCCTTTTGCCCGCAGGGAGACGGAGGCGAGCCTGTTACCAACCTCAAGCTTTCAGCTAACAGCCACCAGGGACACACAGCCCCTGAGCAATGGCTTTTTTTCTCCTTCCATCCCACAAAAACAGCCATCTGTCACAAGGGGAAAAACTGGCTATTACACCCCTCAGATCACGTTGTTGCTCAAAACGAAACCTCAGAAGTACGGGGTTGCGTGACCCCTCTGACGATCAAAATTTCCTCCTCATGCCGTCCCTCAAATCAGACAAAATGACAGGAAGGTTTAGGAACAGATTTGGACTGGGTGCTCATCTCTCAGCAGTCTGCAGGATTCTGCCTAAACCCCAGTGACACTTCAGCAACACATCACCATCGTTAAAGCCTTTCTATTGGTTTATTACTGACACTTGATTTTCTGTGTCGAATTACACTCAGCTGACAGATCGTCATTACTATATAAATCAAAATTAAACGCTTATTCTAACACACCCCCTTTCTACAACAGGTGGGTCAGAGGTGCTTTGGCACACTTATTATCAGGCTTTTCCGACTCGCTCATTACTGCCCCCTGTTGGAAAGCAACTTATACAGACAATCCTCAGGGTTATGATGGTCTGTGTTAGGATATTTCCACCTTACAATGGGTATAATTATTCAATAAATTACATGCAATATTCAACACTTTATTATAAAATATGTTTTGTATGAATGATTTGTCCCAACTGTACACTAATTTATGTGTTCTAAGCATGTTTATGGGTATGATGTTTGGTAGATTAGGCGTACTGCATTAAAAAGCATTTTTGCCTTATGACGTTTATACCTTTGAATAGCGTTCTCAGAACGCATCGTAACCCAGGGAGCGTCTGTATGTTTTTACGGAGTGAAATTGTCACGGGGATAGAAAAGTCCCGAAAAGTAGGTTGGGACTATTGCTGTCCTGACAGCAAAACGGTGTGGGCCATGGAAAGGACAATGATAAGTGTGAGCAGTCATTAAAGAAAAGAATGAGTGGGGTGGGGTCATGGGAAGTGAGACAGATAACGTGGGCTGGCTTAATCAGACATGAGTCAAAGCTGCCTTTTTCGGAGCCTCTGGGAAGATGCAGAGATGGACGGATGCAGTGGGACCACAGAAGAAGAGTGGGCCGCGTGCCCCCCCCCCCAGTCCCATTTCAGCTTGACCTGCAGGCCACAGAATAGATCTGAGCCGCCTCCACGCAAATCAGAAGAACGTCTGGACATGACGGCAATCCCAAGAGGTGGCGGGATAGACCAAGAAACCAATAATCTGAAGGAGAGTGATCCACAGGATCGGACATCGATGTCCGATGGAGCTACCAGTACGGGTGCATATGGATCATGTGGGTGTTGTGTCACGTCTCAGCGAAAATGTGCTTGGCGTGACATTTGGCGTGACATAGACGCAGAGAGTCCACGGTGTGACACGTCCTCTTCCCAAGACGCTTACTGCAGCAGGTAGATCAGTAGGCCTCAGGCTCTAGCTGGGTTCAGCCGGTGAACAACACAGGCCCACCCTGCATCAGAAACGCCCCCACGGCGGACACTCGCTGCACTGACCCGGCCGTTTCCCAGACGAGGTCGCTTCCCCTTTCATAGACAGAGCAGAAGTGTCGCGCGTATAACCGCCAAAAAAACGAAAACACTCAAAACCACGACAGAGTTACTGCCCAGGCAGCAGAAATGGCTCCTGCCATGCCCGCCCCCCCCCCCCCAAGAAAATTAGGACACGTGATTGACTTCTACATTCAATCATTTTCTTTTTCATATTGGTTCCCGTGAGAGAATTTCAGTCGGTCAGCCACTTAATTGCAACGGATTGAAGCTGAACAGATCCGACAGAAAGTAAAGGCTGCTGGCATGGTCCGGTAGGTAACCCGGGGTCAATAGTAATCGCTGCATGTCATCAGGCACGCTGTTATCACTGCAACCGTACACTATATCATACTGTATCAGTGTAGTGTGTGTCTCTCTGTGTGAGACCTGCCAGTTCCCATTAAGAAGCAGTGTATGAGTGTATCTGTCTCTGGTGGCTTCATGTATGTCTACAGGAGTGGTGTCAGCGCTGCGTGTGTGTGTGTGTGTGTGTGTGTGTGTATGTGTGCGTCTGAGCCATCAGGCCCAGGGTGGCAGATTGGAGCATCAAGACAAAGGTTCCTGGGAAAAATCCAGGCTGACCCAAAGAGGAGATGACGGCAGCGGGACCAATCACGTCTCACAGAAGTTGCCAACGGTTCTCCTCCTATTTCCATCAACCTGGGGGGTGGGGAGGGCTGACCTAGAAGGCTCACTGAAAACTGTCCTCCAGACGGTGCCCGTCCACCGGAGGCTCAGACTGTGCTGGAGGGGGCCGCCCATTCACACGGGGAGACACTGCACGTCCCCACGACCAGGAGGACACGGCCATGCTGGTGCTGCTAATCAGGACCATTTGGGTGTCATTCGTGTGAAGGCAGTCCACTGGGCACAGACCTAAATAGGCTTTAAAGCCACCAAGCATTGTGTTTCGTGACCCATAATGCCACACGGATGTGACCAGAAATGGCGGAGCCGAACAGATTTCCTTTTCCTGATGTTTGCTTAGATCAAAAGAAACAGGCTTCTGTTCTGTGACAATTCGAACTTGTGCCACAGACTCTACACGCCACACAGGGGCTGGCGAGGGACATCCGAGGTTAAAATAAGGCATGAAAACATTTAGCTTGAGTAAGCAGGCAATCAGCCTTGTTATCTTCCTAGGAACCGCCTTTGGAACACCACAGACTACGAATTCATCCACGGCTCCAGCAAACTCACACCCTACAGCCCTTTCACCACTCGCACAGCCAGACCCGGGGTTCTCAAAGACTCCGCAAACAGTGCGTCACCACGGCAACAACAAAACATTAAAATCACCTCTAGTATTTGGTGTTTCTTTCACTCTGGCACTCCATCCTCCGCTCCGACCCTCCATCACTAAACTTCCCTTCGTTAAATGCACCCGCCGGCCCTTTCGTTAAGCTCGGTGAAGTGGCGCTAGGCATCTTCCCAAATATTAAAAAGGCGGCCAATCATATCAAAGCAACAGAGGCAGGGGTGCCCGGATGGGCCGGGACGGGCGACGGGCACAGCGGGCGTGAGCCAGAACGGGACGGCACATACCTGATGCGGTACTGGCACTGCTGGAGTGCAAGGTGGGGCAGAGAAACGCCTGGAAGCTGGACGCACACAGCTCGCCGACGGTCCCCATGGTGGCAGAGAGCCCCCCCCCGATCTCCTGTGTCCCTGGGACTCCTGCTCGTGTGTCGGGCGGCTGATCCTGGAGTCGTTCACGCGCCTCGACCGCGATCCTGTTTGTGCCTCGTCCACTTCCCGCTCACATGCTCTCCGCCTCCCCCCCCTTGCTCACCACTCAGTCTGTGGCTCTCTGAGCTGTCCCCTCCAGCCCTTCCCCTCTCTCTCTCTCTCTCTCATCACTCTACACAATAACACACATAAACCTACCAAGAACAGGCTTTACAAGATTTTTCATTTGTCCAGCCCCTTGACTATCACCTCATATACAGGGGGTGGACTGATATTTTTGTATAACTTAGGTAAATACTAAGGGGGGGGGGGGTCCTTGGCACCTTTTGTCTTTGTGTCAGACAGGCAAGCCAAGACTCTATTTACGAATCGATATTACAAGAGCAGAACAATAACAGGACATATTTCCCACTGCATCTTTTTTTAATAACTTTTCATTACCCGATACTCAAATAAAAGTGCACACAGTACAGATACATAAAGAGCCTCCGCCAGTGTGTAAAGGACAGTCATTTAAAAACCCTTCATCTATAGGTCATCCCTCTTTCATATGACCCACTTGCTCTAATAGTCTGAAAAAGACTTTTATTTTGCTGTCAGAGAAGGAAAATGTGCACAGTTGTGCCTTTTCAAGCACTTGTGTACAAAGCCAGATTCTACTGTTGCTGGGCAACAGGTTACAGAAATGTTGTGTCCCTAAATATACATTTCCCATTAAATCAGCAGGGAAAGCACCCCCCAGCCCACTGAGGGGGCTCCATTGTCCCCCCTTTTCTCGCCACTTTCTCGCACCCTCTCTTCTCCCGGCCACTGAGACACTTTTAAATGCTGACAGGTTGGCTATGGAATGCACAAAGGAAGGGGACGGTAGTAACCCTCATGCACATGCGAGCAAACTAACTACACAGACTCATGGACACAGACAAGCACACATGTCCCTGGGGAAGCAATCAGCTGACCCGAGTGCTGCATGCTCAGTCTGCTGGCCAAACTGCTGGCTTTGCACACGGGACACTGCACACTCAGCAGTAATGCTGCCGTTCGGTTATTAATACTAAGCTCTCCCCCCCCGGTCAAAATCCAGGGGCCCTGACTCATTATTCAACTCAGGCTGCGATCACCTGGGAAATCATTTGCATGGCAAGTGCATGCATGCATCTGTGCAGAGGGGTCCTACCTTACTTGTCTCCTCCTCGTCCTGTCAACCTCCTCCCCCCCCCCCCCTTGCACGTCAAACACATGCTTTCTAGCTTGTGATTGCTGACCTTTGACCCATCTCAATTTCCCCCGGTGAATACTCGTTTTACAGGGTGGTTTGGGAATACTTCTTAAAATTCATGAGAGAAGTACCAGCTGATTGGCTGATGAAGGCATTCACTAGCCAATCAGGAAGCTTCTCTCATGAATATGAATAAGTTTGCCCAAACTACCCTGCAAAAATAAAATTCACTTCACCAATCAGGCTACTTCTATTCTCCCTGTTGCTACAGGGATCCCCTTCTGGCCTAGAACCCTTGACGTACATGGAGCATGTGGCCCAGCACTGCACTGGAGTTGGGGTTTGGACTGGTACCATAGGCCAGCTCACACACAAACCATCAGGGTCCATCAAGGTGGGTCCATGACAATGAGTCAGAGATCTGTCATTTTCCTTAAGTAGACGCGAAATACCACTGTCTGCTTTTTATTATAATATTATTCATAGTTTATTATAATGCTTTATAACAGAAAGCAACCCACGAGTAAGTGGATAAATGATACATATCATTAATAAATATTCTTATTATTTTTATTCTTGCTTAACCAGAATCCCCCCCCCCCAAAAAAAAAACAGCTTAGTATTTCCCTCTTTTTTTAAATGCCTGTTTTTTTGGTTTTTTTTTTAAACTAAATCGCTTCCTGCTGCCTGGCCACAATTTTGGTTAGTCTATGCGTCTGGCCTGCAGTACCACACTCATCAACTCACTTGCTACAGGAAAAAAAAAAAAAAAAAAGAACAACTCCTCTTCCCGACATAGTAACTGGCCTCTGAGCGTGTAGCTAAAACGGGCCTCCCTGCCACACAGCTCACTTTCAGCACTGCTATTTTGCTCTGGTATATGAGGGTCATGCTTCTATACTAAGTAACTGCTACTCTGATCTGCCTGCCAGGCTTGTGATAGTGGGATGACTGACGAAGCAGATTCGCCCGTCCATCGTCACTGTGGGGGGGAAGGGGGGGGTGTGTGGCTTCCCAGCAGGGGTATTTACTGCACACATGGTAGAAGAAAGAAATATTTGAAATCTGGGGCAGGACATTCCTGGCGTCCCCCGTCTGGATGAGGGTGGGAGGAAGAAGCGAGGCTGGGCGATATGGGGGGTGGGGGGTCAGAAGTGGAGCCACTGAGCTAAAGTTGAAGCTGATTCCTTACAACGATCCACCAGGATGGGATCACTGAAGTGTGGGGGAATGTGATCCACAGGTGGTGAAGTTGGACGTGACCGAAATCCCCAGCGAAGGGGAGGTGAGTTCCTAATCCAACAGCGCCGAGCAAACTATGGCTGGACTGAAGCGGGGGCTTGTTTCGTGACTGCAGGGGCATGTGAGAGACAGTCACGTGTCACACAGGCATTGCCCCCTCCCCACAAAGCCACAAACCACCTGCTATCCATCTACAACACAGCCCTGTAAGCCCCCTCCCCAGGAAGTGGTTTGGGCTGCATTCTGTGACCCGAGGGTGCCATCTAATGGCGACTCCAAGTAACAGCATGAAAGGTCTCTGGTCCAACTGCAGCTTTGGGGGGTTCCTTCATTCAACTTGCAACTGGATGGCAAACTTTTCTTCCTGGGGATTCGGTGCCCGTCTGCCCAGAAAAGTCAGCATTATTCACTGTCAAAAACCGTAACGGGAAGAGGCAGAGCTGGCGAGAGATTTAAGGCGTTTGTTTGTTCGGTTCCCACTGAAAAGCCAGCAAGGAGAAACTGCAGCATGAAGTATGTGTCTGCCCTGAAAATGAGCTGTGTGTGGATGGATGTTCACAGCAAATGCAGACGTTTTTTACCCCCTAGATCAGTGCTTTGTAATCCGGTCCTCAGGGACCTGGAGCAATGTGCACCGTCTGGCAAGGAACTGGGAGGGAGCAAAAACATGGACTGTATGTGGGTCCCCAAGGACTGGATTGGGAAAAGTCCTAGATCTGTTTACATGGGTTTACCACTAACACAGCCAACAGGTATACAGGCTCTTGCTGTACATCCTTAATTGGATTGCTAATTAGAGGACTAATTGACTGAAGTCCTCATGCCTAGGTTTCGACAGCTGACCTAATGGTTATTCCAAAAACTCACTCTGGCCCTTTGCAGAAAAGACTTCCCATCCCCACCCTATCAGAAGGCCAGTTTTATGGGCCAGTCTGTAAAAGCATGTGTTAACGCTCGCAGTCTGGAGGTCTTCATCTGGACCCTCCTCAGGTCCCCTGATCTGTCTGTCTATCTCAATGTTTCCCAGTTCGATCCCTGGGGATTTGCAGACAGTCTACATTGCTGCTCCTTCCCAGCTCCTGGTTGAGGAGAGGAGAGCACTGCATTTGTGCCTTTTCAGATGCTGTCCTTAAATCAGATATATTACGCAGGCCCTTAATCACTAGGTTTCATACACAGACAAAGACATTATTTATTTGACATATTTATTGAGTTGGACATTTACTGAACTACTTTGTTCTTTACTTTGAAAGGATGGTATGAGTGATACATTAACATGGTATTTTCTATCTTGGTTATCACTGCCGAACAGATAACATATAAAGTAATGATATCGGTAACAAATGTCAACAGTCTCTGCAAATCAAAACATAGTATTGACAATCCAACTGGTAATGCTGGCAAACTTAGGTTATATTTTAAGGTAGTGCTATAGAGGTGGGAGGGAGCAAAAACATGGACTATCTGCAGGTCCCTAAAGACTGGGGTGGGAAACACTGCTCTTTCACCTTACCTCCCTAAACTGTGGCCTGTACTATGAAGCAGGGTTACTGGCTTATCAGGGTAACTTGTCAGATTAAAGGCATTGATGATAAACCACATTTTAAATGGACTTCATATTCCTTCACTTACATTTTGCCCAGACTACCTTAAATCCGACAGGTTACCCCGATAAGCCAGTAACCCCGCTTCGTAGTACAGACCCCTGGTTTCTACACATTCTGTCTGATCTGCTTTTACATTTTGACATTCGAGCACACTAATTAAGAACTGCAGAGGTGAGACGAGTTCAAGCTCAGATCTACATCCTGATCGGCGTGACTGACACTTGCTGAAAAAGGCGGGGTCGGCTGGTTTGGTGACAGCAGCAGCGTAATGAAGGGTGAGGCTTTCTGGGTTCTGTAACCGCGACAACCACATGCACCTGCACAAACACCCCCCTCCCCACCCCCACCCTATTAGACTTCCTTTAAATATTATAATGAACATATTTGAACCAACAACAAAGGAGCATCTTTCCAGTACATCTTTAAGTCCGTCTGTGGTGAAACAGAATAGAAGCTTACAGACGAGATCAGGAAAGGAATGTCAACAGCCGGTATTAGACTGCAGCGCCCGAGACCCTGCAATATCTGCTGGATATCTAATTATAACGGATATCTCGCGAGTGGAAGGAAAAACCACTCACTGCAAGAGGGTGCAATGACAGGCATAAAATTTAAGGTGCTCTTAGGTTTCAGGCTGCAGACTATTGTCTGGAACTTAACGTCTATTTTTTTGCTGCTGACTAATATCACGAAGACAGACCGTTAGCCTGTAAAGTAACGGAACAAAAGAGAGAAAGACAGACAAACACACACACACATATATAGGTAGCCAATTCGAGACGCTGCCGTCATAGGCAATGAAAATCGAATCTATAAACCAGTTTTAAATCGATTGTTTTTCTTCTTTTGGCCAAAGCGTCTGAAATGATGATAAAAAAAATACCCCAAAATAGGCTGCAACTCAAATTAATTCAGTATTTTCTCTACAAACGTACTGGTATAAATGAACAGTTCCAAAAATGCTAAATAATGGACCCAAGTGAATATCACAGCATTAGTACGGGGAGAAAAGGCTGAATAACCGAAGCTTTAATTATTAAAAACTTTTTAATTCTCCCCAGGGGATCAGCAAAGCGCCTCGGGTGGGGGGAGACGCCGTACACGCGGCGTTAGTGACTCTGCATCTTGATTCAGCCGCGGCAGTAACCTGTAAGTACTGGGCGCATCCAGCGATAATTCTAATTAGGAGCGTGAATCAGTCGCTAAACACAGTGGTTAAGTGGTTAACATCAAAAACTGTTTATTAAAACTATTTAGTAGGCTACCTACTAAAATAGAAAAAAAGTCGTCGCAACGCGTCATAGTTTTCTATGACTATATTTTAATTAAAAAAAGACCTGGAAAGCGATTTCTGATTATGACAGGCCATAAGTAGCTGTACAGCGAGCTGTGCCCGTCATACTGATATTACATATACAACAAGAGTTGCGATTCAACCTGTCAAGGAAGTTAATTAGTAAAAAAAGGTGATAAATGCACCAGATGGCCCTATCACAGACAACTTTCGGTACACACTGCCGCTACATTTTACTCATGTTCAGTAATTCTGAGTATAAAAATACCATCCATTGATCTGGGGTTTATCGCTTAAGGTCACAAAACTTTGTATGTTTTGCTCCAAAATGCTACAGTTCACAACAGTTCCTCTTTTTAAAGAAACGTGTCTTGACTTTTTTAGTATCAAGCTGCATGATATTACCATATAGCTACAGAAAACCGGGATAATCACGTAGTTCAGCTTACGACACGCAGACCTGCATTTTATTTTTAATAAAATAAATGAATAATGCCAACGCACCTATCTATAGCATCCCGGAGATACCTGTCCCTCGTAACCGCTGCGGTGTAGAACGGTGGCAGTAACGCCAGTGCCTACCGTAATTGTCGCTCGCAGAGCTCATGGTGACGCGGGGCACCTCTCCTGAAACGCTGCAGCCGGTGCACTGAGGAACCCTCCGCTCCAAGTGCGCCCCCGCTCCGCCTTTATTGCTCCCTCACTCTTCCCCTCCTCTTTTCTCGTCTGCCACTAGATCCCCTCCCCGGGTTTCCGTGCAGGTGATTTATTGCAGCGAGTCGTTCTGAACTCGCGGTGTCTCCATCCCTCTAACATAAGCGGTAGCCCCTCCCCCTCCCGCGATGATGTCACATATCGCAATCGCAGATGTACGCGCAGATCGCTCAGGTATATAACAATACAGTGCGGGACATCTTGTAGAAAAAATAGTTTTATATAGCTTGCATTTGTAATTGTCGCTTGGATCACAGATTCTCTCAGCTGGCTCAATGACTGCAAATTGTAGCAAAAGGTTAAAAGGCAAACTGTTATTAACGGACAGATGACATCGATCTATAGGAAGTAAGAGAATGTATTTAAAATATGCGTTAAGCCAAAAGCGAGAAACATTGAACAAACATGTTCACAGAATTTTATTGCACGTTTGTATTTTCTTTTGCAATAGTTCCTACATTAATAAAAGGTATTTTTTTTAAATCCGAAACTGTGCAAAATACAATGCAAACTACATTACATGGGTTAGAATCAGAATTTCTTAAAAAAAAAGGGTCACTTATGAATACTTAACAATTCTACTCCCAGATAATTACGCACAAAACATTCATACAAATCTACTGAACACAGGACTTGTGTTTTCACAAGTTGCTTACTGTACTGTACTACAGTAAAGGCATAGGAGGTCAATACCAAATACATTGTGTTTACCCCCCCGAACACTTTTTTAAATTCTAAAATTACAGCCCAACAACCCATTTAAATTGCTTAACTCAGGTTTAAATGGTTCAAATGATTGTAATATCCGAACTGCATTTTGTTGTACTGGTATCACAAGCACAATGTGCATGTATTAGATATACACTAGCAAAGCATTTATTCCATTACTTCACAGGTAATAAGTTTTTGCCCAGTTCCATGGAAGACCCCGGAGATGTCCGTGAAGTAGGACAGCATGAATGGTCAGAATGCGCGAGATCGTAATACAGCAGTCGGTGTAGGCTTTGGAGAAACTGTGTGTATGTGTGTACGACCGTCATACAATCTCAAGTTATCAGTATAATCGTGCAGTCAAAAATTGCATAGATTAGGAACCGGAACACAGTTTTGAAGACCCAAGGCTTGCTAGGTCTACGTGACGCATGAGTTTCCCAACACAGTAAACCGGAAGGATCCAGATTCTCGGTAAGCGCAAATGAGCCGCTCCAGAACCTGCGCTAATTCCCTACTTTGGGGAGAGACCGTCAGCCCTCCCAGCCGCACCAATCAGACGGAAATGGCTACTGAACTAACGGTTGGGGGATAACTTCAGAAAGTGTGTATGCAACTAATCCATAGCTCGTAATTATTAAATTTGCCACGTTGTAACTCAAATATATACAGGAAATACACATAGAATATTCATGTGACTTTAAAATGACAATAGAATCACTGGGAATCTTTCCCCCCATGCATCATTTTCCCTGATGAGGTGGATAGCTCCGATACATCCTGTGCGCTGGACCCAACAGCGAGTGGAAAGCGGAGTTTACACCTGCTCTCCCGAAGGCAGGAGCTGTGCAGGAAAACGGTAACAAATATGGGAGGTAGATTGCAGAGGAAACAAACGCCTGCAACTGTAGATGGGAACAAATTCCAAATCCCCGCAGCTAGACATTCAGAAGCAAGCTCCAAAATGTGGTTCATAAAACCATCAAAAAAAAAAAAACAAAAAAAAAACTATGGCGTTTCCCTCTCGTCAAATCGCTGTCATATATAGACACACCATTCAGCTAAACCGATCAGAAGGTAAGAAGTCAAACCACAACTGTAATCCCTGGTTCAAACTGACAGTTTCACAATGCTTCAACAAGGGGGAGGAGGGGTGAAAAACGTAAGTTTATGAAAAATCTACATCGTTATGGCTCAGAATAAGGTATACACCGAGACTATTCCTCGCTCGAACGATCCGCACATGCTCAACGGATGCAAAGATCAAAAAGCCCCAGCGACCCGAGGTAACCTCTCCAGGCCGACAGACGGCTGCTTTCGTGGTCAGCTTCCTGTTTACGCGCCGCGATCCGCCCCTGCTTTCAATCAGATATGCTTAAATGCAGCAAACACGTACATCACAAGAGGAAAAGAAAAGAAAGACACTACATGAAGAAGTGAATGTTGTTTAAATTGTTACAATCGTCTGTTTATCAATACATATCCATTTTGTGAGTGTATATATTATATATGCATATATGCACAAATACAGAATGCATTCCAATGTACTGATATGAAAATATAAAACCACCCTATATCTCACATGGATATGGTGTAGCTCACTGTAGCCGTCTTCATACGAGAGTCAGTAAGGGAACCATCAGAACAGCAGCTGAACTGAGATGGAGGGAAAGATAATTGTGGTCTTTGTCACAACACGAAGTTCATCAACGACTAGGGTGTCAAATTTGTGTTCTGTGACTTTCAATAAAGAAAGAAACTAAACACAAAGTCGGGGACTAAGTGAGGGCAGTCGGGCATTGAAGTTGATCCCCGTTTACCCCTGGCTTCATGCCGCACGCTGCCCCGTAGGGGGGCCTGCCACCCAATGACATCAGCCAGACCCTCAAATACATGTTCAGCCTTCAGCGTTGGCATTCCGATATTTCACTTCGGCTTCTACCGAAATCAACACAGGGCTCTGTCGCTGCAGCTCACGGCCGAAGAGAGAAACAGCAGGCATGACCGTAAACAGGATAATGCCGCGGCGACCGATGGGTCCGGTCCACTGTAGGAGGGAACGTCACCGACACCATGCCGTTAATGCAACGGAACCCTGTGTGATGTAAACCCGTTCGCTGCTGTTCAGTGTGTATCTCGGGGTGGGCGAGGTGACCACCAGTGACCCCGTCAACCATCATTGCTCCTTGGATAAACAGAACCGGCTCACGATGCAGCCGTCCCGTCAGCCTGGACATCCCTGACGGCTAGCTGGAATCTTCAGGAGAGGCTCAACCATGTTCCGGCAGGAAGGGGGAGTCTGGGACACTTCTGGGGGAGGGGGGGGAAGAGAATCTGGAATCAGAATGAAGAACATGGCACATGCCTGACTCCTGAGGGACATGGGTTCGAACCCCGGCTTACCTGGCTCAGTGGCGGCATCCATATCCGCTCCTTTTCCCTCCGGTGACGGACCACATGTTCCTTCGGTCCTGGACCTTCTGGA
>JAABNY020000045.1:709896-728648 GCA_015164015.2 Brevimyrus niger | reverse complement strand
CTAAAGGAGGTGGGACCAAACAATCAGATGTCTAGGTCCTACCTCCTTTAGTTGCTTGGACCCACCTCCTCTACAATCTGACTGGTTATCCCTATGAACCAATCATTTTTCCTTCCGCTTTCTGTAATTAAAATTCCCACAAGTGTCAGGCACACTGGTGAAGATGATGATGATGAGGAAGAGGGATTCAGAACAATAGATCCCCTATGGTTGAGATTAATTCAGACTAATCTGAGGCCCTGTCACGTGCAAAGCTGGCCAGGAAAGTGCCGTCATCCCAAGGTATTATCCCACCACAGATTCCCAGGTAAGGCCCCCATGAAAAAGCTCACGGCCATTGCCGACATCCTGAACACCTACTTTCACAAAGACACATTTAAATCCGCAAGCCGCAAAAACTGCTTCCTAACGCGTTGCGAGATCGATGCCCTCTCCGGCATCCGAAGCCGCAATCAAAAACGTCGACTTCGTGAAATGCAACCACAGAAAAGACACAGTTTTTCGTTCACGTAACTTGATTTGCAGAAATATTTACTTTAATTACCCTGAGATGCATGGCCCAGCTCGAGCCCTGCCGAGGAAACACAAACTGGATAATGTGGTTTTTTTCTGCATGCCACGCTGCCATGGAATGTGTAGCAGAGACACGAGAGGGCTTTTAATAAAATTAGAACGAGTGCTGTGGAGACCACAGGCAGGTCCGAAAGAAGGCTCGCTTTCAGCAAGCAGAGCAGTATTTTAACAGCAGAAGCGAAAAAAACAAACTGGCCCCTGTCGGAGTCATCGTTAACATGCGCTCGTTCACCAGCCTGAATCACTAGACTCAGTGAGTATTAAAATAAATAAATAAAAAATGTAAACATACTAAAATGAAACATAAAAAATATACATATTTTCCCCTTCATTGATCATCCAGCCAGTTTTGTGGTCCAGCAAGCCGTATCCTACTTGGTTAACACACGCCTGGCCCTACACTCTCTCACAAGGGGCTGGACCCACACAAAACAACAGGCCATGCTGCTGCTGGCATCCACCAACCATTTTGCAAATTTTTATAAAGTTTCCGAATCCCTCCCTAGACTCACGGACTTCCCTATCCTGCACTGGGTTGTCATTACACAGTCTATACAGTACGTCAAGCAAAGATTGTTTTCTTGTGATGGGGTGAATTAACACCAGCCAAGACCAAATTATCTCCATCTCCATCTTCTTCCATCCCTCCTGTGTAAGGTGCACAACACTGAACATCGCCGCATACTGTACACCTGAGGTTTTAACTACAGAGGATGTTCTCTTAATCTCTAGGTAACATGAATCAACACACATGGAATCCCGACTTAAATTGCACAATTATCTAATTTCCTAGAATAATATTATTTTCTTGTTAAGTCTCCACACTTCGAATGACCCTTAAATCCCACAATGTCCGCATGTGTATATGCTCTGCACATCTTAGTATATGCAATAATATTTTTGCTGGCCTGGAGTGTGGAAGAACTTTCTCAGTAAAGATTTCAGAATCCAGCTGAAAGGTAAGTTAAATGCCACTAGCTCCTGTTTGACAAGAATTCATTCTGTCTTGGAGAGAAAAAAAGCAAGCGGATGCATTTGGGTATAGACAGTAAGGACACATTCCTATCAATGATGTAAGGGTACCATGTATTTATGGGGGCTGGGGGGGTTTGGGGACAATTAGGTCCCCATCAATGTTGCAACCAAACCTATCTTCTTGCAACAAAGCTCAAAAGATCATGATACAATAAAATAATTACAACAAAAAAAATTAAGGGACATTCTTGCAATATAGACCATTTTAGGTATCATATTTAAGTAATAACCAATATCTGGAAAGTAGGGAGCCCTCCTCAGACCACAGAGACCAGCTCAGAATCACGTTCATGCATTGTCTCCGCTCACTGCTAGTTAGCCTGACATTCCATAGATGGGGGATTTCTCTAAAGGCTGACTTGTGGATGTTTTTTTCCCCTTCATAATATTTCCTCCCATTTTGGATCATCCAGGTCAGGCTTCACCAGAAAGGTATGAAACGTTTAAATTCATGGAAACTCATTAGGAATATCGGGGACGAGATGGGGGGAGGGGGGGAGTGATTCAGTAGAATTAGTTTCAAATTATAGTATATAGCACGTGGGGCGTGCAAGACTGCTGCCCCGTCAGTTACACATTTAAAACACAGGAAGTCTGCTGCAGTTGTTTACAAGCGGAAAAGTACACAGAACAACAACACCGATTACACGGTTGTCACTAGTGCACTAGTCAGTGCAAAATGACACCATATTTCTTTAATTACTATTCTCCAGTATTTTTTTTTAACTGGAGACGTACGGACGGCAAGTCTGCCCACAGATCCAGGCACTGTGACACTGAGCGACAGAAAGGGCTTGCAAACGACTCGTTTTGTAAGACGCGCGGGCGTGCTCTCATGCCATAATGACGGGATGAAACTCCCGATGTCAACCAAGAGAAGAACTTTCTAGAGTCTTCCAGGAAGTTGCATTTTTTTCCCCAGAGGAAGATCTTTCCTGAAATGCATCCCTACACGTATGGCTACCTTAGGCTCCAAACACAAACAAATACATATATACTCGAAATAGCGGCATAGTCTATGACAGTGAATAGAGATGGCTGCAACAAAAACTGTAAACTGTAGGCATAAATAAAAGCAATACAAAAGCAAAACGTTTCTGCACTAATTTTAATTTCAAGCGGTTTGATGCTGCATCCTTGGCGCAGTTCCACTTTCCGGGTCTTGACCCCATTACCAATCTGTATAAAGTCGATTTTCGTTTAAAAATGTACTAACTGAGATGCTAAATAGTAGCAGCCCAATACGCTTTAATAAATCTACCCATATTACACACAAAACATAAATAATAAATAATGCAATGACACATAGGGTTAGGCTATATTAAGAGCTATGTTGTCCTTGAATCATGCTGGACACCACCGTTCAATTTGAATTATTAATAGAATCAATTTGCAAATAATTAAAATCTCATGTAAACAGGCACATTTACCTGTTTTAATTAAAAGACTCACAAATGCATAAGTAGTTTGACTTGGTATTGTCTCAAGTGAACGATAATGAGTCCTCGAAACGTGTGATACTTACCTACGTCTGCGCTGCAAAAAGCCTGTTGAGGATGCACGGGTGCACAGCTACAGGCTTCCGCGATCTCCTCCACCCTCCACAAAAGAAGCACGACTGCGGTGGCAAATACGCTCCTGATTGTGCTCATTTTCATTCCCTTCGATTCTCTCTATTCTTCTTCTCACGGGCGGACAGGGAGAAATACTCTGAAGTATTATGTAACAGCTTATGGAGCGAGCAGAAAGCAGATCGCTTCCTCGGTCTCGGCCGCTGCAGACAGTTAGTAAAGCTGGTCGAAATCGGTATTCGGAAAAATCCACACGAACCCAGCAGGGGTAAGGAGCCTCTACTTGGGCTCGCACATTTAAGCTTTATACTGTCTTTATGCCCGACCTTCTGCGCTCCTGCTTTCTTTTCGCTTAGATCAGCCTCATTTTTATGGTGGGTTGCTGCAGCTCCGCCCCGTAATCCGGAACGCTCTTGTTACCGGGGGACATTCTGATCCCGGGCGTTGGGGTGCGCTCTCCAGCGCTTTTAAACAACCGTATGTTTCTTTTTTCTTCTTTATTTTCTTCAAAGATACAATTTGGAGTGCTGTGTGGTGCTGCATGCTCAGGAATTACCGCGGGAAGTAGGAAAAAAAAATAAAAGTCCGATCTTCCCTTTAGGTGGTCATTGTATTGAAACAGCTGGAAGTGATCAGACTTTTTAGGATGACAAAGTTATCTTAAATGACAGGGGGAGTTTTTCCAGTATGACTGCATGTTGGTAATAATGAAAACAGGGGAGATAAGATGATTCCTATAAAATGATCCAATCTGACGTCAGTTATACACGCATAAACTGTGCAGGGAAGTGTTGAACCCATAGCCCCCCCCTTCCCCGAGTTTCCATATGCGAGGCAGCCGTGGTGTCAGCTTCCGAAAGCCGGTGCCAGACTGGGTCCTGGAGAAGGGCTGTAAAATTCAGAAAATGCTATATAAGGTGGGAAGAAGTAAAATAGAGACACAGTAAACAGGGCTGGTAAATCTCGCCCATGACTTTCTGCCCCCAGCTGACATTTTATTCAGCCGCGGGCTGTGGCTTCGCTCTGTCCCCCAGTAAATATGCGTGCACTTTCCACAAGATTCAGCATTTTTTTCAGTCTTCAGACTCCGCTGAACACTGCACTGTTTGGAAGATCCCCACTGCAGCGCGCGGAAAGGGGAGTCTTGTGTGGCGTTTAACTAAACAGTGTTTTCTATGAGCTGAATTTTCATTGTAAAAATGAAGTATTATGAATACGGGTTGACCATTTTACAGAATGTGTCAGGATATACAGCCGACCCAGTGATTTTGGTTCCAGGTGTTTGGTAAAGTTTCCATCCATCTACACTACTTTAATAACAGCTCATCTACTCTATGTTTCATTATAAAATGCCTCAAAGTATTTCTGATATATAACAGTAATGCTATGAAATCAACAAGGTTAACTGGAGGTTATTTACTCTGTCCCGGATTATTTTCCTTGCATATTTGTGCGTATACATCCATCCATCCATCCATCCACCCTGCACCCACTTATCCTGGATAGGTTTGCAAGCATGTATGTGATGGCTTTAGTGAATGACACTTCACATGGGAGATTTTATTAGAAGGTGCGAGGCTGTATTTAGATATGAAAGGAAGTGATACATCTGAGATCAAAAGGTCCAGCCTGTGTTGCGAATGGTCAGCCAAACCCACGGGCCTCTATTTCTGAGCAAAGATGGCCAACCTCTATGAAAACACCCTCGCTTGTGCTCATGTCACTTCTCTAGCTTTTAGGAACATCCTGTCCACGTTTGTCCGTCCCTCACCATTTTATGGTCACTTTAATACCTACCCCACGTTAGACCACACCTAAAACAGGAGCCTCTGACAGCAACAGGCCTGGCCCCCGTCGAGGAATGCTGCCCATTACCAGCTCAACCTGCTCCGTGGAGAAAAGAAATCAACGAGCCAAGGAATCGAACGCCAGAATGCAGCCAAACTGAATACTATCACTTCATGGCACAAGCAAACGCTATGGGGGCGAGCTCTTTACATACAGGCATCCCTATTTGCGTTGGATTAGAATGCAGAGGCTAAAGTCCCTTAGTATTTGCAAACAACCTACGCACATCCGTCTGTATACCTTAAATCATCTCTAGATTACTCATAATGCCAAATACAATGTAAAGGCCATCCAAATAGTTGTTATACTGTATTGATTAAGGAATAATGACAAAAAAGGTCTGTACATGTTCACTACAGTTGCGACCGTCATTGTAGATATAGAAAATCTACATAGTGAAAATATAAAATCATTCTATCTCTCTCTTTCTCTCTCACCCTCTTCCTTCTCATTCCCTTTGAGAGTATCCGGCGTACTGTAGTGCATGGCAACGTCAAGTTTTGTTTTCTGGAATTTTTTATTTTTGAAATATCCTTCATGCGCGGTTGTTTGAATCTTGCTGGCATGGAGGCCCGACTGTATTCGCTGAACCCAAACCTCTCAAAGGTACGCAGGTTAAATATATTAGTTTGGTTCAACTGAGTTGTGTTGTGTATATATATATATATGAGGTTTTCACACACACAATCAGACAGGAAGCTGTCAGGCCAGTAATAAGGGCGATGTGGCCTGGTCTGGTGCAAGGCAAACAAACAAATTAGTGTTTGGAGAGTGACGATGCATAGATGTGCTTTGTAGGCATAGGATTTCACAAAGCTTTAAATAGAGAATGAAAAATCACTGGCATTGTGCCCACTGGACAAGGCTTCGCTGTTCTGCTCCATTATTTCTCCCTTCTCATTGCCACACTCCCAGCTGCAGACTCTCTTCTTCAGCTAATCATACCTTCTCAGTCCCGTATTGCCCCTCTGTTTTGTTTTCCGTTCTCGCCATTAGATCACCGCTAAGGCCGACTTCCTGTTTTTCCCTTGAAAAATGTCTATTCATTCTAGGCTGCGGCATGAAAATTCAAGTGAAATTTACACTGTAAAGAATCCCATAAAATAACCTTTCTTAATGGTGCACATCATCGAAAAAACAGCGTCCCTCACTAGTTTTGCCGTGAACATAGACCATTAGGCGTTTCACTCCCAGGCTGCAGCTCATGCGGAGGCTTGTGGACACACGCGTCCTGCCCAGGCCTGTTTGTGCCCAGCCGTGACAGCCCTGCATCTGAACTTGCGTGTGACAATGGAAGAGTCAAGAGTGTGGAGGAAATGAGTCAGGCATTTGTGCTTTGAGCGCTCTGCGGCCACGCGGCCCCATACACAAGCAAGCTGTGATGTACAGCGTGTTCTGACCTTTCAGTCATAACCAGCATCAACTTTTTTTCAGAGATTTGTGCTACTGCAGCTCTCCTGTGGGATCGGAGTAGACGGGCGATCCATCGCTCCCCGCACGCATCAGTGGGCTTTGGTTCACCAGTTAGCCATCCCTGGACCACTTTTGGTCAGTACTGACCACTGCATACCAGGAACATCCCACAAGACCTGCCTATCTGGAGATGCTCTGACACAGTCGTCTAGACATCACAGTTTGTCAAAGTCGCTCGGATCCTTACACTTGCCCGTTTTTCCCGCCTCCAACGCGTTTACTCCAAGAACTGATTGTCCACTTAATTAATAATAAAATAATGCCCCCCCCTAACAGGTGTCGTTGTAATGAGATAATCAATGTTGTTCACTTCACCTGTAAGTGGTTTTAATGTTACGGCTGATAAGTATATAAGCTGGTAGATGATAAAGGCAACGCTGGCCAGAAAAAGCCTTTCAGAATGGCAAGTCGTACAATCTCAGGTGATTATACACTGTCAGTTTGTTGACAGTACTAACAATCAGAATGAGAATGATTTGGGCCAAACTCAGATGGCTTTTGCATTCTTTTCTTAAATAATTCACCGTAAGTATGCCAATAAAAAAGAACTTAAAAGCAATCCAGGTTCAGACCTAATTACTATTATATTTCCTGTTTGCTGAAATGCATTTATACACAGGTAGGTCTTTAAAAGTGACCGGGGGAGTGTCAGGACAAGGCTATGCATGTAGAGCAATATTTCCCAATTCAGTCCTTAGGGATCTGAAGGAGTTTTTGCTCCTTCACAGCTTCCGATAGGGACCAAAAACATGGATCTGTGAGGTCCTGAGGACCAGATTGGGAAACACTGATCTAATAGATCTGTCCCAAAAAAAACCTACTCATAGCCCGCAAGGATCATATGCTTTTCTGTGAGAAGGCAGTGCTTTAACATGTGTGTTCCCCGTGAGATGGAACCCGGGGGCAAGTTCCGACTGGAATAGGTCACAGTCACCATCAAGCTATTGTCCTCCGCTCTTTCAAAATACAGAGAAATTCACTACACAGACTCTCAATCGCCGCAGTCATCTGAGAGGGTGACTATGCAGTGAAAACTTAAGTGATCAGAGCATGAATCAGGTGCCAGGAGGTATCCAGTTGCTGGAAATCTTCATCCTCCGTTGTTGTGACTAGCAAGAGAGTCACCCGCCCACCACGTCTCTGGCTGAAAAACATTTGGGGATCTCTGTGCCTGGAAGTCAGAACCCACGCTTATTCGCACCCGAGTCAACAAGCAGCCACTCTCCACACCCACATGTGGACCCGGCTGGCCAAGCGTCAAGGCATCGCCTCAGCTGAGACATCATACTCACAGAAACTTCCAGAGATGTGGTCCGGGGACAAATGAGATGCTGTGTTACATCTGATAAGTTGTGGGATTTTTTTTAAATATTCTATCTTAGCGTAAATGACAGAAGTGGAAATTTCAAGTCCAGAAAGTTCAAATCCAGACCAAGATTTAGTTTCAAGCAACCAGCAACTAGCTGAGTGCTCTATACCTGTGACTAGGTATACTCAACTGCTTGTGTGAAACAAAATCTTTCTGGAGCTTAACATTTGACCTCTGGTAAGTTAAGGCATTTATAACACTGGATGATGAAGATTTTGGGCTGCCGATCACAGAAATCACCATAAAAATTTCCTATGATGACCCATTTTTGTGATTTCGTGTCATATTTTAACTATACTAGTATATTGCCCCCAAAGCAAGCTGTTTTGCTCCAAGCATGCTTGGGCATGCAGTCAGTGCTGGGGCCATACAAGCATCGTCTGATGCTGCCTTGATATGCTACGTAGGGGACGAGGTAGGCGGAGAGGCTATAAAGACATGACATATACAGACGTTGTGCATTGCATTGATATCGTTTGATTGCATGTTGATTCACATGGTCGTCAGGCAGTAACACGGTGAGTGTACAGTAGCATTTACTGTCATCGGGAAGATTCAGTAGAGCGCAAATGTCTCATGAATGTCGCAACAACTGCGATGGATTCTGTTTCATTGGTTGGCAAGCTGAAGCTTAAGGCACAAAAACGGAGCATAAATGCACCTGTCATGAAAGCCTATGGGCTCCGCTTTGGCTGTGAAATTGGTGACCAAGACTCACCCTGGACTCCTCAGCTCGGAGGTGATCAGAAGCCGTCTGATGCCATTCGACAGTCCCAATGATGCGGCATAAGCATAGGGGTCACATGACCGACTGTTACTTCTGTCTGAATAATGTATATGGCCACTCTACTAAAAGTGATTGGTTGGATGCTACAATCTGTCTTCGGCTGTGAGACCCGTGTTGCATGATGACAGATGGCCAGCATGGATGCTACCAGAGACATGGAGCCGAGATGAGGCTAATGAAGACCCCACGATGCTCAAACCAGACGTTGAATCGATTTTGCCCGGTCATCCTCTTCTGATAACACAACCAGAATTAAATTACCTGTTCAGGGACTTGGGTTTCTGCTAAGGAAAGGGAAGGGACTTGCTGTCACTGGGTACAACAATATCTGTCTTTTGGAGCCAACAAAAATATTTGACTAAATATATTTGATTAAAGTAGGCTGACAACCAGGTGTGTCTGCATCGACATTTATAGGTTGTTCTTGGCTTAGGGCTGCGGGCATGACAACAACAGAGGACATTGCGGCCAGTGGAAAAACAGGCAACTTGAATCCATCAGTGCTGGCTTACTCTTGTGGGACACTGATACGAGAGACATCAGATGCTGAGTACAAACAAAAATTAGCCACAAAATATTAGTACCTCAGTTGAAGGCACTGTGCCAGCATCATTATGCAATGAAACATGCTAAATTCAATACTTAATTTAATATTTCTCTGAAATGTCATGATGCAGCAAATCTGAAATTACTTTTGCATTCACCGTGTCATTTTTTTGTTACAATGCAAATGCTTTGAAAAGAATACTAACTTTCTAGTGTCAGCAGAACTGCAATATATTAGTATACTGCTGCTGCAATGTAGAGACCTGGATCAATGGGTGTTTCTAAATATACATAGTTGAACATTCTTGTGTTTTCATGTAACAATTTAACATCATAACCCATTGCTGAAGGACATCCCCAACACTCAAGAACAGAAATACATTGGACAGTAAAAAATGCCGGAAGTCGGTCTTGCCAGTGCAAAATATCAAGGATACATTGGTTGCATCCTTACTAACAAGACCAATCCCATGATTCTTTGTGCCCTAAATATGTTCTTTGGAGGTATGTTACCGTTCTTAGTATTGAGAAACATCCAGTAGTCTTTAAGGGAACAACCTTAATGTAAATGGCTGCAGATCCAAACTATTGGGTTTGTGTTGAATTACCTTTTTTAGGAGACACAGTATATATGGATGGACTGTTAAGAATAATAGCTGCTAGTTAAATATCAGAAATGCTCTTCTTTTGTCATTATAAAAAGAAAGGTCACAGAGGGTACAGTTTTAAATGGTTTTCTTGCGCCACATTCTGGAAAAAAAACACTGAAAGGAAGAATTGAAAATGCAGACTGTGAATTCATGTGGTTTATTAATGTGACTGGACATTAATCCTAGACATTCCTTTTAAACAGAATGCTGTAATAATCTTGACACAATGATACAAGAGAGGAATCAAAAGCAGATTTGTTATTATGGGTTAATAATAGTTAATAGTAATCACCAGCCTACAAATGTTGTTGACCAGCAAGTGATACTGTTTGGCCGTCACACTCGATTTACTGTAAGTTACCGATTAGAAAAAGGCAATAGTAAAGTGGTCTTTCTATTTAATAAAGAATCAAATGGAGCTGTCATTCATAGCTCATACTGTGGCTGGACCACAAAGCGGTACTCGTACTGCTCTGAGTCGCATGGGTAGCTTTGGCCCTTGGTGCTGTTGGACGGTACCAGAGCCAGGTTGTTCTTGAAATCCTGGATCTGGAAGATGTATTCGCCTTCACAATTCAGCAGTAGTTTGTTGCTAAAGCGAGTGATATTCTGGTACTGGAGAGACCTATTTGGATCCATCCATGCTGCGGGCACAGACTCACACCGAAGGCCACGGTTCTGGCATTCTTGGTTGGTTAGGAAAATGTCGGTGGACCAGCCGCACTTTTCAGAGTGGAACAACAGGCTGTTGTGAAGTGGGGTCTCAAATGACCTGGCTCTGCTGCTGTAACCACTGTAGTAGCCCCCGTTGTAGCCACCATAGCCAACGCTTCCATACCCAAAATGGGAGTTGTATTGGTAGCTGTTTGGAACATTGCTGATGTTGACTACAAGGCTCCATGGGCTGCCTGTGTAGATCCTGGGAGTGTATTCAGCTTTATTGACATCACTTTGATCTCCAAGCCTGTGGAAAGGCACAGTGTTGAACTGGAAGCCCCGCAGCATCCCTTCACGGTACAGCTCCTTATGCTGACGGTAGAGGTCAGAGGTGAACTGAAGGTCGTACAGCTTTTCAGCAGGAATCATGGGAAAGCGGACAAGGGCTAGCAAGGACTCAATCCACTCTGCACTGTCATTAGCACTGTGGGCCAGGATCCAGCTCTCCAGGCCCTTCAGAAGGAAGGCCTCGTCCGGCACCACCACGTCAGAGCGGGACATCAAGAGAAACATCGCGCTCTGAGACAGCTGGCTCCATGCGGGCGAGCCGATCAGCGCCTCGCAGTTCCAAGCCAGGAACCTCATGCAGGTCTCCTGCAGGACCCCGTCCCTGGCCCGCACCGCGTATTCGTACAACGCGACCTGGGACTCGAAGGTGGCGTCTCCGGGCAGCAACCACGAGAAGAGCCTCCCAGCCTCCTCCTGAAGCGACGTCATCCTGAAGTCGGTGGCTAGCTGGTGGATGCACTCGACGGACGAAAGGGTGATGTCGATCTTGCGTGTATACAGGTATCTTTAGAACCAGAGAGAGAATAAATACAAAAATATGAATTAACATCCTTCTAAGGTCAAGAAACCTACTGGAACTATATTGAGTTGTATCACATGTGGGAAATAGAAGAAATTATGAGGTGTTCATTTCATCTTGCAGATGGATGAAAGCAAATTTTGACGTTAGGGTGCAGGGTCTAGCACCCTTACAGCAAATGGGGTTGAAGGTCTTGCTTAAGGGTCCAATAATATGAATATTCTGTCACTCACAGGATTCGAACGATTGACCTTCTGATAACAGGCCCAGAGTCTAAACCCAAAGTGTCCTATATAATTCATTGAAAAGAACCACAATATTTCAGCTTATTCATCCAACTGAACCACTTAAAAGGAATTGATCCCAAGTTAGGTATTTTTCCTGAGGTTGTTAGATCACCTGACCTTAGGAACTTAGAGACGTGGGGCTGGCAGGCTTGCGTAACATTAATGTTGATAGTGTCCAGGTTCTGGAGGACCGTGACGGTGGAGGATTCGTGGCTCATGGAAAGCACCAGCCTATGGAGGCAGAAGCTCTCCGCTCCGTCAGGGCTCCACACGGTGACGTTGAGGTCGCAGCCACGCCCGTTGTTAAAAAGCCTCTCCAGATCTTCGCTCAAGCTGGAGGTGTCATCCAGGGTGTACACCTGCTTGTTTTCCTGTTGCAACTCTGTGGAAGATTCCAGAGCACAATTTTGCTTCGTTCTCACAGAGGGAAGCTTCAGTGGACGGACTTGTGTGCAAACTGCTGGTGGGGGTGCTTACTTCTCTCGCACACCACACCCGCATCTTCACTGTGGGAGCAGTCGCTGACTCCCCAGCCTTTGAAACTGCAGCCAGAGAGCCGACTCTCTGTGCCCAGACAGCCCAAGTCATCCAGCCAGATGGGGCCAGACCCTGGAACACAGTGCACAGGGAGGAAGGTGATCCCCAAATGCAGAGGGACATAAAACACAGGCACAGGGTCTGGAGCCTATTCCAGAAGCGCAGGGTGAAAGGCAGGGGGACACCCTAGACGGGATGCCAGTCCATCACAGGGCACACACACAAACACAAACACTCACAATATGGGCAATTTTGATATATAAAGATTGGAAATGTGTAAGACAAATTTGTTACATTAATCTATTTTTAGTAGGTGCAAAATATTGAATTAAATATTCATAAAATGTGATCTAAATCATGGTCACTCTTGCACAGAATCATGCATGTTGTTCACAGAAAAGGCCTGCACAGCAAAACTCGCCCTCTGCTGGCAGATTATGGTACTCCCTGTGGAGTCTCATGACCTACCTTGACCGTACTTTCCTCCTTGGACGGCGGAGAGGGCTCCGGGGTAGCGGAGCTGCCGGCACACCACCTGCGCCTCGGCCACGTCCCAGCTGTCGTCGCACACGGTCCCCCAGTGCCCGTTGTGGTATATCTCCACCCTGCCCTCGGACGGCAGCTGGCCGCCCACCAGCCTCAAATCTCCCTCTTGGACCCCTGGGCGAATGGAGATCAGCAGTAAGGCTGCTGGGCAAGTGATCTGGACAGTCCAGAGCCTCAAACCCTGGACTGCCAGACTCGGCCCTGAACCCCTATCCTGCCTGTCAAGCTTTGTGCTACACTGCAGACATGCACAAAATTACATATCATTTTGTGCAATATTACATTGTTATGTAGTGTTATGGATGTTGTGCATTTATTTATTGTTTATGTGTTTATGTGCAACACTACAGGGGGCCCAAGAAGGATGGTATTTCACCACACTGTGAACTTGTACATGGATGTGTTAACAATAAGAACTGAGTTTATTACCTTTGATTTTTTAAATCAAGAAAATAAGGGGAAAGTTCTTTGAAGTCATCACCCCTTGTAGGGCTCGAACCCACAACACTGCGATTAAGATGCGTGACTGACCAAGCCAGCCAGGCAAAGACATACTGGTGCCCCTTCTTAAAGAATCAGAAACCAAAGGTTGCCTGGTCACGGTTTTCTCCTATCATTTCCGGTTGTTCTACTTTTCCTATCTCCTTTCTGAGAAGCACAAACTCTTTCATGCAGGGCATTGAAAATATGCTGCGCGATCCAAGCAATCCCCAAGCGGCCATAAGTGCCAATGCGTCCGTCCTGCTGGCTGGGGCCTCCCCAAGCCGCTGTACTCACCTAAGCATGGGATGCAGAGACACAGGAGAACCAGCCACACAGCTGGAGAGATCACACGTTTCCCCATGTTTTAAAGCTCTTTCTGGAGGAAAACAACAAACGATTTCTGCAGAATATATTAACTGAAGACAGCTGTCTGCTAATACTATGCTAAATATTTTTTATGAAACTCACTGTAAATTAATTACATACTTTTGCCAAAGTAATTCAAAGTATTTGACATATTCTACTGAACTTGACCCACATCAGAAATTAAAGAAGACTGTATACATTTTTTTTTAAACACGTTAAATAAAATCTCCAGCATACAAACAGAGGCTAAAATTGAAAAAGCTTGTAAAAAAACACAGTCAATTGCTGGACAAGTGTGTCTGTAGAGAAGTATGGAACCACCTTGTCTCGAAAGACTGGGACACTTTTAAAACTCGAAACCTTTTCTGACGTCCATGAATATACAGATGCCACTATCGCTTGCATCAGTTACCGTGAGGATGTGTGCATCCCTACAATGACAATTCTCACCGGACAATCACGACTTCCAGTTTAAGGTGTCCCAGCTAACTGAGAAATCCTGCTGTGAGTAACCACCCGTGTCACTACAGGAGAAGCCAACCGTGTATGAGAGTTACACACGTGCCAAAGTTGATGAGAAACTACAACAAGGAAAAAAAAAAAAAAAAAAACTAAAACCGAAAACTACCCAAAAGCAAGCCACATGCAAATAAAAATCAGCTAATCTCCAGTTCATGTTAGAAGCTTTGCCTGCGTAAATGCAACTTAAGTTACTTTATGAAATTTATGCAAATACATGAGACGAACCTTCACTTTCTATAACTGGTAAGGGTGCAGGTTTGGCACATGGTCCAAAGTCCTTTATTGCTTGAATAGCCTAATACTTTAATAATTCAACATGGTTGACTCAGATCGGCAGTGCATAGGCAACTTTGACTCCGATCCTGTGGCGACATAGCCCTGGTCCGGCGGTAACATTGCTGTCCGATGTGTCAACCGCGGCCACAGGGTTGCCAACTTTGGTCAGCTGGCTGGCATGAGATTTTTTATCTAAGACAAGTCTGCACATACATTTTACATGCATGTAACAGTTTTATTACCTTTTAAATATAATCTTCGGGGTTTGCAAACTACCCCCAACGCTTTTGATGCAACTAGTTTTACGTTTGTAATGAAATACAGTGGTACCTCAGAACTTGAACTTAATCTGTTCAGAACTTGGGTTCAAATCCTAAGAAGTTTGAGTGCTGATCGAATTTTCCCCATAAGAAATAATGGAAAACCAATTAATTGGTTCCCGACCCCAAAAAATTACACCTAAATATGTGTTTTTTTTTTAGCATTTAAACACAAAACGGACAGAATAAAACAAGAGCATATACGGTACTAAATACATCTAAGCACATTTATCAAATAAATAAAATTTGTAAAGTAAGAAAATAAATGTATTCAAACAATGTGTAAAGTTAGAAAAAAAACAAAAAATGTGTCCTGCCCCTATCGTCCGCTCCCTCCGTGTGCCATGCTCCCTTGATAACTTCATGTGGAATCCCTGTGTGATCAGCTGTGTCTAGTTGTTGTCATTAGTCCTCTGTATTGAGTCCGTGTTTCAGTTTGTTTCCTCAGTCTGGTCACTGTATTGTCCGTCTGCTTTTTGCCTGCCTTACCTGTAATTAAACCCCGTATTCCCTAATACCCTTACGTCTGTGCCTTTGTCTCTATTCCGTCCCGGCTTGGCATGACAATATCATTATAATTAAATATATTAATGTTTTTTTTAATCAATATTAAAATAAATCTATTTTTAAATGTATTTATTATATAATACTGTTACTGTCTAGCATTGTCTAAAACATATTTTTACTTTCGAAATATATGCATTCAGTTAGTGTAAACATGCATGATTCTATCACAACGAATGCCAGGCTAACTAAAGCCTTACCCTTTGTTTCCCCTGTGAGATGTGCTGCGTGACTCATTTCCCTGCGCTTACAAGTTATCTTAGGTTGGTGTTCACAGTTCAACTTCTGAGATTCTGATCGAGTTCTAGTTTTTTCCCCAGAACTGGTTGGTTATACTTTAAAAAAAAATTGAGTTCTAATGAGTTTGAGAACCGAGGTACCACTGTTTTATAGATTACCATAACAATTTTTGTATGACTGTGAAAGACTGACAGCGTGTAACTGCAGTTTTTCCTGATTGGGCAGGCGTTGAATTTGATTTCGCAGGTCAAAATTGCTTAGGGTGGGTGGATTTTTTTTTTTTTTTTAAATCGTCTGGTTTGGGATCAGTGTGGTGGATTTCATACATGGTATGAAACCCGGGGGAGCATTTACTCCATCCAATCAGTCATCAAACGTTAACTAGCTAGTCACTCTCAATGTGGAGTCGCACATTTTTGAGACGTGCATGATGTGTCGTGAAGAACAAAGCTTCGCAGGCAAATATTACGTGACAATTTGCTTTCAAGTGAGAATCCTCAACATCGCTTCGATGCAGTGTTGAAATTAGGTATTGAGCAACCCATCTCAACCCTACTTTTAAGCATGGCGCAGTAACGAATTGTGTCAGTTAAAAATACTGAATTATTCATCATATAATTTGGGCGGTTTCAAGTTCGTTTTGGAGGTTTTTGAATAGCGTTTGCGGTGGAAACCAACAGCTGTATCTGGCAACACCGGTCCACATGCGAATGCAGTGTGTACCCAATAATCCGCGTACACCACTGCTTACGGCTGCGCAGAAAAGTGAATTATTAATTAGGTTTAATAGCTTACTTTACAACCCCCCTTTTAGAATTCAGTCCCAGCTACAGGAATCATGCTGAAATCTAAACACATACAGGACCGTCTACTGAGGACTTATCCTGCAACTACCTGGACATTAAAAAGACAAACAAGGCTACTGAATAGTTCTTTCCAAACGAGAGAACACAAATTCCATGAGCATACGACACAAATATCATTAATAAACTAGATAAGGGCCGTCATTATTTATTATTCATATACTTTTAATGGTTCCCTGTTAGTATTATTTTAAAATTCATAGCTTAAATATATCCCGACTTATTAAACATGTGGGTGTACTATCAATACACAAATGAAACCTTCATTACGATCACATCCAAATTGTAAATCTCCTGCCTCCTGCTGCCTAGAAAGGTCAAGGACCCACAAGGCTATGAAACCGGTCAGAAGATGGATATTGTATAATATTTATCCATCCACACTACGCATATTGAACAAGGTTCAAAGTAAATCCTATATACAGTAAAATGTACAGTTTGTCTCAAACAATTTTTTGTAAGTATTTCCAAGTATGTTAAGTAGTTTTTGAAAGATTTCTTTTTTTATTACCCTCGTTAGCAGAGATCACACTTCGATTCGGTCCCGCGAGTCGCCTTCCTCTCTAGTGACATACATGGAGATGGTCTCTTTATAGACAACCTCTCAACTGGCTGGTGCTCACTTCCTCAACCTTTGGATCTGAAGGATTAAGTTTCATTTCTGTGGAAAACGAGATGGAGTCCTGCTTAGTCACTTGGTGGGTTTGAGTCGCAAATACATGCGGATATTTCAGAGCAATTTGGCTTATAAACCTGTTATAAACCAGATTCAATGCATTATAGATATAATACATTGAATAAGAAGACATTCATCGATCCCAGGGGGAAATGAGCAATATCGCATGGCTGATATGCAGATGGAACCCATGACCTTGGTGTTATTAGGACCACGTTGGCACGACAGACCCCTATGAAACGCTGCCGTAGACAGTTTCACCGTTGAGCAGGGGCCTGCAATCCCGATTACATTCAGAAAGTCTGACTCTTATTCCCAACAATTACAGTATCTGCTAATTAATGCAGTGTATAATACACACACATATTTAAACCTGTTAAAGTGCAGACTGAGTGAACAGGGCAGCCTCACTGCATACGCGTCTGCCTTCGCTGCTGCACTGTCCAAAGCCCAAATGATACTTATGTGAATAATAATTACAGAGAACATCATTTAAGAATAATTTCATTGAATCACGTATTCACCTGTTTCTCTTTCTCAATTTGCAATCAACTCAAAAGGTACTCAAAAACACCCAAAACCGCCGTACATACACTCCCATATTTCAGTACACTGACACATCAGTCAGACTAATTCATGATTTCCGGAAAACATTCATTGATCTTACGATTAAAAAGTTTGCTTAAAATAGCTTTAAAAAAAAAAAAAAAAAAAAAAAAAGAAAAGAATATAAAGCCCAACATCAAATACTACAGAGAAACCAAACGAAAACACTGGAATATTAATTATTATGCTCTGAGTCTTTACAGTACTTTACAACTATATTCAATCAGTGTCCTGCTGGTCACTAATGAGTAGGGTGTTGTATTCGGGCCTATAACGGTGTAGCCCGGTTTTCTCCTTCTGAAGACCAGATAGATAACATTTCTGTTTTCTTACATTCATTAGTGGAGTCTTTAAAGTGTACAATAAAACGGTAAACGGAAATGAGCACGACAGTGCCCCCTACTGGTGGTGCTAGTTTATGACACAAGGGAAGGAGAAGTGAGGTGGTGTCACCAGGACTGCTGCATTCTTCCCAACCGCTTGCATCTGGACAACGTTCCCAGTTCTGACCTACACAAACTCCAGGCCTTCATACTTGACAGTGCCAATCTTGGCCTCGGGCAGTAGGATGCGGCCGTCCAGCGTGAAGGCCGTGATGTAGGTGGCGATCTTGCCAGCATCCTCCTCCGACTTGAGCGCCAGAATGATCTGGTCGTCGGTCCCGGGCACGAACTTGAAGGAGGAGAAGCCGTGAGTGGGCAGCAGGGGGCCCATGCGGCTGGAGGTGATGTCGAGGAAGTTGGGCGAGCTGCTGAGCACCAGGTTGGTGCCGCGGCGCTCGTCCGCCGCTTCGTCGTAGCGCTCGGAGCTGAGGCGGCGCGGAAGGAAGAACCAGCGCTTCAGCGTGTCGCTCCACGCTGCCGACTCGTGGATTAGGTAACCTGTGGGGGGGTAGGGGGCAGAAAACCTTTTCAGTTGGAGCATGCCTCAATAAGATGTCTCCAGAGGAGAAGAAAATGAGCAATCAACATGGCTGCCCCCCCCCCCCCCCCCCCCCCCCCCCCCCCCCCCCCCCCCCCCCCCCCCCCCCCCCCCCCCCCCCCCGCGACCCCCCCCCCCCCCCCGCCCCCCCCGCCGCCCCCCCTCCGC
>JAABNY020000045.1:683834-709796 GCA_015164015.2 Brevimyrus niger | reverse complement strand
GGAAACTGTTTATCTTAAAAACCTGATTCTGCTAAGATCTGACTGTCCTTCCTGGGGGAAACTTGGGGAACAAGTATGATCTGTTTTGTGTCTTAAACTCCCCCCCGACTCACCTGGTGGCTCGATCCCAGCCGCGCTCCGCAGCGCATTATACTGTGGGACCCAGTTCTGGTGCTCGACGTCGCCCTGGAAGCCCACCACCTTCACCCACTCGGGGTGGTCGTTGACCACCTCCCCCTTGGTCGTGGTCCACTCCTTCCCCAGGCCGCCCACGTAGAGGTGCTCGTCCTTCACGGCCATCCACTCCGCCTTGAACCCTGAGACGGATTTACATGAGGGAACAATCAAAACGTCATAACAAACACCCAGCGCATACACATTTCAGCCAGCAGGTGGCACAACAGCCGGCACAACAGGCAATAATACAAATGCCATTGTTTAAATTATAGAACTTCGACTATTAGAACCTTGACCAAAGTGCTGAATTATTCCAAAAACACACACAGATGAATGGCTAACCTATACGACTTGACGTTATTTTGAATAAAACATTTAAGCAGGCCTAACTGTCAATTGGCATTGGCAATCTATAAATTCACACAAAGTGTGTTTTTGTGCCGTGCAAACAGAGCACATGGCTAGGGCCCGGGTTCGAGTCACCGTTCTCGGGGATACAGAGCACCATCTGCTCCTTGTACTTCTGAAAATGTGTGCGACCTCAGAAGTAATCTCCACTGCATCGTCTACACTTTCACTTCTGCGTTTACGTGGGAGGATTTCACAAGGACCATGAAAACAGGGAAACGAAAGGCTGGCCGACCCTTCGAGACGGAGCCGTCGCCATCGGGCAGGATGACCCATGGTATCACCCGGTCGCCCTCAATGCGATAGACCACGCCCGTGCGGTCGTCCACGCTGTACAGCTTCCCGTTGAAGACCACCAGCTCCGACAGCTCCATGCCCCGGCCCTTCTCGGCCAGATGGCTCTCCAACACCACATGATCTGGCTCCCACTGCACGTCCAAGCGGTCGCCGCTGTCAGAAACCAGCAGGTGACCCTGCCGCATGTAGCTGAACCAGGTCAGGGGCTTCTCGCTGCGAGAGTGCGTGTCCAGGTCGGCGATGACCGCGATGCGATATCGCATGCCCTGCGCCGTCCGCTCCGGGGGGCTCAGCGGGTACGTGTCGTTGTACAGCGCGCCGGCCTCCCCGCCGGGGCTCAGCCTCCAGCCACGGCCGCCGCGGAAGGAGTGCTTCAATGCGCCGCTGCCGGCCTGTGTCCAGTGCATGTACAGCAGGAGGGCTAACGTCAGCACCACGGACACCGCCATGATGGCCCTCCACTTGAGGCGGAAGCGGGAGTCGGTGGCGTTAGTCATGGAAGACAGCACAGGCAGACCCCCCATGGAGATGCGGAGGGAATTCATCGATTCATTTCTCTGCAGCGGGCCAGAACCTGCGCTAACAGGCATGGGAGGCTGTCGAACGGGGGAGTCTGTGGAGAAGAGGGCAAGGGGAAAAAAAAAAAAAAAAAAGTGAGTGAGTGAGAGAGGAACCCGCAGAGCAAGTGAATGGGAGGGGAGACACCAGATAAGAACGAACCATAGAACTACAAGTCCCACACAACCATGGGTGACACAAGTCATCGTCTACTTGACATGTTACAACAGCACCCCCTAGTGGTCACAGACAGGCCTTGTAGCAACCCAAATGTAATCAAATCCTTTTCTGCGAACATAAATTTGTCAGACAAATACCAAGTGACACCTGCCATGACACCAGAGCAGGTCACAGTAACACCTCATCACTTGATTCCCCCCCCACACCCCGCGGACACACTTGGCACAACACGGAACACACTCGCTGAAGACAAACTGGTTCTCCCACTACTCCTCCTCCCTCCGGGAAGCTCTCGTCATCCCAGCACGCCTCTCAATGTCGCCAAACCAGACGGCCGATGGATCTGCTGCTTACGGGGGTAGCTGGTGAACCCAGACACATGAGCTGAAGGGGGTATGGGGGGTGCGGGGAGAAAAAGCCGTGCCTCACGCAGACCTGCTAAACCCGGCAACGGAACTTCGGTAATCAATGTTACAGGCTCGCTTCCCCTTCCCTCCCGGCTCCCCAATCATTCCCCAAACACTGAAAGCAGAGCTGGTCTTACACATAAAACTAAAAGCAGGACAAACACCAGCTCCAAAGAAAAAGTTCTACCGAAAGTTAAACTCATCTCCAAATCAAGACTCATTGTCTAAAAAAAAAATAATAAAATAAAATTTAAAAAAGCGTTAAATTAATGCTACATATTTCCATTCAGATACCAATGACTCGATTCGTAAGGCAATCCTGGCCATTTAAAAGGGGCAAAACTCACTGTGGCTTTAGAGCAGGGGTCTCCAACTCCGGTCCTGGGGGGCTACTATCCAGTAGGTTCTCTCTCTTAACTGGCTTCTGATGAGCCACAGCTGCTCCTGGTATTTACCTGAGATCTAGTGTGGATAGAAAACCTACTGGATCGTAGCCCCCCAGGACCGGAGTTGGTGACCCCTGCTTTAGAGCCAACCTGCCCTCTGTTGCCCGTGGGGGGCTCATACCTGGACATGGAACGGAGCCGCCGCTCTGTGGGGAATCGCGGCAGCCGCGGGAAGGAACATTGGCGTGAGGCTGGCTTCAGGAGGCAATGCAGGGCTGACGTGGTGCAACTTCAAGGAAGCACACCCGGAAATGGGGGGGGCTGTGCAAACAGGTAGGACTGCATACGCCCGTCCACAGTAAAAACCTCAGTGATGTTTCTCCCGCCCCTCTGATTGTCCACCTGATAGAGAGGTCTGCAGGCATGCATATAGTGACACGCCCTGATCCCCACGCAGTTTCAGGATGCCACACTAAAGGCACAGGTTGGCATTTTGCCAAGGGAGAGACTGTGCGAGGCCTACAGAGTTCTGCAACCATGTGAGGAGAGCCGACTACAAACCCTGTGGGGTCTGATAACACTGCAGTCTGGGCTGGTGGTGTGGGAATGAATCTATCGCTCTCCATGTCTTCAGTATCCTTAAAACCAATCACATCAAATCTGGATGAAACAAGTGTGAACATTAGTGTAGATCAGGTGCACAATTATACACGCGCCTGTCGCCTATGGCCAGGCATTACCGTGAAAATGGTGCCAAAGCGAACTCCAGACTATGACTTGGCGGTGCCAAGATCGCGTGACACTTTGACAAACAGAATTCTTACGGCGTTGTGGTTGTCGTGGTTACAAAGAGAGCTTTTAAGAGCTTAGCAAGCAGTGAATGAATTTTAAAAAAGGAGAAAAAAAAAAAAAAAAAGTTGAGCAATTGTGTTTATCATTCAGGTGGACTTGGGACTGGGACAGAACAAAGGGGAATCAAACCTCAGGGAAGGAGAAAATATCGGTCTGATTCCATTCTAAGACACAACAACTGGTAGAAAGGACGGTCGGAACTGGGAAGGCCCGTCACCCCATGCCAACCAGCAAAATGAAAGGCAGCTAAATTCGAGTCTAACATACAGGACACTTCACACTTCTCCGGCCTTTACTGTCGATAATCAATAGCGTTCTAAGCCCCGCAGACTTGACTGGTATCATCGTAAAGAGCATAACCAGGACACAATAGAAACGGGACCCGCAAACCTGAAACACGGCCAGGTCGGACCTGAGACGCCCTGCGCCCATCACCCACACACAGCCACACAAAAGTAAACAGCATGTAATAGGAATGGTAGCCCCGAGACTTTCATTTACCCCGTCTTCGCCTCCTTTTCAAACGCTGGCCAGCAGGCATCTCCCCCCCCCCCAGGTACTATGTCCTCAGCACTAAAGACGGAGAGTGATTTGCAGCATCGGCTTTTGGACGAAAGGTTAGGCTTTTATACCTCGATAAACTGGGGGGGAGGGGATACCAAGCTAAACTTTTACAGCACGTGGATTATCACTGACTGGAGAAAGTCCAAAGGGGTGAGCCAGGCACGCAAACAAAACAAGACAGAGCCTTACTGAACACCAAGCTGTATGGAGGTCAATTAAACAAGAGTCCAATACTGTATGTGGTTCATCAGCCACACAAGATCAGCCAAGCCTTCAGCTTTAAAGACCCTTTACTGATCCTGAAGACCATCCTCTGTTACTTGTTCACAACTTCTCTCCACAAACAGGAGCAAACTTGGCTTCCGGATAATATATTAACATTCTTTATCTATACACCAATAATGCGGTATTCTGTTCAACAGCCACTTTTGTCCCCTGGAATGTTTCTTTTCATTACTTAATGGTTAGTTTAGTGGTAAACTAACCAAAATGGCAGATTTTAATCCATAAAATATGCATGCTTCAGGTTAGCTCCAATGTCTATCCATCTGTAACACCGGGCTGTTCTGCCTTTCAATTTGATTAAATCCAAGTCCATGACATGATCCATTTGGGCCACAAACACCACATTTCACTATTTAGGGCTCCAGACTGACAGTATTTAGTAGCATTTTTGTTGACAACGTGACTAAATTTTATAAGTTGGCACAGCAGTGTGACCAGCAAATATGCTCCCCATTTTGTTTGTGTTTAGGGGGATGGGGGTATCAGGGCTGTTTAGACCCCCACCAGTGTTGAAACCAAACACACACCTTTGAACTGAAGGAAGCGCAGCTGACCACATACCTTATATTTAACTTTGTCATTTTTTTTTTTTTTAGTTCGCATTTAACAATTTTTTCCTCTTAAGCACTACTACACCGAGACATTTTCCTTTAATACAAAACATCACATTGTCATTTCTACACATTGTATATTTACTACCTGAAGTATCCTTCAGCGATAGTCAAGAAGGAAAACACATGAAAGTGTGCATTTCATGCTGATTTAACTAGCAGACTTTTATTTTGAGCTGGTGCCCCTGAAATTCTCAGTAAGCAGCATCAAGTACTATTAATGGGAAAAGTCGGGAGGCCTGCCATTGCAGGAAAAAAAGAGAGCCTAATTGAGCCAAGAGGTTGGGCGACTCAAGGCTGGAGATTCTGGAGCATTTCACATTACTTAAAAGGTAATATTATCACGAGATGCGCATAAAACAGTAACCTGACCGTGCACACGATGCCATCATTAAGGGTTAACTTTGACAAAACCAGCAAGCTCATTGTAATGGGAGATTCGGAAGCACTTGTATCGACTTATGGCAAATGGAGTGTATCCAAAACCTGCTTGAAGTACAGGGTCATTCCATGTCTGCACACAGCCGGCAGCAAGTCACAATAACAGTGGTCATGCATTGCAAATTCATGATTAAAAACGTCTCTCGGTTGCCAATCAGTCTCTGCAGGCATTTCCTTAGCATTGTAAGGACTAGATCGGCTATAGACAGACGTCTGTTAGACGGCGCTCCTAGACCATCAGAAAAGCACACGGGGAAAAACAGCATCCAGAATTCGAATACCGATACATCCAACGCATGTAACTTTTTAAGTCGGAACGAGTCCGACAACGACAAGCCTTATTTGGATCATTTCGTCATGTTTGTAGAATAAAGCATATTGACTAATGATGCCCTGTCACCATATTAACTCATTCATTCCTACTTCACAGTATAAACATACAAACAAAAAAACCCAATGGAGTCAATGGTTTCAACTAGCCGCCCCGGGATGGTAAACCAGACCGGTAAACTGCGTCACTTTGACAGGTTTCCTTGAAAAGATAGAAGCCAGAAGCTTCTCGGTACTGTTGCGTACTTACAGCGGGCCGTGAGCCTCCCGGCGACAATCCGAAATGAACGCGTTCACGGCCGCTCCCGTCCTCCCTCCATAACTTGTGCGGCACCGGGGATCGCGACACTTCCTCTCCAGCTCGCGAGTCAGAGGCAGTGATAACACGCACTGCGCATGACCGTCGACCGATCGCACGCATTTTGCGTAGGTCCCGCCATTCAAAACGACGCAGGCGCTACGGCGCGTCAAAATGTGCAACTAGTGTGAGGCTGCCTGAGGCGTATCTATTGATCCAAATACAATGCAGTGTAAAGAGTGAAGAGTTATGAAAGCAGTTCTTTCCCAATTTACGCGATTGCAAGTAAAATGAGCTAATTGCGCCTTACTTTTCGCACAATTACTTTTTGTTCCAAATACAAAACAATCTCTTAAAGCTTTAAGAAGGAAACAAAGTACATAAAACACCCAACTTAACACCAAATTGATAAGTCGATTCATAGGTTATCGATCCCTAAGGATTACTTGCTGCACAGATTTTGGAATACTGCGGCATGACTTGCAATAACTAATCTTTGAAAATACTCGGTCCTTAGTAGGAACTAAATATGCTCGTTTACATTACACAAACGGCCTTTTATACAAAGTGACCAACATATTTAGGAATCTGGGTAGGCCTACTTTTAATTGATCTAGATTTAAAATGATTAATCTACTCATGAGCATGGTACGATGCCAGGAGTGGATCTCTTTACCTGCTAGCTGAATGACCCTGTCACGAAACATGTGAAATATGCCGGTAGCTGGCATATTATAGCATGGCAAAATTACAATCGTTCACAATTTTTTTGCAGTGATAGTCGTGTAAAGTCGGAATGGTTTTAATGCAAATGTTTTTAATCTGGCCTTGTCTGCACAATCATTGATTAGCTGCACCCATTAAAATATTAGACAGTTTTAAAGAGAGTATCCTGCATTTCCTCGCAGGTCCCAAGGATGCCTGCAAAAATAAATCATCTGAATGGCAAACTACCCGTGGAAGAGTTTAAAGGCTCTGCTTAAACTTGCAAGATGACTCATAAAGGTAATCAACAAAAACCGGGCCGCCAGCAGAAATACGTAAAGTAAAGCTGATTATATATTTAAGCAGCTTAGACATGCTGAGAGAACTACGTACTTATCTTCCTCTCGGGACTCCAGGGAACATCTCCAAGAAACACGTACTCTAGACAAACAAGTTACACTAGAAAGGGGAATAAGGCTATAGCAGCCAAATACCCCACAACGTCGTCGTGTCGAGTCATTTAAAATGGCATAAAAGTTATTGGGTGGATCATTTCAAGACCCATATTTCCGTATTTCAAAAGGTTATATTGACAATCATTTGGGCGGCGCTACTCATAGCCACGCCTCTGCCGGCAGTGTACGGGCGCTTTACCAACCGTGGGCTGTTTCCTGTGCGCCTTTTTAAATTTATTTGCAGTACAGTTTAATTTATTATTTATTTATTATTCTCTTTTCAGTAAGAACAAGAAATGGACTGTTTAAATGTAACACAAATTTTGCCAAATTCTCCGAGAAAAATACGAGGACAAATCCAGGTATTGTGTTAACAAGCCGTTTTTCATGTTCTATGTTCGAGTTCGATAAAGGTGTGGGTTAAGATTCTATTATTAATGATATCCTGTATGCTAACTAGTATTAGAAATACTGTTGTTTCCCGTGTCTGTAGCTGGTTGACTCATTTTTTTCCATTTCTATATATATATATATAGTAGAAGGATTACTGTAGGATTTTTAAATGAAGATAAACAATAAGTAAGTAAACATCGTAAATAACATGATGCTTTTCTTCTAAGGTAATTTTTGGACCTATGTTTTCGGGGAAGAGGTAAGTATATAGCCGCTTGAATGTGCAGTTCAATGAATGAATGAACGAATGAATGTTTGCAGATTACATTGCATTGTGTACACCGACATCGCGCCAAAATACTCTACATATGTCACACTCCTGGTTTTAACGTGCCTTGGCAATAATGGAACGTTGCTGATCATTGACAACATAGTACGAATGAATCCAGTGGTGTACTTAAGTGAAACCTAATGAAATTTTATTTATTTGCAAAAAGAGCATCATTAAATCCTGCGTTTCGTAGCACCTAGGTGGCGGTATTTTTTGTTTACGTGTATTTATTTAGTTTTAATATTGAGCATGAATGTTTTGTACATGTTTTTAAATGCAAACATCAATAGTTTGGTTTACCGTTAAACAATTGGAATAAGTAACCTTTGCGATTTTTTTTAAAGCACAGAGCTGATGCGCCGCGTGCGCCGCTTTCAGATTGCACAGTACCGCTGCCTCGTGATCAAGTACGCCAAGGACACTCGTTATTCCGACAAAGGGATGGCAACTCACGACAAGTAGGTCACTTGTTTCGGGTTTTCTTGCATGCTTTCGCTTTGAATTCATCAACAATAAATTTTAATTTGCTATCTGCTCCCATTTCGAATTCCCCCCCAGAAATACGATGGAGGCTGTTCCCGCTAATCGATTAAAGGACGTGCAGTCATTGGCAATACAGGCGTCTGTCATTGGCATTGATGAAGGGCAGTTTGTAAGTGTGCTTTGTAATAATGCCATACACTTTGCAATTTATTTTGCAATAATCACCTGTCTGTCTACCCTCAGTCTTGAGCAACCCAAAGGACATTTGCATTCATAATGATGAATTTCTTTTTCCCCGTGGCAGCCCACTTCCGCAGAACATTATGAAAATTCCGTAACCCTCGACCTCCTCATATATACCAGTAACTGTATTTTCAAAATGAAAAATACCCCAAATGGGCGGGACAACTGTGTTTTTGTAAAACCCCAATGACTCTGTCATGTTGGTACCAGTGAAAATAGGTGGCTGGATGTAAAAGTTACAAGCAGAAATCTGGGAGGGCTGGGATGGGCCAGACCTGCCCAGATGTGATGGTGGCAGCTATCTGGCACGTGACCAGAATCTTCTTTCTCCGACACAGTTCCCAGACAGCGTGGAATTCTGTGAGGAGATGGCTAACATGGGAAAGACCGTCATCGTGGCCGCACTAGACGGCACCTTTCAGAGGAAGGTACTCAATACATATTCATTACTAAAAATATATTACAAGCTATATATTTATGGGGCAAATACTCATAAGTATAATTTGATAAGTCAGTTGCCTTAGTGAGTCACAAACAACATGCAGAAATATATGACTTTAAAGCAGAAATATTTGTTGGACACTAAACTTTGAAGCTTTGGACCGTTTCTGAACAGATTATTATACTTTTAAGAAGGCGAGTCAGACCCTGTCGGATGTGTATGAGTGCTAGGAAAGTTAGCCTGGGCCTGCTCAGAACAGGAAGGAGCCTTGTGCTGAACCCCGCCCCTGCATTCCCACAGCCGTTCGGGAACATCCTGAGCCTGGTTCCGCTGGCGGAGAGCGTAGTGAAGCTGAACGCCGTCTGCATGCAGTGCTTCAAGGAGGCGGCATACACCAAGAGGCTGGGGGATGAGAGGGAGGTGGGTCCATGCGGTGGGGGGAGGGGAATCACTACCCAATGAAAGATTGTCTTTAACCTGAATTTGAAAGTAATAGAAAACCCAGTGGGTAGCAGGAAGTGATGCAAATGAGCACGTTTTGAGTAAAGATCGCATCTGGTGTATTTTCACTTTCCACTAGTTTAACTAAAATAATCCAGCTAGTTTACAGAGGACCGCAACATTTAATTATCCACAGGTCATTTCAGCTACACGTGTAACTATCCGGTTGTAACTTTAAAACTCTTAGATGAGGAACGTGTGCAAACGGGTGATCTTGTATCACGTTGGGAGGGATGAACTGACCTTCCGCATCTCTTGCTGCTTTTTTTCCAGGTGGAAGTCATAGGTGGCGCCGACAAGTATAATGCAGTGTGCAGGGCCTGCTACGGAGGCCTCGTTGCAGAGAAGGAGAACAGCGCCCCCCGAAGGGAGGACACTCCACACAGCCTGCCCACAAAACAGCCCGACTTTGGTGCTTCTCGCAAGCTTCTGGGGACACTTCAGCTCTGAGGATTTGCCCCATTGAGCTCAGAGAGTCACTACAGTATGCTGACTGATCCAGTAATTAAAGGAGATCAAAGACCTAAAACCTGACCTCGTGCACAGAGCGTTAGCATGAACTGAGACTTTTAATAGTACAAATGTATTTCATGTGCCTTTTAAAATGGGTATCTACACTTTTTTAACTTTTTTACTAGCCAGAATTGATCAGTGAATATTGAAAGTTAGGATGTGGTTCTGTTGTTCATGGTTTGTTACCTGTTAACTTCACAGTATGATTTGGAAAAAATCTTGGTTTTCTGGTCACTTTCTTGACGTCCAGGCCAAGATTGTTTCAGCTAACCAGTTGAGCATAAAGAGTCACAGTCACAGAGTACTCAGCTCGTTGGCTGAACTGTGAAAGACAAAATCCTGTGGGTATGGATGCTTATTTTCTGGACTTGAAATCCCCACCTCTGCCTGGGCAGACGGGGTCAGCCCAGGATTGGCCAATCCGTGGCAAATCATATCACAAGTTGCCTTCAGAAATGTCTGCTTACTTGGGTGTTTGTGTGTCTGTAGAACCTTTTTTTAAATGTTATTAAAATCTCTTAATTGTCTGAGTATGGGGGTGTTTTGGGAATATTCTTCAAAGAACGGGAAAACCAATATGAATTCATGTACTGATTGTCTTTTAATGATTTATGGAGTGATAGGAATTTACTTCAGTGTGAAACAATTGGGGTACTGATCAGCATGTCGTCCATTAAGTAATTGGAATTATTTTTTTTTTTCGTTAAAAAAACAAAACAAAACCGGATATACAGGCCAGGCAGAAAACAGGCATCCAAATTCCAATGGGGCACAAATGAATAGCTGGTTACAGACAATGATTACGATTTAACCACTTTATGAACCATAAAAAAAAACACAGCTAAAGGAGGAACAGCACAGTAGCCATATACTGAAATTATGTTGCACTGAAAATTTTTAACTTGGGGAATACAATCATACAAATAAAGCCAACGCCTGTACATTGGGATGTGGTATAAAAAAAAAATCATTCATCAATCAAAACCAGAGGAAAAGGTTTGCAGCTATGTGAGGAACTGTAGATGGGTGTAATATTTGTAGTCAGGGCATACAGTAATAGACTGGGTGACTTCTAAACCAAGGGGGAATGATATTGTATGTGGTGCAGCTGAAATTTTTATAACTTAAACCATAGATTGTGCCACTATCTTGTGCAGTGAAACGTTCCAGTGAAACTGCTTAGATGTGCTGGTCAGTTCCAAAAAAAAAAAAAAAGGTAAATGCAGAATGTTCATAAAGGCAATTGGAAATGAAATCTATGTGCTGACTTTTCTAAGCCGTCAACCCCAGTGTGTCACAACTCGTTAGTAAACCGAAGACGCTGTGAACCTCATCTAAGTAATACCAGGATGGTCTTGCAGACTCACCTCGTGTGGCTGAAACACCTCTCATACACCGAAACCACACTACTCATGGTATTCAAAATGTGCAGAATCATACCTTAACAGATTAACTCATTTTTGATTTAAGTAGCCACTGTGTAATAATAAAAAAAATACACTAATCACAGCAATATGAACATCTTCTCCATTGTAGGGAAGTGTGATTCTGTATGCAATATGCAATAATTCAGATGACCTAACATGGGCAAGGAATGGGCAAAATTTGGCATGTGGCAGGAATGCGAGTTTCAGGTCCAGCCGCTGATCCGGGCCAAGATAAACATGGAGAAAAAAAACAGCAGACTAGTTGCAGCTAAGAATAGATTCAGTTTGTAGGAATCCTTAAAAATACATCTTAGAAGCACTGATGTAAACAGTCACACCCCAATCCCCCCTCCCCCCCTAACACAACCTACCGCCATCGTTAAGATGTGCGACACAAGGTTTGAGAATTGCCTAATGTTTTGAATTATTGCTCATGTGCTGATGGAACAGGTCTCTCACCACCAGACCCTGAAATCGGCATTTAGCTCCAAAGATCCCTGGCTGACGAGCTTATGGCCACATCCACAAATCGCTAATTTGCATTTTAAAATACTTGGACTTTGGAAAACTTGAAAACTTTGGCATTTACCCCACAAGCAGGCACAGAACAAAGTACATTCTGAAAAAAGCAAGCACAGTGTCATAATTGAGACCTTATTTGATGTTTTTTTACATCCTCCCTGCTCCCCCCCACCCTCTCTCTTTCCACCCCAACTCCTCTTTGGCCAAATAAATACCATCAGCACACCCCCATCTATACCACAATTTCATGGAACTCATTTCATTGGCTAAGCCAGACACAGGGCAGAGCATCATTGTACTGGCTGCGTTTTGTCATTGGGCGGCTTACACCCGGTGTCACCTCCCCCACCCCCACCCCAATTCCTCTAGTAGGAGGGGGGCAGATAGGATCCTTCTCCCTGCTGCTGTGTGCCGCTGGTGAACGGAGACTGCTGGTAACCCTGAGGAGCTCCAGTGGCATAGGGTGGGTACGGAGTGTCGCGGGCCGGGTCGGCGTAAGTCTGCCCAAACTCCGTCACCCCTTGGCGGTACCTTCCCACCGCGAAGAAAACCAGAAGGCCCTGTTTGGGGGAGGAGTATCAATTTTGAAATCTTGCGATGGTGGGGAAAGAAAACCGTCAAATACACCATATTATAATTGTTTGCAGGATTAAACTTAGACAGTAACTTGTATCAGTCCCCTTGTATCTAGCGAGCTTTTTCTCCCCAACTGTTCCTTCATCCTTTGAGGGGTATAAAAAGCACGATTTTCATCCCTCCGACATCCCTGGATGGATGATTTTTTTCTCATCTCTCGAGTATTAGGTTAAAATGCCAGAATCCCTTTCATTCAAGAGAGTACAATACTGTATAGTACTGCAAAATAATGTACTATGTACTTTATCATTACTATATTTAAAGCTAGTAATGTCTTACTATGCATTATTTTACACAAAAGTCATGCTATATTAAACAGAGTCTCACCCAGCTGATGGTGGAGAAGAAGGAGAAGGCAACAGCACCACGGGCCGCATCTACCATGATAGTGCTCGTGTCCTTGGTTTTACCCCACTGATTGGCCAGGTAGCAGAAGCATACAAACCACAGCAATGTCCACACTCCTACATTAGGGACAGTGATGAAAAGCAGAGAGAGGGAGGGATGAATATGACCTCCAAATCAACTGACTTATATACACTTCTGTCATGTCCATTACCCAATAGGACAACAGTTACAACAGCCAAGTTCACGAGTATTTAAAGGGTCAGAGCACTCCAAGCCACGTTGACACTGTGCCCAGCCGAGTCCTGGCAATCATTTGACAAATGGCGTACCTGAGAATATCAGGTCTGCACTGACGATGTACTTCCTCTCCTTGGCATTGCTGATCTGAGGAAAGTAGGCGTCCAGGACCAGGAAAATGACGCACGCCAGGAAGGCGAGCACGCCGATAGTCACGGCGTAGCTGCAGGCTCCGTCGTTCTCGTTAAACATGCACTTGGCCTCCGAGGTAATGCCCACGGAGACGTAACCTTCGGCCACAATGGTGGCGAAAACGACGATGGCGAACACCTGAGAATGGCAGACAGGGACGTCAGTAGTGACAGTCACTCATTTTCTGTACTCCAACATTATATCATAAAAAGCTCATACAGCTCAAGAAGTAGAGCATTTTGCAAAAGATAAAAAAGTTTTAGGGTCAGACACAAGGAGCACAAATAAAATGTAGCCCACCCCCCTAATCGAAATAATAGTAATAGAATAGTAATAGAATAGTATTCTAAATAATAGTAATAATCGATACTTTATTGATACCCGTTGGGAAATTGTCAATAAAGTAATGATTATTATTATTATTTATGGGTGGAATTAATATCCCCAGTAACAAGCACAAGCCGAAGAAGAGGATCATCACAATTAGCTTGAAGAGTAACATCCAGAAAAAGCAAAACAAGGCAAAAATGAAAAGTTGTGTAAAAAGCAGGCAGACTAAGACTTATTGTTATTCCATCAAAGGAACAGTAACTTAATTCTTTGATGTTAATTCTAGCAGCAATTGATATTATAGTGGTACCCTGGTTCTCGAACTCATTAGAACTTGAATTTCTTAAAAGTCGAACCAACCAGTTTGAAATTTTTTTTACCTAGAACTCGATCTGAATCTCAGAAGTCAAACCGTGAAAACCGCATGTTTACACTAGCTGAATACATATATTTAGACAGTAAAAATACATTTAGACAATGATAGGCGGCAACAGTAATTATTATATAATAAATTGCATTTAAAAATAAAGATTTCTTATTATTTTAATATTAATAATAAACCATCAATACATTTATTTATAATAATATTGTCCTGCTGAGAGGGGACTGACCGGAGACAAAGGTGCAGACATATTGGGGAATACGGGGTTTAATTACAGGTAAGATTGGCAAAACGCAGACGAATGATACAATGACCAGACAGTGGAAACAAACTGAATTGCGGACTAAATACAGAGGACTAGTGACAACAACCAGAAACAGCTTATCACACTGGGATCCCAAGTGAGGTTAACAAGGGGGCATGGCACACGGAAGGAGCGGACGATTGGAGTAGGGTTTGGATACATTTATTTTCTTACTTTACAAATTACTGTTTTGATAAATGTGCTTGGATGTGTTTAGTACAGTATATGCTTTCTATCCGGTTCATTTTGTGTTTAAATGCTTAAAAAAAAAAACATTTAGGTGTAATTTTTTTTGTGGTCAGGAACCAATTAATTGGTTTTATATGATTTCTTATGGGGAAAATTTGATCAGAACTCGACCTTCTTAGGATTCGATCCGGAGTTCTGAATGGATTAAGTTTGAGTTCGGAGGTACCACTGTACTTTTAATAAAGATGGCAGTGATCATTTACAGCATTGCACTTGTATAAGCTAAAATGAGCAATTAATACAGGCTTTAGTGGTAAATACAGCCATCAACTAGGCTTACTTCCTCAGATGCCTCTCCAGAGCAGCCAACCGACAATCATATAGCTAATCACATGACTAGCTATTCCCTCACGAGGCACAAAAGTTCCCATTATACTACCTATCAAGGCTTTTAAAGAAACAGCCCTTCTTCTAAACTTAGAAAAAACTGTTGGTCAATACGGCAGAATTACTGTACCTTTAAGTCTCTTAAACTACAGAAATCATCCCTTCAGTTTCGTTAAAAGTCTAACATATATCTGAACCGTGACCCGTTCCAGGTGTGCTAGAGTCTTCTGCTGAAACGCACATCAATCACACCAATGCAGGAATAGATCTTGCCATGACGAGTTTTGAATGCAATGCGTATAGGGGTTTAAGACAGGAGAGAACAGATTCTGTTTCTTGTTAAGTTTCACTTTGGCTGTCGCGTGGCTGTGTGGCTGTGGGGGTTTTAAATGAATAAACGGCGCGGTTCCTTTTTTATAAGCATAAAGGCACCTGGACTTCTGGGGGTTTTCCGAATGATACCCAAGGTCACCCATTAAATAAAGCTTTAACTTTAACGGTTAATTTCATGATGTACGATACATTTCATAAATCATGCGACACTGAAACCTTACAAAGTTAAACAGTTAAAGTACCCCCACGCGTATATTACTTAAGTATTCAAGAAAAGCCAAGCAGTACTGCATCCCCAGAGGTGATAAATAATGTAAGGCTCTCCGCTCCGTTTTATAAATCTTTAGTGATGCTTCTGGCTTCCCCTTACTTGAAAGAAGAACTTTGTTAAAATGACCAATTCTAAAGGTCTAGGTACTAACAGAAATAACGCTAAATTGTATAAGATGAAGTGCTCTGGAACACCCTGGCTGAATGCGATTATTTCTTAATAAAGATCAGGCGTTCGAAACTCAAGAGTAAATATTTGAAGGGAGGAGCGTACTATGGGGATATACGTTAGCAAACAGATTAATATGAAGTACGGGTATTTAGCCTTATCATTGCTTTCTACCTATATTATAGTGCATTAGACGTTCTGTTATTATTTTGCTCGTGAGAACAGGTGGGACACCGTAGATATTGAAGTCTCAACCCATATCACAAATTTATTGCAGGACAAAATAAAAGCAAACTGTAATAGTAACAAAAATGGACCCGCGCTTTTATTTTCTTTTTTAACCGTTAAAGTACGCATAAGTAATTACAGCGAGCGAGTTAACACAAAATGTTATAAACCTGAGGTGCACCGTGTAATTATACAGTAATGTATAATGCTTGAGCGCGCTTCAGGAAATGCACTAACCCTGCGGCCTGCATCCGCTCATTTCAATACATAGCCTTTGGTCAACAAGTTGACGTTATGTAGGCTACTCACCCAACTCAAAACCCGCACTATAGTTTGGGGCTGTTTCAAAAAACCAAGAAAATCGAACGCGCCACCGGCCAGCGAGGCGCCGTACGCGCTAGAGTCCATGTCCGGATCCCAAAACGCTCAGATCCAAAAGCATCAAAGTGAGCAGGTCTTCTGTTAGGCGCTCGCAGGTTCGCTGTGACTGCTCAGGTTGCCCGATCTGTCTCTTCCCGAAAAGCGCAAGAACCGCCCAGCGCGGAAAATAACACGTCAGGGGTAACTATGCTGAAGAGTCTTTTCAGGGAACAAAGCAAAGCAGATTCGCATTCGCTCTTTAGCAAAACACACATACATAGGCTATATATAACATGTATGTATATAAAAAAAAAAACAACGGCCAAAAAAGCTGTGCTCTTTTACCGAGCCGATTCTTAAAAAATGTAACTCTCGTGGGTTGCTGTGGAATGCAAGTACCGTCTTACTCAATAGTTTCATAAGAAGTTGCCACAAAGTTGTGTTACTTCCGATTACATTCTGACGATGCCATTTTGATGTACACTAAACGAATATTATGCGATAAATAACCTGCAAAATGCTCCTTTTATTCAAGGTAACAATCTAACATTGTGAATGCCCGCTCCCTGCACGCTTTTTCCACAACTGACAAATTTGTTTGTTATGATTAATATCCCACTCGATCCTGTTTGTGGTGATATAGACATAATTTCTGGCCGCATAAGCCCATCGGCCGGCTGACTTTCACTTCGTCACTTTAATAATCCATCCTGTCACATTTCATGTCGTGGCACCATCCACTTTTTTGCTAGCTTCTGCTCGAGGTTTTTAAAGCCGGGTTCAATTCTCAGAAACCTTTTTTGCAGCTTCAGCAAAAATGCAATTATGTCATGCAATTTATTTTTCTGAGAATTTTACTACGTCACCGAGAAACTTATTGATGAATCAGGAAATAAGAAGTGAGACACACTTGTAAACTGATTATTAATGCCACAGAACTTGATAATGTGTCTTCTGACTTTCTATTGTTTTTCAAAAATATGTCATGCCTTTCGCTTTTTTGAAATGTTTCAAAATGTCTAAAACATGTATGGTAAATGCGGTCACGTGACTTCTTTTTATAGTTCCGTCATGCACATTAGACTACGCCCTACAAGAAAGAAAGAAAAATGCAATTATAAACTTTTCGAACGTAAAAATAATTCAACTGTCTATACTTCTTCACGTTGAATGATATCGATACTGTACGGAAGGTTTAATTTACCACAAGCCAATCTTTTAAATAATTATCCATATGCAATCGCAATAAGGCTCAAAACTCATCGTACTGCAACGTTCTAAATGCTATAATCAATACACGGGTCACACATAAAATTCCTTAAGTTACTTATTATACAAAACAATTCAAACATGATTTTTAAATTAGAAAAAATTAACCATCTTGCCCTGTGATATTTATGTTGCCTAAGCGGCAATCGAACATATGAGAAATATTATACAAGACAATGTTTTTAATTGCACTTGCCAGGTTTCCATTTGCGTACCCAATACGAAATGAGCACCGGATCTATCTATTATATTAATATTGTCCTCCTAAAAATCCTTCAACTGAGTCCACTAATATATTACTTGTCAAAAGGGATATGGGGAATATTAAAATACTATGAACGTCCTAGAATTTGATGTGCTTGCAATAGACCAATGTTTCAGGCTAACCGTAAATAAAACGTAATGTTGTTTCTAAAACATGATAATCACTTACGAGTTCAGTAACTAAGTGATGTTTCTGAACTTGTCATAAAGAGAAATATCCGGTTAACATCTTCTGATTCATACCTCGAGAAGCATGTATTCCCCACGGCCGCCACACAGTGTCGCTTTTGCCCTAGCAATACATCCGTCCATTTTCGACCGCTTATCCGGGTCGCGGGGGCAGCAATCTGTGCAGAGATATGCAGACCTCCCGCTCCACAACCACTTCCTCCAGCTTCTCCGGAGGGGATACCCAGGTGCTCCCAGGCCAGTCCAGAGATAAAATCTCTCCGGCGTGTCGTGTGTCGGCCCCGGGGTCTCCTCCATAAAACAATTGGTGTTAATTTGGAATGTATTAAATTTGCTGAAAATAGTTTTTTTTTTAATGTAAAATGTTAACTTGTGCACCAGAAACACAACATAAGACACTGCCTAAACAATGCAAGTTAATTGTTCTCCATTCAAAATAGGTCATTGTTCATTATTCGTTGAGTATCATTTATGCAACTGGATAAATTCAGTTATATATATTACTTTCACAGTCCATTCAAAATGATATTGACTGGATTGCTCAGCCTCCCCTGCCCCTGTGCAGTGCACACTAGTGTACTGTAGTTAGATGCCCGAACCACCTCAGATGATTCCCTTCGATGTGGAGGAACAGTGAACTTACATTATATTGCAAAAGTGTTGGGACACCCCTCCAAATCATTGAATTCATTACTTCCATAGCCACAGGTGTATAAAATCAAGCACATAGGTGTGTAGACTGCTTCTACAAACATTTGCAAAAGAATGACTCACTCTCAGGACCTCAGTGATTTCAGGCGTGGCAACGTGATAGAATTTCTGTGCTACTAAATATTCCATGGTCATCTATTAGTGGTATTATAGCAAAGTAGAAGCAATTGGGAACAACAGCAACCCAGTCACAAAGTGGTAGGCCATGTGAAATCGCACAGCGGGGACAACACATGCTGAGGCGCACAGTGTGCAGAAGTCACCAACTGTCTGCAGGGTCAATAGCTACAGACCTCCAAACTTCATGTGGCCTTCAGAGTAGCTAAAGAACAGTGCGGAGAGAACTTCATGGAATGGGTTTCCATGGCTGAGCAGCTGCATTCAAGCCTTACATCAGAGTGTGAATTACCTGTCTATAACTGGGGGTTTCTGACTTCATAACACTTCTATGACCATTATGATTAATATGAATAGTCACCACCAGGATCAATGTTAAGAGTGCAAGATGCACTAGGGGTGTTTAGTAACATGTATGCAACACATGGTCATGGTCTGGACATGTGACAAAATGAGAATCAATGTAGAAGATCTCATTATCCTTATCCCAATCCAAAGAATTTGGTTTTGATAACTCCCAGGAATTATCCTAGAAGAACAATACTAGTAAAAGTAATAAGCATAGATATTTACAAACAGCCTGGTCTGGTCCAGCAGTCTGGTGTTATTCCTGCCCTCTCAGTTCCCCCAGCTCCAATAGCCTTCAGAATTAAATATCTGCCTATTAGGCTAATATCTGTCTTGATAATACAGTAGATCTTAAAGTTCAGCCTAATTTCTAACTCACCTCTTGGTCCTGTGCGGTGTCCTCATCCTGCCATCTCCCTGGTGTTTGCTCACTGTCCTCATCCTGCCATCCCCCTGCTACCTGCTCACTGTCCTCATCCTGCCATCTCCCTGCTCACTGTCCTGCTCACTGTCCTCATCCTGCCATCTCCCTGCTCACTGTCCTGCTCACTGTCCTCATCCTGCCATCTCCCTGCTACCTGCTCACTGTCCTCATCCTGCCATTTTCCTGTTGTCTGCACACTGTCCTCATCCTGCCATCTTCCTGCTGTGTGCTCCAGTGTCTCTCCTGCCTTCAGCTGACCACCACTTTCTTTCATACACATTAAGTTTGCAAAACTGCACATATGCTTTTAGTGTGATGTTCCGTAGCTCTTAACACTAATATTTCCTACTTGCTCTTCTTTTACCACCAAAAAAAGTGTCTGATGTCTCCATCTTTCCTTTTCCTCATAGTGTGTCTGTGAATAAAATCTTATCTATGTTTAACAAAACAGTATCTAGGCTATCAGTTGAAGTTTCTAAAAATGTCCATAAATATGAAATTGTGGAATGCAGAATCGATACAACTAAAATTCAAATAATAGGGCTTATTATTTGCTAGCTAGTTTTTTTTTTTGTACGTTACCTGAATATGTTTCACTTATAGTAATGTTTTTTCAGAGCAAAACGTTAGACCCTTCTCATGCATTTGAATTACCCTAATAACAAACCACAGTCTAGGTGGCAAATAAATTTCGGAAAGACACAATTGATTCATTATAAAATGACAATGAAAACATAGGGAGTTCATCTCCTTGGAAAATGACCATGATCGATTTTGCCTCACCAAATAAGCCTTCTTTAAATAGTGAACTTAGCTTGTCTTGCTAGTTAACATAACTTACGTTCTGGCGAGTTGAGTTACTTTGTCGAGGTCAGCAGTTGTTAGGGCTGTCGATTAGCACTACGGTCGCTTACCTTGACAAAGTAATTCAACTCGACAGAACACCAGCCTCAGAAGGACAATGGTAATTCAGCTTATAAAGACGTCAGCTTGCATTAGTAGATGAAACACTTAAATAAATGAAGGTTGTAAAATAACACATTTTTAACAGGCTAGACTTCTGCTGGCTACTTACATTTACCAATGCACGACAAACGGTACCATGACGGTCGAACACAATGAACAGGTCAACCAATAAGAATGAATGACGCAACCGACTGGCTGCTTCTAGCATCGAGGTGGTTAAAATGCTACGGTTCACATGAAATCGTTTTACATAAAATCTTCCTATAAGGTGAGGTTATCTTTTTTTTTTACAACAAAAGAAAAAAATGAAGACCCCCCCAAACTGCTATTTTTGTCTCTTTGGGGGGGGGGGGGACTGGGTCTTGATCGGGGGGTACAGTACCCCCCATAATTCGAACCATGCCTTACATCACCAAATACAATGCAAAGCGATGGATGCAGTGGTGTAACTTATGCCGTCACTGGACTCTAGAGCAGTGGAGACATGTTCTCTGGAGGGACGAATCTCACTTCTCTGTCTGGCAATCCGATGGATGAGTCTGGGTTTGGTGGTTGCAAGGAAATCGGTACTTTCCTGACGGCATTGTGGATGTAAAGTTTAGTGCACAAAGCAAAGTCCATAAGGACATGGATGACTGAGTCTGGTGTGAATAAACTTGACCAGCTTGCACAGATCCCTGACCACAACCTGATAAAACACCTTTGGAATGAATTAGAACAGAGATTGCTAGCCAGGCCTTCTTGTCCAACATCAGTGCCTGACTTCACAAATGCTCTCCTGGAAGAATGGTCAAAAATTCACATAAACACACTCCTCAACCTTGTGGACAGCCTTCCCAGAAGAGCTGAAGCTGTTATAGCTGCAAAGTGTTGGTCAACTCCTTAGTAAAGCCTATGTATTAAGAATGGGATGCCATGCTCAATGGGTTAAGCCTGTATGCTTGTAATCACAAGGTTGCTGGTTCAAACCCAGCCTCAGCATGTCTATGGGTCCTTGAGCAAAGCCCTTAGCCCCCAGTTTCCTGAGTGCTGCCATGGGTGGCTGTCCTTTATGGTTAGCTTGCTTACAAAAAGAGGATGTTGTAAAAAAAAAGTCAATTTCCCCATGGGGATTAATAAAGTGATTATTATTATGTCACTAAAGTTCATGTGTGTGTAAAGACATGTGTGTCCCAATACTTTTAGTAATATAGTGCATGTGCAGCCTCTCTGAAATGTCCACGCTTCTTACTCTTTAGACTAAGCCCAGACACCCCACGAGGAAAGCCCACATTCGTACCGTACCTGACACAGAATGCGTTTAATCTTCCTGTGTTAAAGTGAAACTCGGTTTAAATCATATGAAGAGCTAGGGAAGCTGGTAAACAAAATGCTTTCCGGTTGATGTCTGACTGTTTTTTTCTCATACCTACATATTTGAATAAAAACCACTGAACCGCAAAACACATGTGTTGGCGCCTTTACATTTAAGCACCTTGCTTATTTTATTTATTTATTTATTTATTGGGTGGGGGGGGTATTTTGACACACCATAAATATTTGTAAGACTTGACAACAATTTAAATTTTCCACATAAGTAGTTCAAGGAGGAAGCATACATTGCCTGCATATCAACAGTGTGGTCAGTAAATAGTTGCGAATTTGCTCATTTGCAAGTTATATTTCCAGCTGAATTGTACGTTATTCTTTCTATTGGATAGCAGCTTGGGTGTAAACGATGGGGGGGGGGGGAGTAGTAACCCCCCAATAATTGAAATTCGAACCAAATAAATCGAACCACAAGTTATGCCCTTGGATAGTGAGGTCCACCAAAGTCAGAAAAATCACTCAATGAAAGCGGTAAGTAATCATATTTACGTAGGTCTTATACGTATTTCTGTGTGTGGATGGTGTACTGTATTGTACCGTGCTATTAGTGAAATGCACATGTGTTTGGATTATACAATAAAATCGTAAAACAAAAAGTTGTATTAATTATTCACCCTAGTAGTTTTTATGCGAGCTTAATCAGTGTCAGGGCTTTCTGCATACTTATAGCAATTTCTTTTCTTTTTTTATAATACCACTGGTGGTGGAAAATAATTAAAAGCAAAGATGTCATATTTGTAAATACTTTACGATCTACAAACTCCGCGCAAAGAATGTGGGGCCGGGTGTCACCCTAGATGACGTCTCCCTTCTGTGTCTGCGGTCGCCAGCTGTGGCCTTCGGTCTCCGATTGCTCTTGCGCTGCCGACGGGAGGTTTATGGGCGACTTGTGTATTGCAATCTGTCTGTAATCTACCCTCTTTATTTCCCTCTATGTAAGTCCCCACACTGTAATCCAACATTTTCTTTAGCATATATTCAGTACAGGGTTGATGTGAGATTGGAGCCTATTTGAGAAAACCAAGCCATTGGTAAAGCTCAGATGGTAGTTCACCTACAGCACATCCTTTGGGACCGAGGAAGAGAAGCAGATTACTTAAACAAGACCCACATCATGTGGAAAGAACAGTCCATATTATGTTTAATATCAACAGATCAATTAATATCAATTTTAAACCGTCAATAAACCTCTCATCCCTGAAACGTGCATTAGATGAAAGCTGTACAGCTGAATGCTGAACATGCATGCGGAGAGGAACAATGTGCTACATTGCAGATTTTATCTAGTATCACCAAAGACTTCCCCTTTTCAGATGGTGGCAGATTTGATATGTGCGATAGCTCAAATAGCGGTTAAGGAGTCCAGCACTGCGACAAACACCCAGATCTCTCTCTCCGTTGCCATCTGGTCCTTTCTGAACAAAATATTCAATTGGTTTAGTTTTGCTTTTCATGTGCCTAACTGGCTAACCTGAAGTATTATCAAATCAACATCTAATGACAGGGGGAAATCCACGAGGGACAACAACTGAAGAAATACTGCAGAATTGTAAATTAAACAGCAGATTTTTTTTTTCTGAAGGGATTTTAAAAATTTCTTCTTAGCAGGTTTTGTAGTTGAGACAGAAAGAGATTTATTGATACAACCTTGTTTTTTTATTTGCTGGTGAAGAAAGCGGCTGAAGAGCATGGAGACACTTGGAAGGGTTCAGTTTGACCTTAGTCCCCATCACATGGCAGCCCCAAGGTGAGTTGATATATCGGACATTCAGGTCACTATATCAGTATCTCTCAACCCGGTCCTTGGGGACACACAGCCAGCCCACGTTTTAGCTCCCTCCGAGCTCCCTGTCATGTAGTCATTGTGTGTGCCGTGCTTTGCCCACTAATTATAGCAAGTCATACAGTGTGTAGTGCAGTATCTCTTTATGTTTCCTGTGCTTTCTTTGTCTTTTCACCGTACGGTAGCTGGGAGGGAAAAAAAACAAGGACTGACTGTGGGTCTCCGAGGACTAGATTGGGAGTCAGTGCACTACACCCCCTTTGGACTGGCAGAACATCATGCCTGTGCACAGCCAGGTCAATTTACAAAAATAATGTATGCATTTTCAATTTTTTAATGAGCTCTCATGTTTTTGCATTGTTTAATTCTGAAAAAAAAAAAAACGATTTACATTTCTGAAATCACTAATTGATCCTCTGGTACTCCTTTCCCTGTGCATGAAATTTCTGAACATATGAAATATCCTGTATCTGCTTTCATAACCCTCTTATTCAGCCACATGCAGTGGTTCAGGTTTATTGGATTGTGATGATGTGTAAGTGAATGAATGATGAGCAGTGACGTATGGAGGCTATAGGCAAAGATTTGAAAGAGCAGATAGTGAAGACTATTATTAAGCCACAGTACTGTTTTTTGCTGGAGCTTAATGAGTTAAATTCTCTGACTGATTTAACAATCAGATAAATTCTCTGACAGATGCACGGAGGATGAGGGTTTCCCTCAAGATTCATTAGCCCCGCTGATGGAGGGTCAGATGTATATCCCAGGCAAGGGGGGCGAGACACTGGAGATGGAAGACCTTTCCTTAAACATAGCAGGTATACAGGGACTTTTAGGCACAGATTTCGCAACAGTAATTCAACAAATTTTGTAGCCATTTCAGCAATAATCAGTGACGGTGTCTGCACCATGTGACCGTAGGCCATCATGAAGCAGGTGTCCCAGGTAATCCGAGGACCAGGCCTGAAGAAGGACGTGGACCTAGCAGGAGCCAGGGAGACGATGGTGCACAGCAGCCAAGCTCAGGAATACTGTCATCGCTGCCCAGCCGCGCTATTAGTGAGAGAATGATCCTGTGTGTGATGCAAAATGCAAACATGATCGCAGGTGGACTGAAGTGGATCCATTTTGATGATCTAATCACACAAAATTCCTCCTCCAGAGCATCTCGGAACATGCAATTTATTTAGCTGTGAAAATCAGCTTAGCTCTTCCAACCAGGGGATGTTTCTGATTCAAATATAGATCTTTAACCTCTGCTCCACCTACTGTATTTATAGGAAGCCTACAAATATAATGACTCACACAGCGCGCATTACAGTATCTGCCCATGTTTCCTGTGCGTTCTTTATTTTTGATTATCTTGCTCTCTCTGGGGTCCTCAACAGTTTGTAATGCAAGAGTTTGAACTGCACCAACTGTCCATCCATACATCCATCTATTGTCTCCCGCTTATCCAGATGCCCGAGCCACCTCATCTGACTCCTCTCAATGCGGAGGAGCAGCGGCTCTACTCTGAGCCCCTCTCGAATGACTGAGCTTCTCACCCTATTTCTAAGGGAGAGGCCAGCCACCCTGCGGAGGAAACTCATTTCGGCCGCTTGCACTCGCGATCTCGTTTTTTCAGTCATTACCCACAGCTCATGACCATAGGTGAGGGTAGGAAAGTAGATCGACTGGTAAATCGAGAGCTTCGCCTTTTGGCTCAGCTCCTTCTTCACCATGACAGACCGGTGCAGCGCCCACATCACTGCTGACGCCGCACCAATCTGCTTGTTAATCTCCCGCTCCATCGTCCCCCCACTCGTGAACAAGACCTCGAGATACTTAAACTCCTCCACTTGGGGAAGGACCCCAAGCCTTGAGGAACTCTGGCCAGATATCATCCACCCCCAGGGCCCAGCCGACTCAAAATGTCCTGGGTTGAGGTCAGCAGCACCCCATCCCCACCATAAATAGTGTTGATGTTGCACCGCTTTCTCGCCCGAAGCCACCGGAGGTGGACCAGAATCGCCTCGAAGCCGTCCGGAAGTCGTTTTTCATGGCCTCACCAAACTCCTCCCAAGCTCAAGTTTTTGCCTCAGCAACCACCGAAGCCACATCCCGCTTGGCCTGCTGGTACCTGTCAGCTGCCTTTGGAGTCCCACAGGCTAAGTAGGCTCGATAAGACTCCTTCTTCAGCTTGACGGCATCCCTCACCACTGGTGTCCACCAGCAGGTTTGCGGATTGCGACAGGCACCGACCACCTTATGGCCACAACTCCAGTCAGCTGCCTCCACAATGGAGGCGCGGAACATGGTCCATTCGGACTCAATGTCCCCCGCCTCCCCCAGGACATGGGAGAAGTT
>JAABNY020000045.1:647820-683734 GCA_015164015.2 Brevimyrus niger | reverse complement strand
AAACCATGACGAGCACAGAAGTCCAACAACAGAACACCACTCGGGTTCAGATCGGGGGGGCCGTTCCTCCCAATCACACGACTCCAGGTCTCACTGTCATTGCCCATGTGAGCATTGAAGTGCCCCAGCAGAACAAGAGAGTCCCCAGAAGGAGTGCTCTCCAACACCCACTCCAGGGACTCTAAAAAGGGTGGATATTCTGAACTGCTGGTCGGCGCATAAGAGCAAACAAGAGTCAGAACCCTTCCCCCCACCCGAAGGCGAAGGGAGGCTACCCTCTTGTCCACTGCGGTAAACCCCAATATACAGGCGCCCAGCCAGGGGGCGATAAGTATGCCCACCCCCGCCCGGCGCCTCTCCCCACAGGCAACTCCAGAGTGGAAGAGGGTCCAACCCCCTTTGAGGAGACTGATTCCAGAGCCCAAGCCGTGTCTTGAGGTGAGCCCGACTATATCTAGCCGGAACTTCACAACCTCTTGCACCAGCTCCGGCACCTTCCCCATCGGAGAGGTGACATTCCATGTCCCAAGAGCTAGCTTCTGCAGCCAAGGATCGGACCGCCAGGGTCCCTGCCCTCCACCGCCCAGCTTGCATCGCACTCGACCCCTATGGCCCCTCCTATGGGTGGTGAGCCCATTGGAAGGGGGACCCATGTGCCTTGTTCGGGCTGTGCCCGGCCAGGCCCCATGGGTATAGACCTGGCCACCAGGCGCTCGCCATCGAGCCCCACCCCCAGGCCTGGCTCCAAGGCCTGGCTCCCGGTGACCCGCATCCGGGCAAGTGAAACCGTGCCACACCAACTGATTCTCGATTATTAACATTAAGAAATAAGTAATTCTAGGAAGAGTATCATTTTTATTTTGTGGATAGAGGGGTGCAACAAAGGTTTATTTTGCCCAGAGGTGCACAGTTCAGTATTCCCTGAATGCAACTGGTTGGTTGAAACAAAATCTTGGTCCGGAGTTGTACTCTCTGGACCTGAACTCTTGACATCTGATCGTGCCCATGGATAATCCAGAGAGAGAAGTCTAAGCTTAGGGATAAAGTTAGATTATACTCTCCAGTGAAGTACCTCCTAATGCACCCCCTCCCCCCATTACTCCAGGCTATAGTGAAGTCGCCATCATTGCCGAGTTCCTTGGTCGTGGTAGGCGGCCTCACCACACCAGCCAGAGCCTGTCTGCTGCACGAGATGTCTCACGGTCCTGCCGGCCCAGTATCCGTGGTTACAGCACCCAGACCAACATAAACATCAGGCAGAATGGTAAATCTCCAGCCTTTCCCCCTCACACTCGACTAGGTACCTGACCTCCACAGGAACCCCATTACTACGAAGAGTGTGCTTCCTTGTTCTTAATGCAGAAAGACGTTTAGAGTAAATCTGTATGATTAGTATGGAAGCCCACCAGCCAGTGGGTGGTGCTGTTCTCTTGTTATGCCATGAAATGGCCTGTGGAAGTCCCTCAGACCCACTGAGCTGCACGTGTCCTTTACAGAGCAGCTTGTGAGAGACCTCCGGGCTCTACCATCTAGGGAGCTCATGCAGATGCTAAGGACTGTTCCCCTGAGCATAGCCAAGAAGCGGGAGGTCAGGTAAGACCTTGTTAAATGCCAGTCTTCTCATTGGCCTGATCTGTCCCTGCTCCTGTCCTTCAGCTGTGCAGACACCTCCTCTCTGTCACTAACCCCCTGTTCCTGCTCCTGTCCTCAGGTTTTCTCACTAACAACGAAAGCCCATTTTTCTAGCGAGGATTTTTCTCTTTAGAAACTCAACACTCTTTCTCTTTCAAGGAAGCTGTCAAGTTCTCAGAAAAGAGCAGCTTCTACCAGCCATGTGCCTCGCTATGCCAGTCTCATTCTGGTGAGTTTTTGTCAAGTCACAAATCCCTACAATACTGGATTCAGCCTGTGTCCTGGGTAAACACTTGTATTAAAATCAGTTTTATTTTAATTTATTTTTATGAAGTCTTCACTGCATGGTGTCTCCAGGGCACTGATATTTAATTCTTAATAAAGTCTACACATTCAAATATAATGAAAGTTCATTCATCAGCATGATTACAATGTATCTGATGCCTTTATTGGCTGAATGAAGATGTTATGTGACCTTTGACCTCTGCAGCAGACCAAGCTTAACTGGCAGTGGGTGCTGGACTTCTGCCTGCGGCAGGCGGCATTCACGGATGTGTCTGGCCGTTTCGGCACGGGTGTCCTATCTTACTTTACCTTCCTGAAGACTCTACTGTTCTTCAATGTTGTCCTCTTACTGACCACCGGGGTCTTCCTGACCCTGCCCCAGGCGATTTACGCCCCTCTGCCATCTTCCAGTAACTTCACAGGCCTGGAGTTGCTCACTGGTATGGTAAGGACTGAGGAATCTGTTCCATTGTATCTTACATTGTACAGACTGCACATTAAATCCCAGGATGGAACATGACTTTAAACTCCTCCCAAACAAACAACTGATGACAAGCAAAATACGTTTGATGCTTGAAAAACATCACTAGTTTTTTTACTAAAAGGGACACATCCACATGATCTGCCTTTTAGTTTTTTATCTTAGGAAATGTACATTCAGTCTCATGCATGATCTGTATAGTTGTGTCCGTGAGGTGTTCCCTTTACACATTTTTTAAGTGTACTGTTACTTCAAATTTTTAAATGTAAGTCAATCAACATAAAATGGAGAAAAATCCTGTGATCTATTGCATAAACAATTGAAGAATGGATGGACAGATGGATGATAATGGATGGATGATATACCTGTAGGATATTTTATTGTATTTTTTAGAAATTCTGTAGTGATTTTTATAGCACTTTGTTGTCTTACAAAAGTACTTGGGGGATCTTTTCCTCTCTTCCGACAACACGTGCCCCTCCTTACAAGGCAGTAAAATGTGTTTCTTTTAGATGGCTATTCAGCGTGTCGCTATAAGGCAGCACAACATCCCCCATACACAGACATGCATGTGTGCTGCTCAGCATGTTCACAAACCCACATCTTCACACTGAAGTTGACTGTAAAAGCGCTACACTAACACTAGTGCAACCTCATTTTGATTAATAGTCCTAGATGCTTAAAATTACCATGGAAAATTACAGTTTTGGACCTCTGACTTAAAATAGAGTACAATACTGCTGAGTTGATGCATTTGCTGGCACCCGTTTGGGATCTTTCGTGCAGCTGCCCCATACCTGCTTCCTTGCTGACCAGTCCCTTGCCCATTTTCGCTTTGGTAGGGTAGCTTTGCAAACTCGACGATGTTCTACAGCTACTATACCAACTCCACGCAGCATGAGAGCTGCACATCGGCCCCCAGCGACTGTGGGACAACATATAAAAACGCCCCCCTGGTCTACTTTCTAAACGTCTCTCTGTCCTTCCTTCTTTCCTACATCTTTCTTGTGTACAGGTAGGTGGCGCTGTGATCCCTCATCCCATGGAGTCCCCATCCCCAGTATTTTTAGCATCTTTGCCATTTTCCATATTTATTTTTGTCTTTCTGTGGATTAAACCATATAGATGGTGGTCTGGGAGTGAGGTAGTGCAGATTTAAGTGTTTATTTAGTTTTGTTTGGTGTGCAGAGTAGTCAGACTTACATTTTATGACGTGGCAAAAAGGTTGCCCCTTAAATACTTGTCCCATGTTGAAAAACTACCAGCCTGATCAAGAGTCCTGGAACAGTGTTCTTTGGACAAATGAGTCAAAGATCAAACTTACATTATTTCCCCATGGGGCTGGGATCAACATGGCAGTGGCTGTGTTGGATATACTTGCCTGCATGTGAGCTTGATTCAGCTCTGTACCAGAACGTTCTCCTACGAAATGCCAGCCCTTTCTAGATGGGCTTAGTCAACTTTCTGGCCAAAATGTGGCAAGTTGCGGTTGGTTGTTCACTCTTTTACCTCTTAATGAGATACGTGCTGGAGATCAGATGGCATCTAAAGATACAAAGGTCTGCTGAAAATAACACGTGGGCATGACACCTTGCAGCTGCTGCACATGGACATATAGGCATAATGACATGGCTGTGAATTTTATTACATCAGCTTTATACAATTCTGAAACTGAAATGAAAGGTCATTGAACTGTTTCCTTGTCCATCAGAAGCATCCGATTATGTTTTAGGGGTCAGCATGTGGCTCACTGGGCTAAGCCTCTGTACCTGTGGTCAGATGGTCAGCCCAGCCTTACTACATCTGTGGATCCTTGATCTGTTAACCCCCAGCCCCCCAGGTGCTGCTATGGGTGGCTGCCCTTCATAGCCAGCTTGCTGTCACATATAGAGAGCAAGCCGGGAAAGGTGTAAAGATAATTTCCCCATGGGATCAATAAAGTGTCTCATATTACATAATAATGGTATATTGTTTCACTTTTAATGTTATGTCATTCAAATCAAGATTTAAAAGAACTGTTTGTATGAGCTTACCACAACATGAAATGGGTTAAATGTTAAATAAAATAGACTGAAACTAAGTTTTGTCAAATGTGAGAAGGTGTCTGCTGTCCTGGTAGCTTGTTCAGGTCATACGGGGGGAGCTTTGACAAGCGAAAACCCTGGTGTGACACGGCCATCAAGACGTTCTGCTCCTGGGACTTCAAAATCTCCGCGATGGATTCCATCCAACTGCAGTCAGAGAGTATCTACACACAACTGAAGGTAATATTTGGGGTCTCACATGCACAGGTAGGTGCACTTACAGTTTCCACCACAAAGAACCGACAGCAACCTCACAGAAATCCACTGTCTGCTTGTTTGATGATCATGCCTCCTGTTTCCCACACCAACAGTTTAATCTTTTTCTTAATAATTAATTTGGTGCTGTTGCTCGTGAAAGTCTTTGCAGAACCGAAACACGAGAGCGTCTTTCCTCAGGAGCTGCTGCAGGTGGTGACCAATGAAACCAGGCCTGGCCTGATGAGGAGACTAGCCTGGATCACAGGACACCTTTTGGCGTGGACCTTGTGTCTGGGCAGCATGCTGTGCTGCCTTAAATTTGTTTACATTGTCGTAAGTCCAGTTTATAAGGGAATAAGTCATTTAGCACCAGGCCTTTAGCCATGAAGTGATATCACAGCAGGCCTATGTTTATACAGCAGCACTATACCAGGCCTTAAGCCATGAAATGATGTCACGGCAGGCCTCTGTTTATACAGCAGTACTATGCCAGGCCTTTAGCTACAAATTTTTATTGCACCTGGCCAAGGTATGTAGTAATTCAGTGTTTCTTAATGGACTGCCAGAAGAATTACCAAAAAGACAATCCCATGGGTCCGGAGGCCTCTCTGCTGATTTTACCTGCACTGGTGTCCACCATCAACATGTTTCTGCCTGATGTCTTTAACATTGTGGCTTACCTGGAGAAGTACAGCTCACCCCGAGTCCATGTCTGGGTCACCATCTTCAGGTAAGTGGTAGAAATACACAAAGGAGCTTGAAAGAAGGTTTGAATCCTGTCTCTGCTCCATGTATGAAGTTGGCACAGAGGTAGGTATAGTGATACCTATGAATTGGCCATAGTGTGTGACTGTATTTATGTATCCTGTGATGGACTGGCATCCTGTCCAGGGTGTCCCCCTCCCATGAGCCCTAATGCTGCCTGGGATAGGCTCCTGGCCTTCACTACCATGACCCTCACCAGGGTAAGTTGTTGGAAATATATTTTTTACAGCATAGCTTACTGCTTTGTTGATTTTGGACAGGGACTTGGCCCTGAAGGTTTGCATGCTGGGATTGCTGTGCTACCTTTGGTTGGGAAAGGAAGCCAGGTCAGTGCCGGTAAGTGACATCACAGCTGGCCCATGAAAATGACGCTACATTCATCCATAATAAAGGATAAATGGTGACTACAATTTAAATAAAGGTAGGAACAGCTTAATCAAAAATCGACATAAAGTGTTCTAAAACATTTTTGAGCAGCTTACGCGTAAACCGGGTGTCAATCAATGTGACAGAAGGGATGTTACAGATTGTAATTGATTGGCACATTAAATTAATTGTGATTCCCATAAACTGCATTACTGCATGAAGACAGTGATAGGATCCATCTGATGTTCCTCCCCCCTGCTGGTTGTCTGTAGTGCTGGGAGACCTTTGTTGGCCAGGAGCTTTACCGCCTCCTACTGATGGACTTCTTCATCACTCTCCTGGACACGTTCTTTGGTGATTTCACCTGGAGGTGAGGACAGCAAGCCATCCGCAATTAGGCATACTATCTACACCAGTCACTTTAAACAACAGATTAAATTTATCTGACAATCCCACAGGTTTGCTAGGGAACATTTCCTGCTGGTCTGTGTGCATCGACAGGCCAGCTTTTCTCAGGCATTGTTAGCTGACAATGAGCCAAGATGGATCGTTCAGGTGCAGAAAGTAAAAATCCAGACCAGGATTTTGTCTCAACCAACAAGTTGAATACTCTGTGACTGTAACATTTAATACTCAACTGTTGGTTGAAATAAAATCCTGGTCTGGATCTTGTTCTTTCTGGACCTGAACTATCCACTTCTAACATCAGTTACATAGCTGGATATTTCAAACAACTGAGGTTAAGCACCTTGCTGAAGGGTCCTGCAGCAGGATCCCTCCCAGGATTTGAGCTAACAGCCTTCTGTTTAGAAACACTTAGTGGTCCCTCCCTCACCACCCCAATGTGTGAGGTGTGTCTTTTTCTCTGAGGAATATCTCCGCTTGTCCCCAGGTGTTTTTTACAGAAAGTGCTGAAGAGGAAGAGGGCGCTGGAGTTCAACATCGTCCGGAACATGCTGGAGCTTGTTTACGGCCAGGCACTTGTCTGGTAACCCTGACTCCTTTGCTAGACCATCGATGACCCTCTTATAAAAACGACAAGCAGTCTGTCTAAGCTAGTGAGATCAGTGAGGGTCTTGTAGATAGACTGGTGTTTAGGTTCTTAATGACTAAAAGTAAGACTATTACTTTTGACAGGCTGGGGGTCCTGTTTGCGCCATTACTGCCTGCTGTGCAAGTTGCCAAGCTGTTTCTGCTGTTCTACGTAAAAAAGGTAAGTGACGCCCTCTGCTGGGCATCATAATACCTCCCACGGTATCTGGATGGCTCAGCGTTTTATAAATGGTCACAGAGCAGGGAAATGATTCTTGCTGATTTTTCTACTGGCAGATGTGCATTTTGTCCATTTGTCCTCTTCTAAAGAAGGAGCTAGAAAAAAAATAAAATTATGTAATAAAAATTCCATCCTTCAAAAAACATCTTGTCTTGAATTTTTGCTTGTTCTGGTCAATAAAAGGCATTCAAAGGCTACTTATGTAAAAATGGCTTGATATAGAACAGACAATGGTTTGTTTTTGGTAAAGTTTGTGGCCTCAGAGAACACTTTAAGTTATAGCTGTTTTGCTGTTAGAAGTAATGCAGGGTTCTGTAAACTTTACAATAGAATGCAGCCTGCAGTACTTGAACTTCACCAGCAGGTGTCAAACTAATTTCATGACTGCCGGTCTAAAAACCAGTTTCTTCCCTGTCGGTTTGCATAGCTGACAAATAAGCGACATTTGCAAGGCTTACAAAGTATAATACAAATATTATTACAAATAAAAAAATACAAAGCATCATTTCCCTGTTTTTCCGGCTATGTGGCTCAGTTGCTTCTGCTCCTCCTGTCAGACCAGCTTGAAGATGAACTTTCAGCTCCCCAGAAGACTCCCGAATGCCAGGCAGATGAACACCCACTTTATCTCTCTGCTGTGTTTCCCCTTCTTCCTGGGAGCCTTTATGCTGGTCAGCTACACCATGTGGGCGTGAGTTTGTGACCCTATATTCAGCATAGCTTATTTTAAAATGCATAGCACTTATTTCATTAACGACATACATACCACTGCACACTCCCTAAGTATATTTAACAACATCGGTACTTTTTTAAAACACCCAGGATTACACCTTCCCCTGGCTGTGGGCCGTTCAAAGGCCTCCGCACTATGGCCCAGGTGGGAAAGCAGTGGGTCGAGAGGCTGAACATCACTGAGGCCTTTTCCATAGTGAACAATCCCATCTCCCTCTTTGGATTCTCAGGAATTCTCTTGTGAGTTGCTTGCATGACTGTCAGTTTCGATTGGACAATCAATTTCAATTGTTTTTTTTCTTCTTTACACTATTGCCTGTCTGCCTGCACTTAGTTCATCTGAAAAGGAACCATTTGTATATTTTAATTTTTCTTTCTCCTTTCATTTTCAGTATAATCATTTATTTTCACACCCAAGTAGTAGACGGACAGCAAAAGATTCTCAGCCTCTTACAAGAACAGATTAGAAATGTGGGTATACCTGGAATCCCAAAAGGGACACATCTTATGATGCGGAATAGTTTTGTTACCTGTTGTGCAGTAAAGGGGAATTTCTTTCTGTCTGTGTGCAGGAGGGAGCTGACAAGAAATTCCTCATCACCAAACTGAAAATGCATCACAGGCAGAGAGATGGCCGTCTGGCAAAAACGTAAACACGGGCCTACAGGGTGAGTTTGGGATCAAAATGTCTGGCTGGCTGTGTGTGACAATGTTGGTTTACATGCTCCCATGGTCTGATAAGACAGTGATTCCCAACCTGGTCCTCGGGGATCCCCCAGACACTACAGGGAGCAGGGAGAGAGCAAAAGCGTGGACTGTCTAGGGATTCCTGAGGGCCAGGTTGGTCTTTGCTAAGAAACACTGGTCTACTCATGAAGGACTTCTTTTCACCCTCTTCCCTACTAAAATACTGATGTAAGACTAAACATTTTGAATTTGGGCTACTTTGTACAATAAGAAGATGGTGGTGTAAGAGGTAGTGCTATCGTTCCCCAACCGGAGGGTTGCAGGTTCGAGCCCTGGTTCCTCCTGACCCCATCAAAGTGTTTTTGAACAAGACACTGAACCCCAAATTGCTCCCAGTGTGCAAGTTGGCACCTTGCATGGCAGCCTCTGCCACCGGTGTGTGGATGAGTGAATGTGAGGCATGAACTGTAAATCACTTTGAGTACTCGTAGGGGTAGAAAAGCACTATATAAATGCAGTCCATTTAATAATCATTCCTTCTCTCTCATTTCAGGATTCTGCCTATGAAGGATGACATGGCAGCTTGGGAAAGAATTTAGAGCATGTGTTTTGATTTTCATTAAAAGAGAATATTCAGTTATACTTATTACTGTGAGAATGATAAATTAATGTGAGTGCAAAGAGAATTGAAACTTAGTATGTCCCATAAGCATTGCTGCTGTCATGCCTCACCCAGCCGACCCTTCTGTCTCTGCCCCTAGTGAGGTCCAACGAGACACACCTGTGTTGTATTACCCCTACATCTTGTCCCTGCTCTTCTGTGGATCTCTCCAGCTGCTCCTTTGCTAATCCGTAGTACATAAGTGCCTCCCAGGTCCATGATCCCCACTCTGGACATTGACATTGTTTATTGTCAGTCTTGTGTTTAGAGCACGTTTGAAGTTCCCCTGTGATCCATTTGTTTCCCTTGCTTTGTGCAATTGTCACATCCACCAGAAAAATAAAATGCCACAGTTTTTATGATGCAAACGATCATATGATCATTAATGAACTTTTACACAAAATATTAAAATATTAAGCATGTACTATCACATCCATTAGGCTACATTGGAGTTCCCTGCTAATATCTATGAAATGCTTCATGCTTGTAGAGGGGGTCTGTCCAGGTAGATAGAGAAGATGTGATAGAGAATGATGCAAGTGAAGGAAGTGAAAACAGATAATAATAAATAGGCTACTTGATAAAAAAAAACTGTTTTCTTTAGCCAAATGCAAAAGTGTTCAATTTTCATGTAGGCCTATGATGTTTGGCTGCCTTTGGTGACATTTCCTGTTATAGCTTTTAATCATTCTACAAACACAATTCCAGTGAAGTCTTGTGTGATTAGGCTGTTTTGTTTTGTTTTTGAGGGGGGTGGGGCATTGTTTGTGCATAGAGCCCAGAATTTGGTGTTATGTCCCTGATTGTCGTAACTCGTTATTCATTTCCATGCCCCTGCGGGACCAGGGAAAAACCATATTAGCTGTGTTAGATTATAGAAGTTTTAGCATTATAGTACTTTGGAAAGCATGTGAGCGTCTGCTGAAGAAGTACGATGCTTCCTCCCGCACTAGCAGGTAGGGAGACTTGTGTATAGCCGTACTTGTGTACTTGTAGGTTTGCAAAGTGCCAGCTGAAGTGTAGCAAGGGCTTAGCAGCTTCCTCACATGTCACACGTCCTGTTTCATGCTCCAGCACGGTTAGCGCTCACACTAAATGTGAACCGCACTCTGGCACACCTCTTCCAAGCGGGCCAGGGACGGCTAAACGAACCGCGCCCAGGCATGGTTGGGAGCACTCACACTAGTCAAACAAACCGCGCTTTGGTGGTCAAACGCGCTCGGGCACGGTTCAAACTGCCAAGTGTGAGTACACCCTAAAGGAACCTATTGAGGTGGTTCGGGTAACTGTCTAGGACGCCCCCTGGGTGTCTTCCTGGGGAGGTGCTTTGGGCGTTACACCTAGTGTGTGTGAAAAACTATTTTTAAAAAAACAATAAAAAGACTCCCTTTGTGTCCCGTGTTCCCTTCTCCTAAAGCTTCGGTCTTCCTGTCCTTCCCAATCCCTCCTTCCCTTTCACTTTGTTAGGCTCCAACCCTAGACTGGAGCGTAACACTGGTGATAGGGAGGTCTGAGTGTACCCATTTAGACTGCTGCCCCATTACCCGACCTCGGATAAGCGGCAGAGAATGAATGGTTGGATGGATGGATGAATTATGTATAGAGTGCCAGCCAAAAGTCTGTAAACACATACCCACCCCGTAGTTTATTTATGATATTCTCTACATTTTAGGATAATTATACAGACATCAAACAAATAAAATTGCATTTCCCTGCTGAAATAACAGCATAGAGTGGCATAGCTAGTTACCATGAAAAGCACAATGCATACTGGATATACCAGCATATGTTGTGTTTTGGTGCTGGTGGACCAGCATCATTAAAGAGATAGGTACACCAGCACAGCCATGCGGGTCCACCAGTTACACACATGCATGAAACCAGCATTAAACCAGCATGGAAATCATGCTGGTGAATGTTTCCAGTAGGGATATGGTTTATGCACTGACCAAAACAGTATTCAAAAAATTATTTCCAGGGGTGCAGCTTTGGAGGTTTGGAATCAGAAGGTTGCTGGTTGAAATCTCTGAGTCAACGGAGTGATCCTGCCATTTGGCCCCTGAGCAAGGTCTTTAACTTCAATTGCTCCAGAAATTAACTGACCCTATATTTTCCTATTACCCGTTTTCATTTGGTGGCCTCCTGGGATGCTTTTCCAGCTGTCCTGAAGGAGGTCCCACATATGCTGAGCACTCATTGGTCGCTTTTGCCTTCACTCTCTGGTCAAAGTCCCCCAAAGCGAGTTTAGGTTAGGTGGCCAGGTCATGTGATGCGACATTATCAGTCGGCTTTGCAGGCAGCATTACAATGTGTTTGTGTGTGTGTGTGTGTGTGTGTGTATATATATATACATATACAAAGAGACGTTTCTGTAATATACAGTCACAGCGTATCCAAATTCTGACATGAATGGAAGACACACACACACACACACACACACACACACACACACACACACACATACATAGACCTCTAATCATATCTTTATGAGGATCATCCATTCATTTCTGTGCGAAAAATGCTAATGCTACCTTTGACAGCCTTAACCCCTACTCAGCCCTGACTTTAACCATAAGTGACCAAACAAAATACGAGAGTTTTTGCATTTTGAGTTATTTGACTGCAGTCATTGATTTTTAGAAAATTGAGGTCCCCATAAGGTCAAAGTAAAGGGTATTCATCACATTGCTCAAGGCCCTTAACCCCAGTGCATGTGTGTGTGTGCGTGCATGGTCTGGATACACCTCTTGCGGGTCAGTATCATCGTTTTGCTGAAAACTGTGTTGGTGCAAGTGGGTTTCTTTAAATAAAGAGAACGTTGGAAACTGTGTCTGATCTGTCATTTGTGCACATGTAAGCTAACTTTTCTCCTTGTCGCACGGCGTGAAATGTGAAATTGGGTGGGATTTACCATGTGCTGTCACTCCACTTGTTTTAACCTGATATCCAATGAATTAAACTAGACAGATCATGCTACATCTCACCTGTTGTGGGTTTACTTCTCCCTTCACTGACAAGGCTACTGTTCCCAGAGGGAGACTCAGACGAGTTTCCTGAGCTGGTGAAGAAACACAAAGGGTCTGAAATTAAATTAAAGGAACCAAAAGGCTATATAGTCAGAATCACAGATCTGGATGGAACCGTCTACTGGGGAAGAGATGAGATGCTGGAGAGCTGGAGTCACCTGTACCTTCCTGAGCCAGTGGAGATGGTTGTCATTGGTGCCTACAAATGCAATATGATTACAGGACACAATGGGTGTAAAAAATTGCCAAGGATGCTGGATTTTTGGTACTAAATGGGTGTTTACTTATGCCCACAATTTGATAAGTAGATTAGCAGATAAAACCCATCTGATGCCGTCTGCACCAAAAAATGATAATACTATTTATGACAAATCTGCACCAATTCTTAGACAAGGCCCCTGTTTATATAGCAGAACTACACAAGGGGCCTGAGGTTAAGCACCTTGCTGAAGGGTCCTTCTGGGATTTGAGCCTTTTGGTTAGAAACACTCACCACCCCAATGTGTGAGGTGTGTCTTTTTCTCCGAGAAAAAACATCCCAGGTGTTTTTTTACAGGAAGTGCTGAAGTTCAACATCATCAGGAACATGCTGGAGCTCGTTTAAGGTCAGGAATTTATCTAGTAACCTTGACTCCTTCACCAGAGCCTCACGACCCCCTTAAAAAAACAACAAGCAATCTGTCCAGGCTAGTGAGACCAGTGATGGTCTTGTAGATAGACTGGTGTTTAGGTTCTTAATGACTAAAAGTAAAAATATTACTTTCAATAGGCTGGGGGTCTTGTTTGTGCCATTACTGCCTGCAAGTTGTCAAACTGTTTCTCCTGTTCTATAAAAAAAGGTAAATGACGCCCCCTTCAGGACACCTCATGCTGTATACTTTTCATTAGTTTTATGGCCTCAGAGCACATTTTAAATTAATTTCATAGTCATTGTTATGTATACAGCTCTGTTGCACTAGATTTTGTGTTCTCATTCAACCATTCAGTAATAGTTCATATCGTTTATGAATTGTTTATAATAATAATATTAATTATTGTTATTATTATTGTTATCGTCATCATCATCATCATCATCATAAGTAATGCAATAACAGGAACTTGCTAAATGGTATCTATTGTGATGTGAGTTTCATCTGATGGGGAGTTGATTCAGAAAAAGAAAAGAAAAGCAAATAAATAAAAATAGAGCTCAGAATAGTTCATGGCACAATGTGTCTGAAATCTCAGAAAAGGGGTAAAGAATTGTACCTTTGCTGGTCACTGCATTACTGTACCATTGTAACTGTACCATATAAGGTATAGCAACAGACTTTGATGCTGCTCTTTGATGATTTATCTCAGTGGGACGCCAGTTGGTGATACTGTTATAACCAGGTAAAGCAGCTAGAATGACCATTATAAATTAGTATGACCAGCGTTGGAGTTGGCGGGGTCTCCACCGGGTCCGTTGATGGGAAGAGATTCACAGCCAAGATGAGGAGTAGTTGCAGGTCACCGTTTATTCCCTGAGCGATCGATCGGGAGCGACAAACTGACATAGATTCGGCATGTACAGTAAGAGGCTCAACCATATGTATCAGCTCTATCCTCTTTATAGCCCTTTTGGGCATCACCCCCCCTGTCTCTGTACCCTCCATCTCTGTGGCAACCACATTTAACATTTGCTCTAGTCAGTTGGCCAGTACTTGTCCTTCAAGAAGTCAAAATATAACTAAGGTATGCTTATGTTGTCCGTCTGCTCCCTCTGTACATTATCTCTGTCTTGATTAGATCACCTTGCCCCGCTGGCGCCTTAGTCAGTTTCTTATTTTTTATTAATTACAGCCTTATTAGAATTATTCCCTCACCAGCTAAACCATCAAAGGAAAGCTGGTCAACTATCATAAATTGTTCAACCAGCTTAACCCGGTTATTGTAATCAAGATGTTTTTTTTTCAGCAGAGATACGTCTGACATATGTCAAAGATTTAAACTTAATTTGTGTCAAAAGCTGATCAAGGTGGAATACGTTAAGCAGTACCAGGTGTGTGAATAACACATTTTCCTATATCCTGTACCCTTTATTGTTTGTTTTAAAAAGAGAGAGAAGGAAGTATAACAGTGTTTCAAACTAAAAGGTCTAAGAAGAGCTGTAAAGCACCAATGACATACTGGTAGGTTAAAATATGTGTCCTCTGCTTCCTGCTCCTAGAATATTACCCAGGCTAACCAGGATGAAAGACATTTGGCCAATGCGTTTAACACATTTCTGGGAAACAAAAGTTGACTGGTAGATTCTATTGAAAAGTTTCTATTTTCAACAGTGATTTTATTTTCGGTGTTCGGTGTCAGGTTGATCACAACCACGTGTATCCCATCCATGTGATGAAATGTTACTCGATTTCTGATTGGCGGGGAAACATGACATTCAACCAATCGCCGAACAGAGCGCGCAGATTGAGCGCAACTGAAAATGGAGGACGGAAGGTCGGGTGCTGTGTTCAAAAAGGTTCGGTCATTTTTGCACGAAAACTGCGATTTATAAATGACTGTGTATTAAGTGGCTCACATCGCTTGAATGTGATTTAAGGATTAATTGTTATTCATTTAGATATGGAATTTTATTATTCTCACAGGCAATTACCTTGTAATTCGCTCTAAAAATGATGTAGGTTTATTAACATAAGTGACACTTAATTATTAACTTTATTAACATAAGACACTTAAGCAGGGCTACCAACTTTGGTTAGCTGGGTGACGTGAAATTATAAAATCGAGACAAGTCTACATGTATTTAACAGTCTTATTACCTTATAAATAGCCCGTAGGGTTTCCAAACTAACGTAACGCTTTTGGTGTAACTAATTATAGGTTTTTTAATGGCATAATATAGATTTGCCTTAAAATGTCTTATTTCTTTCTCTCTCTGAAAGCGTGAGTGTCACGCCAGATGCCGGAGAGCTGGCAACCCTGCTAAACTGTATGCTGCGTTTATTTTCAGGAGATGTTGGGCAAGCTTTTGTCATTTTTTTTCAAAGACGAAAAAACTAAAAGTAAGGAAACGTTTGATGGATTATTTCACTTTTTGCAACAATTTAAGCAAGCAGTACGATGCAGTTACATAGACGATAATTCTGTAACGTCCACTTTCATACGTATTTTGTCATTTTAAAGTAAGCGGTGATGCAGTTATTCTAATGACTGAGATGCTGAAGATATTTGTCGAAGGTAAGTATTGTTTTAGAACTATCTCTGGGATTAATTTGATGCGTGGCTACCGGTCTGTTTTCTGTCATTGAAATACTTTTACTTATTTCAAACCCATAATTCATTGAAAATTAAACTGTGCTGTCAGGACCAGATATTTCTGTATTTTTATTAAGTATATTAAACATTTTAGCTGCATTTTACTACAATCCCTCAAAGCATTTTGTTGCAAATTATTTTCCTGTCTAGCAAGATGCATATTACAAAATACTCTAGTGAAATAAATGAATAAATATATGCTTTAAGTGTATTTATTTGAAATACTGACCATCTCTGCCTGTAAGGAAATGCTTAACACATACAACGCACCACTTCCTGACAGTACCGTTGTTTATGTTCTTTCAGTTGATGGCTTTTAGTCAAGCTTTCTTGTCTTCTTTCTGTTAGTTCTTTTTTGTCTTTTCCTTGATTTTTACGAACCGAAAATATAGCAGCTAGATTTGGGTTTTTCTTGCTAATGTTAATACGGCCAAACACACAAGTCTATAGTGATGATCGTCTAACTTGTTCCCTGGTAAAATGGACTCATTTTCATGTTTTGCTACTTTGACAACGATGTCAGCTAAATACAACACATTAACAAAGTGTTCATGTTGCGGTTTACCCTTGTCCTCCAGAGGCTGCCCGACGATCAGTGAAGCAGGCAGATGCAGAAGATTGTGATCTGGTTGACATTGAGCACTTTGAGAAGATCTTACCACAACTGGTTAGTTTGCAAGGCCCTTTTGTGTAGGTCTTCTAAATGGTGACGTCAGACTTAATTTAAAATATGCATTTCTCAGGGAGTTTATTTAGAGAAATGTTTGCATTTCTTCTGTTAAAAAAAATTATGTTTAATCAAATTCACCCTTTCTCACTTCCTTTGTAGCTCCTGGACGTCTAGTAACCTTTGCTTCCATATTCTTTGAGTGTCACGTGACTGCTGGGGATGAGAGATTCCTTCACCTTAAGTGTTATCAGTTGCCCTTGTTATCACTCACTGCAGTTGGAGTGTGGAGATCTGTCTCTGAACACCCATCATGAAATGAATCAGCAGTGAAAGAACTAGAAATGCCACGAGACATTATGAAGCGGAATTATGTTCCTTCATTTACAGGACAGATGTATCCTTCCCAAGACACTACCCTTTGGGTAGTGGGACAGAAAAACAGCTTCATAAGAACCCAAATCCTGCATCAGCTGGTTTCTTATTTTGGCCCATTTTTTTTTCTTTTGTGTGTGTGTGTGTGTGTGTGTGTGTGTGTGTGTGTGTGTGTGTGTGTGAGAGAGAGATTCAACCCAGAAGTTTTCTCTCAAACAATACTCGTTTCCTATTTCAGTATTTAACAAGTTTTAAAATGTCTTTGTATACAAATGACCTAAACTGCAAAGTTACAACATGTCTTGATAGTTTAGTTACTTTTTCCTGTGACTTTTTCCTTTTCCATGGGATAAAAGGCCAATGGATTAAATGTTCTGCCACTATGTCTGACTTAAAAATTTAGCACCTAGTTGTAGTCAGTTCTGAAAGTTTGATTTCTGTCAAGTAAGACAAAACTGTATTTGTATTTTTGTGTAGTGTGGAAAATAAATATTTGCCAAGTCAAAATATGCATTGAATGTTTTCCTTTTGTAAAAACTTAATCTATTTTTATTGATATATTTTATGATATGCTCGAGTGTCAGAATTGGGCAGCTATCGTGAATTAAACTTTTTTTTTTAATTACATTTGTCACTTGCATATTTATCTGTATTTCATTTAGATTTTTAGAAATAAGCAAGGCTGTGCATAGATTTTGAGGGACAGGTGTTGGGCCTCAGTACCTGTACAGCTCATGCACAGATTTGTGTTAAACATTTAGGTAAAATAGGCAGGTGCTCAGGCACTTCAAGCCCCCCCCCCCCCCCAGCACGTAAATGACAAATTAGTAATAATGAGTTAAGTTTTAATCACTATATGTCTAAAAAAAGTTGCTTTTGTGGCTCCTCTGCATGGGTCTACCAGACTATCTTTCATAATGCTGCCAGGTTTATACCTTTGGTTACTTCACACAGAAAGACGGTGCACTTGTGTGATGCTCACAATTAAAAATGATCAAAATGTGTGAATATTTTATGTCCATGATTTTAAAAATATACATCTATCCAATTCAACTTTATTGTCATTGCACATGCTGAAGTATTATGAAGTGCAATTTTGGCATCTAAACAGAAGTGCAATTAGTATAACGTGCTTATGAGGTAATACTTACATGAGGAGATATAAATAAATAACGTTATATAAACGTAAAATACGGACTGAAGAAATGGCTGGCAAGGCAACATTTACAAATTATTATAGTGTAAAGTAGAAAGATGTTGCTGAGACATTATTGACATGTGGAACTGTATAGGATGATGCAATAATGATAAGCTGATTTCAGGTGAAATCTATGGGAAAATGTTTAGATCTGTAAGCAGACTAAATTGAGTAAGAAAAAAAACACAAGATCCCCTTAGCAACAGTGGTAAGACTTTGAACTACAGTGATGGAGCACGTGGCATTTTCCATTTGGTTTTCTTATGGGAATTTTGTGGCTATGCAGTTTTACTTGTTTACAATCCTGTGTTCCTGGAGTTATGGGATGTCAAAGTGCCACACAGCCAGTTTCAGTAAAGTGAAATTATACAGGCAGTGTTTAAAACCCAGCAACTTTTGCAATGCTGTAAGTTTGATAAAAAAAAAACAATGGTGTTTTTTTCTGTGTGTGGATACCTAGTTACAGTCACGTATATAATGCAAAGTATTTTACAATTAATTTATATACACAATATAATTTCAGTCTTTTATCTATTTTACCACTAATGTTTAATTTGTTCCAATAAATATTCCATGCTTCTCTTAACATTAAGTTCTAAATGTGGTGTGTTTTTCTTTTTTCCTCACATACTTAGAAATATGTGTGAAATGAAGAGTGCATCTGGACTTTTAAATTTCGGAAAGAAACACCGGAAGTGACACACAGGAAGTCTAATTGTTGTTAAAATAAGTACCACTCAGATTCAGGACCGCCATTAGTGCAGGTCGTGGTGCGTGAACGTTTGCTGAAAAAGTAAGACATTTCCTCCCACACTAGCTGGTAAGGAGACCTGTGTAATGCCGTACTTTTGTATTTCGCTTGTCAAAGTTAGAAGTATTTTCGAGCAGAAGGTGAAAATTGACAGCGGCTGTGAAGACTTGAAATTGTAAATGTCGGTTTGTGGATCGTTTTGTTTGACGCGGTTATTACGGAACTTTTATGTTTAAGTTGTTTTTTCAAGTTTCGAACAGTCTTCAACTAATGGTTTGTTAGAAGTTCACAATAATGGTAAATGTGAAGCGCCTGTCTTCTGGACGCCGCACGACGTTTAAATAGCGCGTTGGGGGGAAGCTTGCGCGTGCAATGGAAGAAAATGCTGCGTTCCATTTGCCCTCAGAACTCGGATTTCGAGTTGTAACGACGTGCGCGCGCCTGTTTCTCGGAGATCCGCGAAATATTTCGGATAACGCAGAGGATCCCGAGTTCAGAATCCAACATGGCTGCGCCCATTATCAACAGAAGGGAAAGTTGTAGTTCTAACCTGTTTAAGCACTACTTCTCATTTATGGCTCATTAAACCGGTCGCACACACCATACCGTCCAACTTATCTGTGGACGTGTTGCTACGGAGTTTTATACGTGAAGCAGCGCGCATAATGTGTTATCAAGTGATATTGCTAACAATGGCTACCAACCGGTTGGTCTAGATTTGGATTTAATGTTAAATCGGGCTAATTGTAAGTGAACGAAGATGAAGGCCATTTAAACTGAGGTACCTTAAATCCGACAAGCTGTCCGGCTAAGCAGAAAATATTGCTTTTTCATATGGGTCCATGGTATTGCTACTTCTGTAGCAAATGGAACATAACCGGCTCTGTTTTTGGCGGATGTGACGTAACCCCGGATTAAAAAAATCGAATCCCGAGGCAAATGGAATGCACGAAAAGACAAATCAATTTGATCAGAGGAGGAAAAGTTTTTACTTTTGGCGGAATATGACTAAAGTGTGTACTAAAGTAAATTCGTTTGCTTTTTCTTGCTTCTCTGCATTTTTAGCATTTTATTCTGGTTGTAAGATGTCTTTTATTCATCTGTATGTGTACCCAAGTTTTCAATTAAACCCACATGTATAATAATTTGACAGCTGTGATTTCTAAATGTGTGTGATGTTTACTACCTCTTATTTTATGGGTAGCATGTAGCAAAGTGGTTTGGAATCTGTAAATGTTTGATTACTGTTTTATCATTGACTTTAGTGTCCAGGTATGTGCCTATTAATCTTTTTTTTTTTTCTTTTCCATAGGACAGCAAGCCCACAGATTTGGCATGTTTTTCAGTGTTACGCCAACTATATGCAGCTGAATTTGATTAACTGGATTTCATGGCAAACCCTCACAAGGCAATCTATATAGTGAATAACTCTCTCCCATTAGAAGTTGGAATTAACATTGAAGTGTCTTGTTTCAGAATTGCAAAAGCTTTAAAAAAAGCTATTTTAAGTCAGTGACACTGCATCAAATACAAGTCATATAGTTGTGTATATACACTACATGGACGAAAGTATTGGGACACGCCTTTCATTTTTGAATTTAGGTGTTTCATTCAGACTTGCCACAGGTGTATTAAATCAAGCACCTAGCCCTGCAGTCAGTCAGGTTTACAAATTTGTGAAAGAATGGGTCGTTCTAAAGAGCTCAGTGAGTTTGAGCAAGGTACTGTTATAGGATGCCACCTGGGCAAGAAGTCAGTTCGTGAAATTTCTTCCTTGTTAGATATTCCACAGTCAACTGTGAGTAATATTATTGCAAAGTGGAAACGATTAGGAACAACAGAAACTCGGCCACAAAGTGGCAGACCACGTAAAGTAACGGCTCGGGGTCGACGAGTGAGGATGCGCGTAGTGAGTAAAAGTCACCAACGTTCTGTTGACCCAATAACTGCGGAGTTCCAAACCTCTTCTGGCATTAATCTCAGCACAAAAACTGTGTGTGCGGAGCTTCATGGAATGGGCTCCCATGACCAGGCAGCTGTATGCAAACCTCTCATTACGAAGCAGGATGCCAAGAGTCCAGGGCTGCCACGAGTCGTCGACGTAGGCCAAGGTGTCAATGCTGGAAGTGTTAGTAATCTGTATAAATTAAACGTTGGACTTTGCAAAAACTACTGCCACACCACAGACATTTTTCTACATTGTTTATCCACATTATCATCTCTTTTAAAAGATGTGGTGGTTAAGCTGTCCCTTTCTTCACCAGTCCTTTAGTGCTTCTGTGATATACCGAAACATTAAAATGGGCTATTCTCCAATAATCAATTTTAGTGAATGTAAGAACATGGAATATAACATATCATTGTACGGCCCAATTAGATGTTTTCATTGTGTAAAAAAATACATAAGGACAATGGTTGTGATGATCAAGTGTTTTTCTTGCAGCCTGAAGAGGAGTATGTGAAACTACTGGATGACGTGGGCCTTGCAAGGACAGAAAAAAGTACAGAGGAGTTCACACAGAACAAAGAAAAAGATGTACCGGAATTGATGGATTTCGTTGAATGATTCTAGGTCTTGAGGATCTACACATGCAGTTTCATAGGGCAGTGTTTTTTTGCAGAGTGTAAAGTCAGGTCAGAATTGAAGGACATGTATATCAGAGAAGAGCACCTGTTTCCCTTCATTCGGAATGTTAATTTGGAGGGATTTGTGGATTTTTTTTATATTAAACTGTACAACTAGGTGGCTGGAATTTGGCAGTTATTTACCAATGTTACTGCAGATTAGGTTCATGTGGACTATTTGATAAAAAATAGGCTAAAACTTTTTGAGCAGAGCTATAATGGTTGTAATGTATAATAAATTTGAATATTCTGAAAGAGACTACAATGTGTGGGTTTGGTTTAATACATAGATGAATGATTTGGTTGTCTTTTGCTTGGTTTTTGTGAGTGACCATGCATTATAAAAATGCATCACTTCTGCCAGTCTATAGCTGCACGTCATAGAAAAGGCAGCAATAAGTGGAAATAAGATGTATGATGCATATTTCAGCTATTTTTTTGAACAGTTATATACTATTGTATTGATCTATCTGTTGTCTCCCGCTTATCCGAGGTCGGATAGCGGTGGCAACAGTCTCAGCAGGGAAACCCAGACTTCCCTCTCCCCGGCCACTTCCTCCAGATCCTCTGGGGGAATCCGGAGGTGTTCCTAGGCCAGATGAGAAACAGTCCCTCCAGTGTGTCCTGGGTCTTCCCCGGGGCTTCCTCCCAGTGGGACATGCCCGGAACACCTCACCAGGGAGGCCTCCAGGAGGCTTCTTGACCAGATGCCTGAGCCACCTCATCTGGCTCCTTTCAATGTGGAGGAGCAGCGACTTAGAATAGAGTCCCCCCCCGAATGGCCAAGCACCTTACCCTCTCTCTAAGGGAATGCCCAGCTACCCTGCAGAGAAAACTAATTTTGGCCGCTTGCACTCGCAATCTAGTTCTTTCGGTCACTACCAACAACTTTTGGCTCAGCTCTTTCTTCACCATAACAGACCGATGCAGCACCTGCATCACTGCTGACGCTGCACCAATCCGCCTGTCGATCTCTCGCTCCATCCTTCCCTCACTCGTGAACAAGACCCTGAGATACTTAATTTCCTCCACTTGTTCAGGTTATCATTCAATGACTTCCTTGATTTCATTCAGGGTCAAGTGTCTTTATATTGAATTTGCACTGAATAAAATCCTGTGTTCCTGGAGTTAGATGTCAAAGTGCCCCACAGCCATTTTCAGTAAAGTAAAGTTATGGGTATATAGGCAGTATTTAAGCCCCAGCAACCTTTGCAATGCTGTAAATCTGATATAAAAACAATGCAGTTTTCTGTTTAACAATCCTATATATAATGCGAAATATTTTATATACATACGTGGTGTATTTTTCTTTTTCTCCATATATCTTGAAAGATGTGAAATGGGCGCATCTGGACTTCTAAATTTCGGGAAAGAAACACCGGAAATGACATACAGGAAGTCTAATTGTTGTTAGAATATCGAAACATCACAGATCCAGAGCCGCCATTAGAGGGTCGCGGATAGGGTGCGTGAATGTTTGCTGAAGAAGTAAGGCATTTCCTCTCATACTAGCAGGTAAGGAGACTTGTGTATAGCCGTACTCATGTGTTTCGTTTGTCCGTGTTAGAGGTGAATTCGAGCAGAAGGTGAAAATGACGGCTGCTTTGAAGACTTGAAAAATGTGTAAAATTCGATTTGTGGGCCATTTTATTTGATGCGGTTATTACAGAACTTTTTTTTGTTTAAGTTGCTTGTTTGAACATGTTATTTTCTTATTTTCATAACCTGACCTCACGGTGCCCCTAAAGTGAGCCCCAACTTTCCATGCGTTTCGAATGAAGTGATGTGGATTTATTCGTATTTGTGGGATTATTGCACGCTGGGCGAAGCTAATTTTTCTCTCCATGCAACTCGTGGGAATCAGCCTCCATAGTGGTTGTCCTGAATTGGAACAATAAGCATACATATCTCTCTGTGGCAATTGAATCCTAGTCGCCTTTTCTCTCTCTTGAGTGGATATTTTGGAACCTTGTGGTTTCCCTCCAACATTTTTTCATTTTGATGTTACTTGTTGATTAGAGCTCTTAGTTTCTTGCTTAGTTTTTTTTTTTTTTTTTTTTAGCATTTATAGCAATTTTGTCAGTGGTTGTAATATGTAGCTTTAATGTATTGATATGTATGTATAACCATTATTTCAATAAAAAATATTTTATACATGTAGGTTTATGACAGCTGTGATTTGTGTGTCATGTTTACTACCTCTTGTTTTATGGGTGGCATGTAGCAAAGTGGTTAGGAATCTGTAAATGTTTGATTACTGTTTTATCTTTGACTTATTTAATAGGCACATACTACGACACTAATGATATCTTTATGCTTTTTTTCCACAGAACATCAAACCAGCAGATTTGGCACGTTTTTCAGTGTTACACCAACTATATGAAGCTGAACTTGGTTAACTGGATTTGACAGCAAACCTGCACAAGGGAATCTACATAGTGTATAACTCTCTGTACAATTAGAAATGTATGCATTTTAAATTATTTTTTTTGCTTCTGAATCATAAAAGCAAAGTCTTCAAACCAAGCCACTTTGAGTCACCTACATCAAATACAAGTTATAGAGTTGTACATGCACTATATGGACAGAAGTATTGGGACACACCTCTTAATCATTGAATTCCGGTGTTTTCATTCAGGCCCATTGCCGCAGGTTTAAAAAAAACCAAGCTTCTAGCTCTGGAGTCAGGTTTACAATCATTTGTGGAAAGAATGGGTCGTTCTAAAGAGCTCAGCGAATTCAAGCGGGGTACTGTTATAGGATGCCACCTTTGCAAGAAATCGGTTCGTGAAATTTCTGCCCTGCTAGATATCCCAAGGTCAACTGTGAGTTATATTATTGCGAAGTGGAAACGATTAGGAACGACGGAAACTCAGCCGCGCAGTGGCCGACCGCGTAAAGTAACGGCTCGGGGTCGGCGAGTGCTGAACCGCATAGTGAGTAAAAGTCGCCAACGCTCTGTTGACTCGATAACTGCGGAGTTTCAAACCTCCTCTGGCATTAATCTGAGCACAAAAACTGTGCGCAGGGAGCTTCATGGAATGGGCTTCCATAGCCAAGCCGCTGCGGGCAAACCTGACATCACCAAGCACCATGCCTAGCATCCGGAGCTGCCGTGGATAGTCATTGTAGTTGGTTTTCAGTATCAATGTTAATTTTTTAAATGAATGCATCTTTTATTTTTTTTGGATTAATTTAATGAAATTACCTTTTTGGTTTCCAAAACATTCTTCATTATAACCAAAGTGTTCTTTCGATGTCACTACATAATTATGAGTAGTACTTCAAATTATCACAAAAACAAAAAAGTGATTTGTACCATTGTTGCACAAGATACTGGTACTGAAAAGGTACTGCATTTTTGAAAGCTGTTATGTATTAATATTTACTGTTGGTACTAATTACACTATTACAGACATTACTGATGCTGTATATCTCTAATGATAATCATCACATCAGAACCATGGTCTTAATACACCAAAACCATGTCTGAAACTCAGTTATACTGTGTGTCCAAATTGCATGCATCGTGCAATATAGCATATAGTTCAAGCGAACTAGCAAATTACATTTATCCACTCTGCGTGAACAGCATTACCCTATTGAAATGTGAGCTAGTTAAATATGATCTCCCTTTATGTAACAAATCTAATGGCAAGATCTTAAAAAAATTCAAACAGGCAATGGAAACCTCATCAGACTAGAATTTACAGGTTATGCTTATCTGTATTTTAAGCCAATAATCAAGCATATGCGTTGCTTGGGATATCTTTTATGTTTATTTAGCAGATGAATTCAGTCATGGCAGAAATACGGTTTGCAGTTGTTCATGCTGGTGTGTGTGTGTGTTTTTTTTTTTTTAAATTTATTTCATCAGTGCCAGAGGTGGAAAGTTCAGGTTCATAAAATACAAATCCAGACCAAGATTTTGTTTCAACCGACCCGTTGAGAGTAGAGTCCTATTCACAGAGTGCTCAACTGGTTGGTTTCTGAACCCAAACTTTCCACTTCTGATAAGCGTCCTGTCAAAATCCATATTACGAGTCACATCCATACTGATCTCCCTCTTCCCCCGCAGCCCCCAATACTCTCCTTAGACACAGTGCTCCACCCCCTCACATGCATTTTTAAATAACAGCAAGGCTGAGGTGCACAACATCTGGAAATGCATATACCCTGTATGAATTTAACAGAAGGTATGGATGATGACCTTGTCGCACTGTCGCTGAACACCACCTCCTTGTGTGTGTGGAGTCTGCATGTTCCACTTATGTGTGTGTGGCTTATCTGCAGGCCCTTCGATTTCTTTCCACCATACAAAAACATGCAACACGCAATTTGGAGTGCCTAAATTGACCATATGTATAACTGAGTGTGTACCCTGCAATTGTTCCTTGGTTCCTGCATTTCACCAGTTGTAATGTTATTATTGTGTTGTCTTATATACACATGCACACACACATAGATATACACAATTACTCGATGAATCATCAGATTAGTCAGTAGCTCATTAATATAATTGCTAGTGACAGTCCAGATGGAACGGTGTAGAGCTTGCCGTCACTGGACGCTGGAGCAGTGAAAATGTTCCTTGGAGAGACAAATCACGCATCTCTGTGCTGAAAGTCTGATGGAAAAATTTGGGTTTGCTGGATGCCAGGAGAATGTTACCTGCCTGACTGCATTATGCCAACTAAAGTTTGCTGGAGCAGGGATAATGGTATGGGTTTGTTTTTCAGGGGTTGGGCTGCACTCAATGGGGAGTGCAGGGAAGGGAACTCTTAATGCTGCAGCATACCATGATATTTTGGACAATTCTATGCTTCCAACCTTGTGGGAACTGTCTGGGGAAGGCCCTTTTCTGGTTCAGCATGACTGGATCCCAATACACAAAGTACATAAAGACACGGTTGGGTGAGTTTGGTGTGATAGAATTTGATTGGTCTGCACACGGCCCTGACCTCAACCCTATTGAACACCTTTGGGATGAACTAGAATGGAGATTGTGAGCCAGGCCTTCAGGCATCCAACATCAGTACCTGACCTCACCTCACAAATGCTCTTTTGGATGAGTGGGCAATAATCTCCTCAGACACACTCCAAAATCTTGTGGAAATCCTCCCCAGAATAGTGGCAGCTGTTATAGCTGCAAAGGGGGGGGGACCAACCTCATATTGATGCCTATGGATTTAGAATGTGATGTCATAAAAGTTCCTCTGGGTGTAATGGCCAGGTGTCCCAATACTTCTGTCCATATAGTGTATTATACACGGAATTTATATATATTATAGACAATTTTATTTTTTTCGCTTTAATACCCAGTACATGCTATTTGAAATAACTGCTTGCCCGACAATAATTAAAAAAATTCATCTTACTTCAATCCCAATAAAAGGTAAGTTAACACATTTTTTACCAGTAATACTGTGGTCATCCTAAGCAGTTTATATCGGGGATACTCCCTACTTCCTGCTGTTGCTTGAAATTCTGATGGTTCTGAATGTTCTTAGCAAGATGGTGGCGTGAAATCATACATGAATTTTGTACATTGGTCCCTCTTCCTGCTGCTTATCCTAATCAGGATGGGAGGGGATTGTCAGATTACACAGGGCACAAGGCTGGGCTGTATGTTAGACTTGCTGCCACACTATCACTGGGTGCACAGTCTCACATAATATGCTCACAAATTGTTTAGTTCTTGATGGAGATAATAGTGCTGCATTGTTTTACTGATTGTGTAGAATGTTGTTGTTTTTTAATTTCATATTTATATATCTAATAATCTATGAGATGTTATATAGGTGTGCTGACTACAAGCATATAATCGTTTTCATGTTTTAATTTCAGGCAAAACACGGAAGCATGACAGCATGATGATCGTAAAATGGATGGAAGAATTCTGCAAGCAGAGTAAGTCTGAGGAATCCCCTGGCAAAGTCTCACACCAGCGTAGCAGCAGCAAAATGATGATTGAATAGCAAAGTAATCATGCAATACAGTGCAGGCTCTTTACACTTGCAGGAGAGAACCCTTCATGTGCAGGTTAACTGACAAATCCTGAACACAGTACTTTGGTTTGAGGCTGGGGAGTAAAGCACTGTATTTTATTTATATTTGAGCTGCCTTTCAACACCCAGTGCACGTCTGCACTGTGTTACATGAATTATTTTGCTGTTCAGTAAATCATCATTTTGCTGAAACTATGCTGGTACAAGACTTTGCAAGTGTGTTTCTTAAAGTAAGAAAAAAGTAAAATGGAAACTGTCGGTAATCTGTTGGTTGTAAACATGTAAGCTAATTTTTCTCCTTGCATAGGGTCAGATGTGAAATTGGGTGGGACTTAGCATGTGTAGTCGCTACGCTCGTTTTAACCTAATATCGAATTATTTAAACTAGACTAAACAAATGATTGACAGCTCATCTTACTTCTCAGCTATTGTGGGTTTCGAGGCCTTACTTCTCCCTTCACTGACAAGGTTTCTGTTTACAGAGGGAGACTCAAAGGAGCTTCCTGAGCTGGTGAAGAAACACAAGGGGTTTGAAATCGAACTAAAGGAGCCAAAAGGCTATGCAGTCAGAATCACAGATCTGGATGGAACCGTCTACTGGGGAAGAGATGAGATGCTGGAGAGCTGGAGTCACCTGTACCTTCCTGAGCCAGCGGAGATGGTCGTCCTTGGTGCCATCGATAACCTTCCGTCCTTGGCAGAGGGGCTGCAGCTCATCGTGCTGGTAGACAGCCAGGGCAGAGTCTACTTCTATGAGAATGAGGTCCTGCATCATAGGGCCGGTTTATGCTCCATGAAATGAGGCGTGCCATTAGGCGTGGTGTTGCTACTCTAGTAGTGTTGCTGCTCATTCTTGTATGTGTAGTTTATGTGAAATTGGATGATTAAAAGTTATGTCCAGCAGAGGGCAGTGTGAGAACCATAAGAACATAAATTTACAAACGAGAGGAGGCCATTCGGCCCAGTTTGGGGAGAACTTAATAACCGATTTGAAGGAAACCGTCTTGGTTGGCTGCTTTGTTTCTGGTCTTATTTGTTTCTATGAAGTTTGGCATGAAATGTTTTACATTCACTGCCTCCATGGCAAGTTGCTGATTCTGTGATACCGCTGCAGCACTGTCTGTATTCAACCCACTGCTCCGCATCATATTGGTACTTGGCTCTGCCACATATCACTTTACTACCTCATGTTGATTGTTGCATTATATGTTGTTGGATATCTTGTAGTCGGTAGTATTTCATATTTATTACAGCTGCATGATTTTGGAAAAAAAAAGTCCAAAAGATTTTTTTGTGATTAAACATTGCGATATTTATAAAGCAAAAAGGAGTGCAAAATAAATGAATTTCTCACAAACACGTTTATTTTCTAAGTGATTTTATTTAGCGGAATTCATGCCACTTTGAAATGCAAACATGGCTTCGTGATGCATGGAAACACAATGGACGCCACATATTGTTTTACAGCTTTGCTCTTTACTCTTTGCATTAGCTCGTAAATATAGAGCCCCAAGCAGTGTTCTCAGTAACTCCTGGTCACATGGACATGTCAGGTATCACAATGAGCCCCCCCCCACCTCAGGGTTGTAGTCAAGCAACGGCCTTATTGCACCAGAGACCCGACGGGTTACCGTGGAAGCAGAAGTCCAGAACATGCAGGGCCATATTATATCAGTACACATTAAAAAACAATATTTTCAAGATATATGTTGTCTCAGTTTCCAGATGATATCACACTTTTTTTGAACAATGTTAATGAGGTTATTAAGTGATTGGTTGTATGGAGACATTTCCCACGGTGTCTGGACTAAAAATTAAAGTGGCCAAAACTGCATTATTACCACCTAAGGACTGTAATGTAGTAGAATTATACGGCATCTCTGTTAAAACTTCCATTACTTATATATGTACTATTATACATAAGGGTGAAAAACAATGTACCTCCATGAATTTTAACCCTATTATTGATAGAGTTAAAAATAGATTTAACATATGGCTGCTGAGAGATCTGTCATTGAATGGTAAGGTTCTCTTGTCTAAGGCAGACGGGATATCGAAGTCAGTTTATTTGTCTCTAGCTTTGGACATGCCTCAGTAGGTGTGGAAAGAGTAGGATAAGATGATTTTCAATTTTATATGGCAGAATAAGCCCAACTATTTGAAAAAAATTTGAAGAGTTTTGTGCAACACCAGGAAGTATATGGTGGCCTAGAAGTGTTAACTTATGAAACTTATTAAATAAGACCTTTAAAATAAATTGGCCTATTCAATTTATATAAGAAAGTGATTTGTGGCATTCATTCCCAAAATATTTATTTATTTTAATGGGAGGGACAGGGACTACAAAATTGAAAAATTGCCAGTAAAATTGGCTAACTTTAGTTGGCTCAGACATTAGCTTTGAAGCACTTTTCTCTAACTTTTTTCCTAATTTGTATTTTATATGGAATAATAATTCTATATAAAAACAAATCTCTCTTTTTGGAAAGATGGTTTGATAACAATATTCTTCAGATGATGGGTCTGCTACTTTATGACGATCAGATTGATTAGGTTTAGATTTTCAGTTCCTTCCAAGAAATGCGCAGTTGCGTTGAATGCCATAACGCAAGATTTTTTTAAACAGCTGTTATGTTGGGGGGTGTATTCACAAGTATAGGTGTTCGGAAAAGCATATGTCGACGGTATACAACCGCGGTGAAGTTGGTTTTAAAAGAAAAGGCCGTAATGATCCCCAATATATTGTAGTTTAAATATCAGTAAATGTGGCGAATATCAAACATAAAATTAAAAACTTTAAACCGCATGTTAACTGCGTTACTTTGAAGTGCATTTTTTCACACAGAAGATTATTTTGGACTTGTATTTTTGGTCATATAAACTGGATCAAAGTATGGCTCATATGTGACAGAAATTGTGTTAGTAATAAAGTTCAAGAAGTTTTGTTGGAAATTGAATACCGTATATACCCTGGTAAAGATGTTTTAGAAGACTTGAATATTGAGTATTCTTGTGAGTTTTGTGGTGTAGGGAGGGAAACAACTATTCTTATACCTGCCACGAAACTTAAGTTAAGAACAAGAAAAGTGTAAAAACGTATGACATATTGACATAACTAAAGATTACGCCATTGCAGTATTATCTGTGATATTTACCCTGGCCTTTATTTACCTTCACCTTTGAAAAGGTTTTGTTATACCGGCCCACGGCACAGACAAAGTTGCCTGTGAAGCAAAACCAGCGGTCGCGCTGGGTCATAGAAATGCAAAGCGCACAGACCCAGAGCCAGCCCCAGCCATGGATCTAGCACTGGAGCCCAGTGATCGCATCTCCACCGCATCGCCATGCCCTTCGTAATGTCCTCTGGGAACAATATCAACACAGCTATAATTCCCACTCTCTCCAGCGAAGATGGCGACATTGCTATGGTCAGTGATGTAAACACTGGAACTGCACACCTTAGAAAAAAAATTGATTGTATAGTTTTATTTCATTGTAAGATTTCCACACATTGTGATGGGAAAACTGTCCTTTCAGGACACTGGCCTGCAAACTTTTAACTTCAACCACGATACAATTTCGTAAGAGATTGATTAGAGAATACTTTACATTCTTAACACTAATTTATTTAAACTCTACTTTACAAGTTACACTACAAAGACACTTTTGCCACAGTGTAATTTTGCTTGTCTTTGTATACATGCTTTACCTTTAAGATGATTGTCAGAGTAAGAAGGGTGGGGTGAGGGCAAAATGCAGACCGTTTACAAACAGCGGAATTCATGTTTATAAACAGACGTGCCGCAAATGACGCACGCCGCGTACACAGATCACGTGGCCCATTGATATGTGTGTGTGTACCTTGACATGGGTTGAGTATAGAAAGTAAATGGACAGTTGCAGGGGCCCTACAGCACTGCTTTATGGCATTTTTGTTACATCCCTTTTTAGGGAGATGTTGAACGTTAGGGCTGTATTACAAAGCTGGATTTCTTGCTTAGCCTGATAAGTTGTTGGATTTAAGGGAGTCTGGGCTTAATGTAACTGAATGAAATTAAAGTGCATTTAAATTGTGGAACTTTAAATCTGTCAATTTCTCCAGCAAAGTAAAATATCCAGGTTTGTGATACCTGTGCCTGGAGTGCACCAAATAGATGCTGCATTTAATTGTTGTAATATGAACAATTGCTATAATTATGAACAATGTGTGAGGTGGGTCTTCTTCTCTGAGGAATATCTCTGCTTGTCCCCAGGTGTTTTTTTACAGAAAATGCTAAAGAGGAAGAGGGCACTGGAGTTCAACATCGTCCGGAACATGCTGGAGCTTGTTTACGACCAGGCACTTGTCTGGTAACCCTGACTTCACTGGACCATCAATGACCCTCTTATAAAAACGACAAACAGTCTGTCCAGACTAGTGAGACCAGCGAGGGTCTTGGAGATAGACTGGTGTTTAGGTTCTTAATGACTAAAAGTAAGAATACTACTTTTGACAGGCTGGGGGTCCTGTTTGCCCAATTACTGCCTGCTGTGCAAGTTGTCAAGCTATTTCTGCTGTTCTACATAGATTAGGCAAATAACGCCCCCTACTGGACATCATAATACCTCCCAGAGTTTCTGGATGGCACAGCGTTTAATAAAAGGTCACAGAGAAGAGGAATGATTTTTGCAAATTGTTCTGCTGACAGGTGTGTGTTTTGTCCATCATCCAGAACATGCTGGAGCTTGTTTATGTCCGGACACTTGTCTGGTAACCCTGACTCCACTAGACCATCAATGACCCTCTTATAAAAACGACAAACAGTCTGTCCAGACTAGTGAGACCAGTGAGGGTCTTGGAGATAGGCTGGTGTTTAGGTTCCTAATGACAAAGAATAAGAATAATTAACAGGCTGGGGTCCTGTTTGTGTAATTACTGCCTGCTGGGCAAGTCATCAAGATGTTTCTGCTGTTATACATAAAAAGGTAAATAATGCCCCCTGGCACAGCGTTTAATAAATGGTCACAGAGCAGAGGAATGATCTTTGCTGATTGCTCTGTTGACAGGTGTGTGTTTCATTCATTTGTCATCTTTTAGAAGAAGATAGAAAAAGAATCTAAAATTATGTAATGAAAATTCGAACCCTCCACTGGAGATGGCACCTTATCATGGTGGAGGGGTTTGCGTGTTCCAATCATCCCAGGAGCTAAGTTGCCCAGGGCTTTATGCCCCTGGTAGGATCATCCATGGCAAACAGGTTCTGGGTGAGGAAACAGGAGTCCTTCGAAGGGGTGTTGGAGAGCACTCCTCCTGGGGACTCTCTTGTTCTGCTGGGGGACTTCAATGCTCACGTGGGCAATGACAGTGAGTCCTATGGTCAAGAGCTGTGGATAGCGACCGAAAGAATGAGGTTGTGAATACAAGTGGCCGAAATGGGTTTCCTCCGCAGGGTGGCTGGGCTCTCCCTCAGAGATAGGGTGAGAAGCTCGGTCATTTGGGAGAGACTCAGAGTAGAGCTGCTGTTCCTCCGCATTGAGAGGAGCCAGATGAGGTGGCTCGGGCATCTTTTTCTTTCTTTTTGAATTTAGTGGTTATTATTGACACACCACAGCACACAGTGCACAACAACAAAATGTGTCCTCTGCATTTAACCCATATGTGACATAGCAGGGGGCAGCTAATTCAGCACCCGGGGAACAGTGCTTGGGGGCGGTACCTTGCCGGTTGGGTACTCGAACTTGCAATCTTTCAATTACAAGTGTGCTTCTGTATCCATTAAGCCACCACTGGTCAGGATGCCTCCTGGATGTGAGGTGTTCAGGGCATGTCCCACTGGAAGGAGGCCCCGGGGAAGACCCAGGACATGCTAGAGAGACTATGTCTCTCTACTGGCCTCGGGATTCCCCCGGAAGGACCTGGGTGAAGTGGCTGGGGAGAGGGAAGTCTGGGTTTCCCTTCTTAGACTGCTGACCCCACGACCCAACATGGGAAAGCGGTAGAGGATGGATGGATGGAAAATTCAAACATCTTGTCTTGAATTTTTGCTTGTTCTGGACAAGCAAAGGCATTCAAAGGCTATTTATGTCATTTATCTCATAGAGAGGAATTTATTTTTGGTAAACTTTATGGCCTCAGAGCACATGTTAAATTAATTTCATAGTTTAAAAGGAGCTCGCCGGTTCTGTTGATGATAGGATCTTTCTGAAACAATCTCGGACCATGGAATAGGAAGGCAATTCACTTATAACTCAGTAGCGGAATCAGTATTTTTCCGCACCGCGAATGTAACATTTTCCTTGGGTGTCACGTCTGACGGAGCTATTCTGTAGTTGTGAAATAGCCTCCACCGGAAGTGAAGCAGCCGTCTTATTCAGAATGCGGAAGTGAGCGTGCATATAGCGCATTGCATAGCTGACAAATAAGCTGACATTTGAAAGGCTTATAAAGTAGCCAGTATTGTAAACACGTAAAGCATCACTTCCTTGTTATTCCGACTATGTGGCTCAGTCGTTTCTGCTCCTCCTGTCAGACCAGCTTGAAGATGAACTTTCAGCTCCTCAGAAGACTCCCGAATGCCAGGCAGATAAACACCCACTTTAGAATTTAGTGATCAGTGGTCATTGTCAACACACCACAGCACACAGTGCGCAACAACAAAATGTGACCTCTGCATTTGACCCTTATGTGACTTTCGTGACAGCAGGGGGCAGCTAATTCAGCACCCGAGGAACAGTGCTTGGGGACAGTACCTTGCTCAGGGTACCTCAGTGGTGACTTGCTGGTGGGGGATTCAAACCTGCAATCTTTCAATTACAGGTGCGCTTACCTAACCATCAAGCCACCACTGCCCCAAAAAATACAAAGCCACCTTTATGGCTGTCACCCAACAAAGTCCTACAGGAAATCACCATTGTGGTAGTATCTCCCCGCTGTGTTTCCCCTTCTTCCTGGGAGCCTTAATGCCGCTCAGCTACACCATGTGGGTGTGAGTTTGTGACCCTGTCTTCAGCATCACTCATTTTGAAATGTGCTGCACTGACCTTAGAGACTATATCCATACTATGCACATACCACTGCATACTCCCTCAGTATGTTTAGAAGTATTGGTGTGACTGAGTACCTTTTTTTAATACCCAGGATTACATCCTCCCCCCGGCTGTGGGCCGTTCAGGGTCCTCGGCACTATAGTATAGCTGGGAAAGCAGTGGGTCGAAAGGCGGAACATCAAATGACTCACCGGGGCCTACTTTTACATAGTGAAAAATCCCATATTCCTCCTTGCCTTCCCTATATCACAGCAACGGCTTTCATGACTGTCATTTTCAATTATCAGGGGCTTGAATAGTCTCGACATTAGAGAATAGTCAGTTTATTCTACTGCTGTTTATGAGATGAGAGTAGGAGACAGAGTTATCAGTATGTAAAGCATCCTTATCGCTTACCGTGTTAATTGTTGGTCTCAGCATGGATAGTAAGGTGCATTTTCTAGAGTACTCAGTTCTGAAAATTTGAGTTACCTGCAGTAAGAAAAAAATTCTGTATTTGTGTCATCTGTTAAATGACTAACAAGAGTTTAAAAATGAACTGCCTAGTTGACGATGTATGTTTTCCTTATTACTGTATGATATTGAGTGCCAGAATTGTGCAACTATCATGTCATATGTAATCACACATAAATTCATCTATGTATTATTTACATTTATATAAATAAACAAGGCTGTGCATAGAATGTTTGAGGGTCAGGCGTTCCTATGTTAAAGGAACTCAGCCCCTTTAAAGCTGACGCACAAAGTCACATACAAAGGTTCCCGCACGTTAACAGATATAAATGAGAACTTATAATAATGAAGTGTAAGTTTCAATTACACAGAGTATATGCATTTATATAGGGTAAAAACAATGCGTTTATAACAGCACGTGTCTAATGGCAAGCTGCTCAGCACTGCGTGCTGCCCCGGTTTGCCCCTGAAGTTGTTTACTCTCATATTATCGCATGCGTGTTGGAGATCGGGTAGTAGGTACTTCCGTGTCATAAAAAAACGAAACTACACATTCAGAGCTGCCAGTTAGAAAATTGTGGGCCATTTTCCATGAATGTTTGCTGAAGAAAGAAGACGCTTCCTCCCACCCTAGTAGGTAAGGAGACTTAATTGTGTACAGCCGTACTCATGTATTTCAATTTTCCAACAGAATGTGAAAATTGACAGCGACTGTGAAAACTTGAAAATTAAGTTTCGATTTGTCGGCGATTTTGTCACGCAGTTGAAGTGTATAAGGAAATGGGAGTGGAAAAACTTGTTACAGAAGTTACAGAAGTTGTGTCGTTGATGTTTAAACAGTGTTGCTCGTGTCCACGTGCATTTTCAAGATTAAAACAGTATTTTTTAAAATTTGACAGTCATGGTAGGTAACTGAAGCGCTCGGGTGTGGGATGTCGTCAGACGTGCTAGGGCGTTGACGGAGGGTTAAGCCGTCAGAGAGGGCTTTGTACTTGGGAGTCGATCATGGTTATTATCCCAGTCTATTTTCTGCTACAAAATATTCAGTGAAGCTGGTAAAAAAAAACGTTTATTCAAGGAAGGTTATTTTTTTCAGTTCACTATTTTATACAATTTAAAAATAATGTTTAAATTCGCCATTTTTGAAAATTTTCAGATAACTGAATTACGCTTTGTATAGAACCCGGAAAAGCGCAGGGTTTCCCCGTCAGAAGTATGGGGCGCCGTTTGTAAAGTTACAAAACATTTTTTTACTTGCTACTTTTTCAACATTTAGTGCAATTTTCTGACATTTAGCTAGAAGTCAATGGTGTTGTGGATCATCAGATTTTTTTGC
>JAABNY020000045.1:634476-647720 GCA_015164015.2 Brevimyrus niger | reverse complement strand
TCCATCCATCCATCCATCCATCCATCCATATTCTAACCACTTATCCCAGTCAGGGTTGTGGGAAAACCATCTTAAATTTACACAAGCAGATGTCATTCCCACCACAAATGAAAGCAAAGTACATTAACATTTTAATATATCTTCAGCGAACCCTCCAACAACAAGCTAATAGAGATCATCATTATTATGTATTAATGGAGGCCATAATGTACTGACAGAGTATGCTTGTATAATGGCTATTATTCCTGTCTTTTCCAGATAACCTGCCATCTGTTCACTGCAGTCTCAGCCAGAGTGAAAAAATATCCTGTGGTTTCTGCTTCTGAATGACAGCAATAACAAACACAGTGTTAGGATGGAGGACGATGACTGGGAACTGGAGTGGGGGGCCAGGGGGCTACGCCTCCAGCAGCAGGAAAAAAAAAAATTCCCACTCCGGGCCATATGGGGGCGTGTAACTTACAGGTAGATATCGGCCAGTCCTCCTTCAAGGAAGTAGCTATGGTGAGAGTGAGATGAGGAGACCCTCAGGGGAGACTGCAGGCAGACAGCTTTGGCATTGATGGCGCCAGCCCATCACCAGCGGTAAGAAACTAAGAGTTTCAGCACTTAATTAAAATTAACAGAAAAAGAAACAGTGATGCTCGGCTGTTTGATTTTCGGCTGTTGGACTTTCAGTCTCATCCACGGCAGCACAGGGCATACGGCAGGGTACAGGGGACCGGACAACGGGTACAGAACAGGGCACAGAGTATAGGGCAGGGTACAGGGGACCGGACAACGGGTACAGAACAGGGCACAGAGTACAGGGCAGGGTACAGGGGACCGGACAACGGGTACAGAACAGGGCACAGAGTATAGGGAAGAGTCACAGTCACAGAATCCTCAACTGGCTGCTTGAAACAAAATCCTGGTTTGGATTTTTACTTTTTGGACCTGAAATGTCCATCTCTGGTACAGAACAGGGCACAGAGTATAGGGCAGGGTACAGGGCACAGGGCACAGAGTATAGGGCAGGGTACAGGGCACCGGCCAGTGGACAGGGCACACGACAGGGGACAGGGCAGTGGACAAGGGAGGGGACAGGGAATGGAGCAGGGCAGGGCACAGGGCATAAGGCAGGGGACAATGCAGGGGACAGGGCACAGGGCAGGGGACAGTAGAGGACAGGGGTGGGGGCAGAGCACAGAGCAGGGGCCAGACTTTGGCAAGACATGTGCACAAAGGGGGGGATTCACCTGCAGACAGAGGGCTTCTCAATAGGCCGCACTTTACTTTAGTTTCTGAGTGATCATATGTATTTACGAGCACAATCTTAAAGATGCATTGAGCTGACATTTATCTCCAATGCTGTTTTAGCTTGGTGCTTAAGAAATGTGATAGTTATAATTGACTTTATTGTTGTTTTTATTGTTGCCCTTTATTGTTGCCCTTTCTTGCACTAGTAATTTGTTCTGAATGTATATCTTCCATAACGTGGTTTAGTGGCCAGCACTGCTTTTACACAAGCATTGAGTTATGAAGAGTAATATTCAGATTGACTGTAAAGTGTTTTTCTTTTTATAAACTCCAACACTTTTTCTGAGTTTTTGCTCGTGCTACTTTTTGTTGAGCGTAATACCCTGGCCCTTATCACAATCTCCACTTTCAGTTTCAAAACATTTTGAGAGAAATACCTTGGCAGAAAGCAGCTTATGTCACTGGGACTGAGCCTGAAGGGACAAAATCCAAGAATTTGGTTCTTTGCAAATCTGCATTGTCAAAGAATTGACTCTTCTCCACTTTGAGGACTGGGTTAGTCCTGGAGGGAGCCTCACCACAGAGACTAGAAGCGAGGTGATGGTCAGTTGGGGCACCTACGGAAGCCAATAAAATGAAGCATGACGGGTCAGTGCATGGGGTTGACATAAATCCTTACTGGACTGACCAGAGGCGGGTAGGCAGGTCTGGATAGAGAGCAAGAGGTGGCCCAATCAGGACTCCTAAATCTCTACTTGTCTCCATTATGTTTACTGCCAAGCAGGTGGTCAAGGCAATATAATGTCTTTTATAAGCCTTTTATGGGGTCAGAGAACGCACTGTCCATACAGCTATAGGTGGCCGCTCTGCCACCAGCCAGAATCAGAAATTACTGCCTCCCTCTTCAGTAAACTTGGAGTACTGGGCCTCCAGAGTACCAAAGGGGGGGGTTACACTAATGAGGATTTAATGACACCACCATCAGAAGCGAAGCCCCATGTTTTAGAGAGCCCATTACCTGTATTCCATATCCTGTCCTGTTTCTGGAGAGGAAGTGGAGTGCTATCTCACTCCAGGTACAATAAAAGCCAAAAGAATGTAATTGAACTGATACCACGATTTTCACAGTGTTTCATTATTAAAATATGGTATTTTAACTTAGTCTGACATTGTGTAGCTATACTGTTGTAATGGACTATTGATGTTGTTCCCTCAGGATAAGCAGTGGAAATTCACTGGAGTTAATCAAGGACACGAACCTCATTTAAAAATCTGCCCTGTGAGAAGCCATTCATTACTCGTCAAATGTGCTGTTACTTAGAGGAATTACAGCATTTTTCTCATGATTTCATTACTATAGCATATACAGTAATAGCCTAATCGCAGCTGAACCCCCTGCTGGCCACAAGCAGTCACTACACTAAATATTAAATTAACATGTTGCTTATTTAGGAGATGCTGAAGCAGCAAGTTCAGCTAACCAGCTAGTTAGCTACAATCTCCTGACTCTATTTACTATCTACTTATTTAGTTTTTTAGTAATCGGGGGGTGGGACACTTTTAAGTGGAGCCCCAGAATTAACCAATCCCTGCCACTACCTCACACTACAGTGATCCTAATAGGAAACTGAGTCTTAACAGGAAGGCAAAAGCTACACTACTGCCCCCTAGCTGCACAGCAGCATCATGCACCCTGACATGGGTCTCTGATTTTGCCCCCAACAATGACCTAATAAAGAAACATACCGCCAGCCTTAACATCCCCAAACAGCTCTGTAATCCACTGCTGAAACCAATCTAGTGCCTTCCCTGGGGGGGGGGGGGATGCTGTGGTGGGCCAGGACCCTCCTCCCGCAGGCTGAGATGCAGGTCTGTGGGTGTTTCCCTTAGGTGTTGATAACGTCCCTGTCTCTTAATAAAACCCTCTACTTGGAATGGTCCGTGTCATGTGGTCATGTGACAGTGTCACCTTGACTTAATCCTACACTCACAGGCAGAAAGTATGTATTTGGTTACATCATAACCAAACAAACTAAAATGTTTTTAATGAGTTCTACTCTAAACACCTAGAAGACATCTAGAAGGTGTTCTCTGTTTTTGCTAATGAGGGCTCTAGCAATGAAAATGTTCTTCAGTTCTTTCAATATGACACATAAAGGCCAGCGATTCTTAATATTTTAATTTCAAATGATTTTTCCCCTATTCTAGTATCACATAGTGATTTACTCTCTACAAAAATCTATTCAGCTGGTTGCTAAGGCAATACAAGCATGTTTTTTTTTCCTTCTATAAAGATAATGAAGATGGACCTTTTCTGAGCAGGAAGACAGCGCCCCACAGAGGCTTGACAGGGAAAGACACCAAACACATATCGTGTTTTCACAGTGACTAAGGGCCTTATCACAAATGATAGGACGCCGACACTGTGCTTTGAGTTCCTAACAAGTTGCCCGAAGACTGGTTATTAGTAAGAACAGTGCAAATGATGATGTCTTCATTCATATGAGCGGTAAAAATTGAAGGGCATGAAGCAGGATTAACACTTTTTGCCCCTGAAAAACCAGTGCAGGTCCAGAAACTTTAATAAGCACACTGAGCAAAAACAGCTTATTGGGGTCTGGTGAGGAGCAAACGGCAGAGCAAATGAAGTGAGGTGAGAGGTCACCGTTTTCCCGCCATTCTCTGCTCTCGCTGTAATATGATCACATTCGGCGTAAATGAGCTCGCCTGCCTGCATTATGGAGCACAGATTCCCATTCCACTCCTCACACCACTAAAGATCTAATGCAGCTCAGCTTCTCTCCAGCTCTATCTCTCCTAATGCCAGTTCATTACATCTGCAGCTTCCTTCTTTCAATATATCAACATGCACGTTCCAAGTCCTGCACAGCCCCTCTGAATTTTTAAGACTTTGTAAAACTTTCCCCCTGTATAACCTCCCATACTCAGGTGCAAATTAAACAGGGTTGTCGCCTGTGACTTGCCTCTGGCTTTGGTGGATTTATTATTATTTTTATTTTATTTAGTGATTATTTTGTCATTGTCGACACACAACACCAAAATGTGTCCGCTGTTTTTAAATCATATGTGACTTTCGTGACATAGCAGGGGGCAGCTAATTCAGCGCCCGGGTAGCAGTGCTTGGGGACGGTACCTTGCTCAGGGTACCTCAGTGCTGTCTTGCTGGTCAGGGATTTGAACCAGCAATCTTTCAATTAGAAGTGCAGCTCCCTAGCCATTAAGCCACCACTGCCTGGTGGCATCTGTAGAGTCTTTGGACTTAGGTGCTGTCCTTGTGTTCATCTCGTCTGGAGTTAAGCAGGGTCTCGGTAGAGCCTGACCGTGGCTGGCCAAGGCTTCTCTGCAGATATTATAAACGGCCCCGGAGATGGGGGATGTGACTCCAAACCAATAAAGCCAAAGCAGGCAGTGATGGAAGACGTGACGATACTTTCAACGCTGGCTTTAAAGAACTTGACCAGAATGCGAGGTGAGGTTTGGCGGTGCCAGGTCAGAAGGGCGTGTCCACAGCATCTGCAGCTCTTGAACATGTGAGCTAAAATTGCAAGAAGCATCAAAGTGAAGGGGAGTGCTTTATTGAGGTGTCCATTTTGGATTTGGTTTGGGAATAATGGAGACAGAGAATCACTGTAGCCAGGATGGGGAGGCAAATCATGTAAGAGAGCCTAAACATAACAGCAAGAAAATGCCCACACATAGAGAGAGAGAGAGAGAGAGTGAGAGAGAGAGATTGAGAGAGAGAGAGAGAGAGAGAGAGAGAGAGAGAGAGAAGGTATTTGACTTTTGGCATTTTTAGGTTTTAGATTGCATACACAGAATTTTATTATACTGGGTTTCCAATTGCAGGGACCAAAAGGATAGGTGTTTATGACATTGTGGGTACCCCACAATGTAATGTATGCATGTGCGCGCACACACACACACATAAGAACATAAGAAATTTACAAACGAGCGGAGACCATTCGGCCCATCAAGCTCGTTTGGGGAGAACTTATCTAATAGCTCAGAGTTGTTAAAATCTTATCTAGCTCTGATTTAAAGGAACCCAGGGTTTTAGCTTCCGCTACACTAGCAGAAAGACTATTCCATACTTTACCTACATGCTGTGTAAAGAAGTGCTTCCTCAAATTTGTTTTAAAATGTTCTCCCGCTCATTTCCACATATGGCCACGAGTTCTAGTATTTAGACTAATATTGAAATAGCCATTTTCCCAACAGCATCCAGACCCGTTAGAATCTTAAAGACCTGGATCGTATCCCCCCTTAGTCTCCTTTGCTCATGGCTAAACAGAATAAAGTAATATGGGTGAATAAAATAAACATATTATTAAACTAGTAGTAGGAAAAGCAGTTTAAGATATGTAACTGTATCCAGAAGAAGAACTAGGAAAGAAAAAAACATTTAAATGGATGTCAAGATATTTTACAAGTAAAAATTTTTTTCACAAAAACATGCTGCAAATATGAGCAAAGGGACAGAACATTTGAAAGAATCAACTCACTGTTACCACCCGTGAGTGATAGTCTGTCAGAAGTTACTGATCTTGAAAATAACCATAAAGCCCAAATACATGTACACAGATGAAGATACATCGGTCTTATCTATCAACATCATTGCTCGTATGAGGGGCTTGCAAGAGTCTATCTATTAGCTTCAACAGTATTAATTTATATAATTCCTGACATGGAACACTGTCCATACTCAGAATTTCAGCTGCTGTCTGTGAAGGATTTAAACCTATAATCTCAAGGATGAAGGGCAACTGCGTAAGAATTAAGCTCTCCTGCTAGACAAAAATCCATCGGAATGTGACATGACTTGATAATGGTGCATTAAAGTTTGATGGATATCACTGACACACTTTAGGAACTTAAGCTGTGGTGTAATAGTTTTTTTTTTACATAGGAAGGTTTCTAACTGAGTGAAATGAGCCAGAAGTGTTTAAGCGGCAGCTGCTATGGTGCAGGAGGGAAACAAGATGACTATATTCACTTGCGGCTCCAAAACGAAAAGGGGTTTATTAAAAAAAAACTGAACAAACAGGGTAAAAGTATAAAAGAAAAGGACAAGGGGTCATAAAACAAGCAGGGGAAAATACAGAATTCATTATAAGCAAACAAATTAAACACAGCTAAGGGACAAGGAAAGAATGGGCAGCAGGTAACACAGGGAGCAGACCAAGAAATTAAACTGAGCAAAAAGGTACAAAACAAACCGGAACAGAACACAAGACGGGCATAAACAGCATAAACAGAAAAAACAATAAATACAAAATAATAGATAAGGTTTGGTAGTTAGCCGCCCTTTAACCCCTGACTAGAGGGCTAAGATTCTGAGCCACATGCTCAACCCACTAAGCCAAGCGGTGGTCAAGGGATCCAGGGAAATGCATTAGAAACAGGAACAAAGACAAAGGAGCAAACAGGATTGCTACCTGCAGCAGCACCTGGTGGCCAAGCAGGGAAGAGACACGAAGGGCGGGGATGGATGAGCCATGACAGGCAGCCATAACAAGAGCTGTTGGAATTCTCCAAAATGCCCAGGAAAGGTGCTTCAGTGCTTCCTTTCTTACCCCCTTAAACATAAGGACCATCTATTACAGGAATACCATCCCATAATTCCTGGCTGCAGCAACATTTAAAGCTACTGTAGGTGCCGTCAACATGGATCGTAAGAGATCGCAATCAACATATTAATCATAAAATAGAAGCTTGTCTTTCATTAAAAAAAAGAGATATGAAATGTTTTTAATCAGATGATCATTTAATTCAACATGTTTGAAACTGAAGAATGATGATGTGTAGTGGATTTATATGCCTGTCTTAACATGTTATGTCTATTTAACATAATGTAACAATTATTCTCATGCAGTAATTGGGATAAATATGTGTACGACAATCATTTTCTTTCAGTTGTGTGACTGCTAGCCTACATACCTTTTAAAACGTCAAGTCCAACCTTGGTAATGAATATTTTTCACCTGCCCTTTAGACATCAATACATAGGAATTCTTACTTGTGCCATCCAAACAGTAAATTTAAACATGCAACTGGATTTGACAGCAGAAAATTCAAAACAAAGGCGCTCAAAAAACATCAAAAGACATAACTAGGAAATGCAGAGCTACTGTGTGTATTTGTGGAATAAATCCGAAATAAACAGTAGAAGTTGCCGAAACTGAAAATATGGCTAACTAAAGTATAAATATATTAAATAAGGATAAAATAAATAAATGATATGATTGAAATAAAAAAATCCATCCATTTTCTGTAACTACTTATCACATTCAGGGTTACAAGGGGTCCGGAGCCTATCCTGGAGGGAATGGGCACAAGGTAGGAAATAACCCAGGATGGGGCAGGACACACTCATAGACTACTCACTGTCACAGACTATTCATACTCACAGACTATTCATACTTACAGACAATCTGCTAACTCCAATTAACCTCAGCATATTTTTGGACTGCGGGGAGACACTAGAGTACCCAAAGGAAACCCCATGATGACACAGGGAGAACATGCCAGCTCCACACATGTGGAGCCATGGCAGAGACTCAAAGCCTAGTCCCAGAGGTTTGAAGCAATTGTGTACTGTGCTGCACTGCATTTATGAATTTGGAGTATTATCCCCCTGTCCAGTAAAGTATACTGCATATTCATAAGGTTGGAGTATTATCTCTATATGCAGTTAAGTACACTGTGCATTTAGCAGGTTGAAGTATTACTGCAGATATTGCAGCAAGGCCACCTATACCTAAATGTAAAGTACCCCATAATGCCCCCCCTCTCTGCTTATCGATGCCGCTCCCCTTTGACCTCTGTCCTTAATGTGAGCCATGGGGTAGGTTTAATTTTAACAGAAAGTTGATTAAAATGTTGACAACGTCTCCGCCAAGAAGGGTGTCGTCCGAGAGGGAAATCCACTATAACAAGCTTGCATGTGAAGCCCTTCAAACGTCTGCTTGCTTTGGTGCTGTTTTGGAACTAGACAAACTGAATATGAAAATGGTGATGTGAGTTTTCTGAATGCCGTGTGGCTTCAGCACGTTACGGCTCCTGTCCCGTGATCATAAAGTCACCAGGTCAAATCCAGTGTTTGGCACTGAGATGATGTTTTAGGGCCCTTGAGTAAAGCCCTTAACCCCCAGCTCCGGGGGCATTATGTGATGGCTGACCATGCAATGTCACCCCCAAGCTTGCTCCCACCTGTCTGCGTCTCACAGAGAGCAAGACAAGGTAGGCACAAAGACAATTTCTCTACGGGGATCATTATTCTATATAAATATTGAAGATATGCAGTTGCATAACAGAGTGTCAAAATGCCTGCGATATTTTCTTTCCACCGTGACGAAACGTCTCCTTTTTTGGTCACAAGCCATGATGGGCAAACCCATTTACCACAGTGAAGAGGTTGCTCTAGTAACGTTTTACTCCTGCTCGATTATTTACATCTCAGTCAAAGACGTTTGACAGAAAGGCCCATGCATTATACACACCGCACAAACACAGCCCTGGAAATGACTTCAGATCCACTCAGACAATTCTCCTCTTCCTCAAATACTAAGCCCAATCTGTAGAGAGCCCCCACCCCCTCACACATCATTTCCAAAATCATTGATTTCTCACTTCACATGTGCGCATTCGGTCATTTATGAACTGTGACAAAATAAAACCAATTTTTAAATGAAGCAATAAAAACATACCGTAGAAACATTCAGTAGCATAAATATATAGTCAGTTATAAAAATGTATATAGTTGCTTAAGGCTTAAGTCTTCTTATTTAAACTTGAAGAAATTAACTTCATAATCATTTATTATTTAGGATATTTTTTAAAAAAAGGGAAAGTCTTCAGTTGGCAAATTCAAATGTAGAAAAGAGGGCGACCCAAGGAAGGAATCGTGCAGAGGAGAGAGTATAACCCAGGTGTGGCAAATGTTATCCATAAAGGGCTGGTGTGTATGCAGGTTTTTGAGATAACCTGAAGGTCAGCTGATCAAACCCAGGTGTGAGGACTTTTCAGCCAATCAGCCACAGTGGCCCTTTCTGGGTAAGACTGCCCACACCTGTCATAACCTAAAGATGCGTGTGTCCCATGTGGGACCCAAATGTTATACCCTCATAAAACTATTCCAACATTATAAAGCAATACAAATTATAGAATTAATAATTAAAGTTTACGCTTGGGTAATTATGAGCTGCGTATGAATGGGACGCCTTCTTTCAATATGCAATTAATATGCAAACTTTGCTGTGCGCATAGCTGACCTTTTTCAAACACTTCATGTTGCGAAAAGGTCAGACGCTGAGAAAGTTACATAAGCGTCGGCCTTCACCTTCTCCGCCTCTCTCTGCAGCTAACGTAAATTCCTGGGCGCATTTACAATCACGCAAAGATATTGGAAGGAGCATAAAACAGGGGCTGAAATGAAACTTTGACAGACGCACAAGAAAAGGTACTTTGGAATATGTCTGTCATCACAAAACCCCATGATGCTCTGCTTTTTAAAGTACATGCACTTATGTAGGTGAAAGCAGAGTTTGGGGTCTGAGTGCAGAGTCAGGCATCCATCCAGCCGGCCTGCAGCGTTTCCCAGGGGGACACTAACCCACCCATAGACATATTGAAACACGGACACAAGACATAAGAATGAAAAATACTGTTAAAACTACAAATGTAAAAAGGAGAATTTTAAAACACCAGTTCAGCTAAACCACTACAGTATGCCATATGCATCCCTGCAGTGACACAAATATTATGTTTATTATCACCCACTGGTTTTCTGTTTAGTGCTCTGGATTAGCAAGACCCCTGTAGGATAATGCGACAACCCAGTGGAATGTCATCGGCAAATAGCAGGACATCAATAATCGTCTAGTAGGACTGGGAACCAGGCATTACTTCAGCACCAAAGCCAGGTGATCATATCCTGGTGCTCAATAGAAAATCACCGCTTTCTCATGTAGGCCAAATCAGAAACGCTGATAGTCCCTGCAGTTACTCGGTCTTTGCTTGTCATTATTAGAAGTCTTTAAGAAAATGTCCACCTTCTTACTTAGACATAATGTCTCTGTCATTGCCCTGTCAGATGTGCTGTCTGAACCAGTACGAAATCATTTACATTTCTCTGGTTTGTCATTCATACATCTCCGTCGACTTGCATTCCTAAAACTGATGAGAATTTGTTTTATGAAGTTGCGGAATTTTGGAAATCTGGAGATTTAATTAAAGTAAAAATAAATGTTTTTATTATTCAGTTTCTTAAATTACATCATGATGACTTATTTATGTATAGCAATACTGATGTAATTCTGTACTTAACCATGGAAAAATATGACTGGTTATGACAAAAGTCTGAATATGTATCAGGGCCACAAAAAGATCCGTCAATGCTAATTATTGAATACCTGTGTAATGGCAAATTACAAGTTTTCAGAAGAAGCAGTTAGCATGTAGATGTCTTTTTAAAGGGCTTTGTAGGATAGATAGCTTATGGCTGCCACGTCAACTCCCAAGGAAGACAGAATGGATACGTGGTGGGATCTGAAGACCTGCAGTTAGACTTAGTGTGATGTAACTGGAAATCCAGCGTGTGATGCCTCTCTCTACGCACCGGGAACCTGAAATCCAGTGTCTGATGCCTCTCTCTACACACTGGGAACCTGAAATCCAGTGTCTGATGTCTCTCCCTGCTTACCGAGAACTTGAAGTCCAGCGTGTGATGCCTCTCTCTATGCACCGGGAACCTGAAATCCAGTGTCTGATGTCTCTCCCTGCTTACCGAGAACTTGAAGTCCAGCGTGTGATGCCTCCCTCTACTCACCAGGAACCTGAAATCCAGCGAGTGATGCCTCTCTCTGCTCACCAGGAACCTCAAGTCCAGCATGTGATGCCTCTCTCTACTTACCGGGAACCTGAAATCCAGTGTGTGATGCCTCTCGCTGCTTACCAGGAACCTCAAGTCCAGTATGTGGTGCCTCTCTCTGCTTCCCAGGAACCTGAAATTATTTACCTCTTAGCTCTGCAGCTCACATTGCAATGATTATCTGTCTGAGAAATGATGACAAACAGCTGAAATTCATTTCCAGGTATTAGATTAAGGAAAAACTCTGTGTTTACAATCCTACATGCTTTCAATATTTTTTTATTGAGCAGATGCCATTTCTGTTAAAAAGTCAAACAGTTTAACAGTAAATCACAAAGGTGTGAAATAGCAGACCTTGAAGGAAAATCCATAAGGTTATGGGTTCAGGCCCAAACTCTCTGTCATACTTATACACCTTCTACCAGCTTCTGTGGTCTTTCTTTCCATGTCCCTGTGATTTAATATATGTGACTTTTTGTATAAATAAAGAATCCTCACAATTGTCTGAACTATCCAGGGTGCCACCTGCTGGTAGGCCTGTAGAAAAGCCTGTTTATTAATCATGCATAGGTGGTATATTCAATAAGTAAAGCCATTATCTTTTAAATGACACTGTTTGGAGAATCATTGTAAGCTAATGCAACTGCTGGGACTAAGCATTATTATTTGTCCAGAATTACTTAATTTGTACAATGTTATAACATTACTACAGACAGGGCCATACATTAAACATCAGTTATAATGCCAAAAAAATGCAAAATTGGACCTTTTCATTGATGCATACTCACGTACACCACATTTATCCCAACACATCTTATTGGTCAGTATCCATCATATAGTTCCTGGAGAGTGCATATTTATATCGTCAACATTAGTCATAGAGATGTCTCATTATGCCTTTCAGAATAGCAAAATATGTCTATGTCATCACATAGTTTGACTAAAATCATTATACTTTATTTTTTTTGTCAAAATAATTGCTGCTAAAACAAAGATTAGACCCATCCCTTAGCCTCATCGTCTGCTCAAAAAAATTAAAGGCCTATAGCATCAAGACAGTTAAACTTCTGGTGTATTGATCTGGTCAGTTAAGTAGCAGAGGGGGTTGTTAATCAGTTTAAACTGCGTTGGTGGTAATGAAATTAACAACAGGTGCACTAGAGGGGCAACAATGAGACAACCCCCAAAACAGGAGTGGTTTAACAGGTGGGGGCCACTGACATTTTTCCCTCCAATAATTTTTTCTGATTCTTCTTTCACTAGTTTTGCATTTGACTACGGTCAGAGTCACTACTGGTAGCATGAGGTGATACCTGGACCGTACAGAGGTTGCACAGGTAGTCCAACTGCTCCAGGAAGGTGCATCAATACTTGCCATTGGTAGAACGTTTGCTGTGTCTCCCAGCACAGTCTCAAGCATGGAAGAGTTTCCAGGAGACTGGCAGTTATTCTAGAAGAGCTGGACAGGGCCGTAGAAGGTACCTAACCCATCAGCAGAACCGGTATCTGCTATGCTCTGATTGGGATAAATATGTGTACGACAATCATTTCCTTTTAGTTTTGTGACTGCTAGCCTACATACCTAAAAGATGTTCCTTTAATGTTTTTTAGCAGTGTATACAGCCAAATAGAACTTTTTATCAACCACCAGAATCTGTCAAACAAGTTGGATGTGCTATCGCGAGACAGCAGAGGCATCAAATCACTTGCTGTTGCTCAGTATTGGCTCTGTGGGATACAAAATATTTCTATACAACGGAAGACAACCAGTGTTTTCGTGACCAGCTTTTGTTCACCCTTCAGGTTTTTGGCTCTTTTTTGTTTAACTTCACACATTGTAATCCAAACAATCTAAAGTCCATCATTCTACATTGAGAAAGATTATTCAAGAGAGGAAAATATTCAAGACAGTTGCCAGTCTTTCCAGAAGTGGGCGCCCCAGTAAATTCACCCCAAGGTCAGACCATGCGATGCTCAGGGAAAATGCAAAAAGAAAAAAACACCATGGTAAGGTTCCCACTTGTCCTGAAAAACCGGAAAAACAGTCATGTTAAATAATCACTTTTTCAGTCATGGGAAATGCAAATAGCGAGAAAAAGTGAAATGTCCTGGAAAA
>JAABNY020000045.1:607672-629427 GCA_015164015.2 Brevimyrus niger | reverse complement strand
CTGCAAGATGCTATCCTATCAATATGGGCCAACATTTCTAAAGAATGCTTTCAGCACCTTGTTGAATCAATGCCACGAATAATTAAGGCAGTTCTGAAGGCGAAAGGGGGTCAAACACTGTATTAGTATGGTGTTCCTAATAATTCTTTAGGTGAGTGTATATATCTAATAACTTGTATGTTATATAGTTGCGCCGACTACAAGCAAGTAATCATTTTATTTTCATTTTAGGCAAAATAAACGGAATAATGGGCATCATAAAGAATATGACAAACTGAAGGAAGAATTCTGCAAGCCAAGTAAGTCTAAGGAATCCACTTTCAAAGTCTCGCACCAACACAGTTGCTGCAAAATGATGATTGAACAGCAAAATAATTCATGTGATACAATGCAGACATACAGTACACTGGGTATTGGAAGACAGCTCAATACAAATAAAGGACAGTTTTTTCCCCCTCCTCTCAGGCTCTTCACACTTGTAGATCACCCTCATATGCAGATTCACTGACAAAACCTGTACACAGTACATTGTTTGGGGGGTAGGTCCAGTAAATCATTTTGCTGAAACTATGTTGGTGCGGGACTTCATAAGTGGATTTCTTAGAGTATGTTGGAACCTGTCTGATCTGTGGTTTGTACACGTGTAAGAATCTTTCTCTTTGTTGCACGGGGTGAGATGTGAAAACGGGTGGGACTTGGCATGTGCCATCGCACTACTTGATTTAACCAAATCTCTATTGAATTGAACTAGGCAGTGATTGACAGATCATGTTGCATCTAATTTATTTTGGGTTTTAAGACCTTATCTATCCCTTCACTAACACGGCTTCTGTTTGTAGAGATGGACTACTCAAAGGAGCTTCCTGAGTTAGTGAAGAAACACAAAGGGTCTGAAATTAATTTAAAGGAACCAAAAGGCTATGCAGTCAGAATCACAGATCTGGATGGAACCGTTTACTGGGGAAGATATCATATGCTGGAGAGCTGGAGTCACCTGTACCTTCCTAAGCCAACGGAGATGGTCGTCCTTGGTGCCATCGATAACTTTCCGTCCTTGGCAGAGGGGCTGCAGCTCATCGTGCTGGTAGACAGCCAGGGCAGAGTCTACTTCTATGAGAATGAGGTCCTGAATCTTATAGCCTACAGTTTGGAAGACCTCTTCAGGAAGGGTGCAACTTTTCCTCCCATTAAGAGCCACAAATATGGACAGTACATTGCACCAGAGGTAATATGTAATGATCATACAGAATTTTGTTTTTGAAAACAATCTGTGTTTATTAATAATCTTATGAGATGGCAATAGATTTTTTTTAAAGCAGAACACTAGCTACATCAATGAATGAAGTGAGTTATGAAAAATATAAAATCAGAGAGTGGTTATGATCAGCTGTAAATTTCTTGCAGTCTGAAGAGGAGTATTTGAGCCTCTTTAAGATGGACAAAACTACAGAGGACTTGGTGCAGAAGAAGGACAAGGATGTAGAACAACTGCTGGAATACATCCACTATTTCTCAACCTTGAGTAAATAGGATCTACACATCTTCTTTCGCAGCACAGTATTGCTGTAGAGTGTACACTTGTATATTTATATGAAATGTAAATGTAACCTGGGTTTAGCACAACTTATTTAAACCATGTCGTATTATGGTGCCTGTGCCTTTAAGGTTAGGTGAATGGGATGCGTTCTTTTCTTTTTGGTTTGGAGGAACTGTGATAGTTAAGACTATCAGTATTTACTTCCCAAAGGTTTCCGCCATAAACGGGGAGGTTTTGGGGCAATATGAGTCACTGACTGGGGGAAAGCAAGTGTTTTTCCGAGACCTGCAGCGACAAGACACCATTTCACCAGATAACACTGCGCGGCTACCGGCAACGCTGGATTGCTGCAGTGCGGATCCCCTGGACGGGTGATTGTTCCAAGCTTTGCTAGGGTAAGGAACGCAAGACTGTTGGATGCCCAGTAGGGGTGAAGTGAAGCGCTCCAACGATATTAAACAGGCCTGCAACGGAAAATACGGAAAATATGTAAATGTGAATGAAGATGTTTGTAGTTTGTATGTAATTCCAAGTGTATTATAATGTATTATGTAAATCAACAAGCCTTTTAGTTACATAGAGGTCTTATGCACTGCAGACTGTGGTCGGTAGCAAGATCACGGGCACTAAGGACGCCGAAGCCTGGCCTCACCCCTCACCCCCTCCCCCAGGCAGGCTCTGGGCTCTCAGCAGGTGCATCCAGCATGATGCCCCCCATCCTCATCAAAGGATCCAGGAGCATTTGAAAGTAATTAAAGAGCGGCTGAGGAGGGGGTCACCGGCCTGGCCTGTTAGACAAAGAAAAGGAGCAGGAACCTGCAACGGGCACCCCCTTTGTATTACAGCTTGACCACTTTGCCATGCACTAAGCTGAACTGTTGATGGTTCCACTGTTATAGGCAGGGGGAGGTTATTGTAAAGCTGTAAATGGCAACCGCTCATCACACACAGTGATTCTACCAGTGAATCATGACAGACTGAATCCCAACACTGATGCATTCCAGTGCCATCTCTGTGTTTTGTTTCACACTTAAGCATGCTTGGCTTAGCCTCTGCCTCCCCCTGCTGGGCAGCAAGAGATAAAGCACTCCGGTTAGTTAATATGTACAGCACTGTGGAAAAAATCTTAGGGGATTAAAAAACTACTATTCTAGGTAATTGGCTGTCTTTTAGGCTTAAACTATACAGACTGGAATCACAAAAGACCCACAGAAGTGTGTGTGTGATGGATAAGGGAATTAAACATTTTGGAATTATTAGTTAACCACTGGCTTTTCTTCATATACAATTTCTAGGGTGGCACAGTGATTAGCAAGTCCGGGATTGGAGTTCAAGCGGGGTGCCCCCACTCCATGTGTGTGGAGTTGGCATGGTCTAGGGTGAACTGGAGAATTGATATATGTGTGTGTGTACCTTGACATGGGATTGATTTGAGTATAGAAAGTAAATGGACAATGGCAGGGGCCCTACAGCACTGCTTTATGGCACTTCTGTTATAAATAATAGCTCCCTGTTATTTTCAGGGAGATGTTGAACGTTAGGGCTGTATTACAAAGCTGAAATTCTTGCTTAGCCTGATAAGTTGTTGGATTTAAGGGAGTCTGGGCTTAATGTAACTGAATGAAATAAAAAGTGCATTTCAATTGTGGAACTTTAAATCTGTCAATTTCTTCAGCAAAGTAAAATATCCAGGTTTGTGATACCTGTGCCTGGAGTGCACCAAATAGATGCTGCATTTATTGTTGTTATATGAACAATTGCTATAATTATGAACAATGTGTGAGGTGGGTCTTTTTCTCTGAGGAATATCTCCACTTGTCCCCAGGTGTTTATTTACAGAAAATGCTGAAGAGCAAGAGGGCACTGGAGTTCGTTTACGGCCAGGCACTTGTAAGAGGATAGATAAGGTACATAGATTAGGCAAATGACGCCCCCTACTGGACATCATAATACCTCCCAGAGTTTCTGGACTTTTAATAAAAGGTCACAGAGAAGAGGAATGATTTTTGCCAATTGTTCTGCTGACAGGTGTGTGTTTTGTCCATCATCCAGAACATGCTGGAGCTTGTTTACGGCCAGGCACTTGTCTGGTAACCCTGACTTCACTGGACCATCAATGATCCTCTTATAAAAACAACAAACAGTCTGTCCAGACTAGTGAGACCAGCGAGGGTCTTGGAGATAGACTGGTGTTTAGGTTCTTAATGACTAAAAGTAAGAATATTACTTTTGACAGCTTGGGGGTCCTGTTTGCCCAATTACTGCCTGCTGTGCAAGTCGTCAAGCTATTTCTGCTGTTCTATGGCAGTTAAGACTGTTGTTTCCCCTTATACGTCAAACAACAGTTCAGAATATCCACCCTTTTTGGAGTCTTTCGCAGGGGTGTTGGAGAGCACTCCTCCTGGGGACTCTTTTGTATTGCTGGGGGACTTCATCTTAACTCACATAGCTCACGTGGGCAATGACAGTGAGTCCTATGGTCAAGAGCTGTGGATAGCGACCGAAAGAATGAGGTTGTGAATACAAGTGGCCGAAATGGGTTTCCTCCGCAGGGTGGCTGGGCTCTCCCTCAGAGATAGGGTGAGGAGCTCGGTCATTCGGGTGAGATTCAGAGTAGAGCCGCTGCTCCTCCGCATTGAGAGGAGCCAGATGAGGTGGCTCGGGCATCTTTTTCTTTCTTTTTGAATTTAGTGATTATTATTGACACACCACAGCACACAGTGCACAACAACAAAGTGTGTCCTCTGCATTTAACCCACATGTGACATAGCAGGGGGCAGCTAAGGACAAGTGGTGGTCAGCAGAAGGCAGGAGAGGCACAGGAGCAGGCAGCAGGGAGATGGCAGGATGAGGACAGTGAGCAGGCAGCAGGAAGATGGCAGGATGAGGACAGTGAGCAGGCAGCAGGAAGATGGCAGGATGAGGACAGTGAGCAGGACAGCAGGGAGATGGCAGGATGAGGACAGTGAGCAGGACAGCAGGGAGATGGCAGGATGAGGACACCGCACAGGACCAAGAGGTGAGTTAGAAATTAGGCTGAACTTTAAGATCCACTGTATTATCAAGACAGATATTAGCCTAATAGGCAGATATTTAATTCTGAAGGCTGTTGGAGCTGGGGGGACTGAGAGGGCAGGAATAATAGGAATAGGACCAGACCAGGCTGTTTGTAAATATCTATGCTTATTACTTTTACTAGTATAGTTCTTCTAGGATAATTCCTGGGATTGAATCAAAACCAAAATTTTTTGGATTGGGATAAGGATAATGAGACCTTCTGTATTGATTCTCATTTTGCCACATGTCCAGACTATGACCATGTGTTGCATACATGTTAGTAAACACCCCTAGTGCATCTTGCACTCTTAACATTGATCCTGGTGGCAACTATTCATATTAATCATAATGGTCATAGAAATGTTATGAAGGCAGTACCCCCCAATTATGGAGGGGTAATTCGCACTCTGCATTCCATGACAGGTACGGTTAAGATAGCTGACATGCAGTCCGGCGAGGTCCCAGTCCCTGGTGGCCAATGTGCCGCCCTGCAAAGATCCAGTCAGGGTGTATGATGCTTCGCCCCCAGCGGTTCTCATGCTGGAGGTCCTGGCCCCAGCGGTTCCCGTCCCGGCAGCCCTGGCTCTGCCATCCCTGGTTCCAGACCCTCTGGCCCCAGTTCCCCTGGTCCCTGACCCCTCGGCCCCAGTTCCCTTGGTCCCTAACCCCTCGACAGCAACCCTCCTGGCTCCTGACCTTCAAGTTCTAGTAACCCTGGGTTCCAGTCTGCTTTGTTCCTGACCCTGCTCCTGTGTCCCTGGCTTCCATGACCCCAGTCCCTGAGGAGGTCCTGGATGGCTTGACCACCACTCCTCCATCCTTGGTGGTGTTGGTGGAGGAGCTTGAGTGGGGCCCCTCGAGACTGTTCTCTTACACTACTCCGGTGGAGTACCCTTAATGCCACCTCATAGTGGTGGATTTCAGCCAGGTTCCTGTCTCTCGGTCTCCCAGAAAGACACCAATGTCGGGGTCCACTCCCTTGCTTTCCTTTGCTCCCCAGGCTCCAGCTTGACGATCACCCTCAACTTCGCCCGTGGTGCGTCGTCAGCCGGCAATGGCCCTGCCTCCGGTGCCTCCTCAATTGCCTGTGGGTCCCCCGCCTGTGACTCCTTGATTGCTGCGGGTCCCATGCTTATGACTGCTTGCTGTGTCTGAGCCAGCTGTGGCTGCACCACTGCCTACCGCAGCTATGGCTTCCTCCTCACCTTCTACACCAGCCCCTTTGCCTTTCTCCCTGCCAACTTTGGCGCCCCCTTTGGCTCTTGCTCCGGCATGGCGGTCGCCGGCTTCCCTTGCGGCTTCCGCCCCATGCAGCTGAGGGTCCCTCCAGTTTCCTGTTTCTCCTCGCCCTTGGCTTCATTGCCCTCTGTGTTTACTCCCTGTCCTGTTCCACTGTTGTTCCCTTCTGGTTCCTTTGTGCCCCCTGTGTTTCCTCCCTGTCAGTCCATACCTTTGTTCCCAGCTGGTCTCTGTGTGCCTTCTGGTGGTGTTCCTCCGTTGTCACCTTCCTTGTAGTTCAGTTTCATGTTCCCGACCTTGGTGCCCCTGTGTCAGTCTGCTTTCCCTGTGGTTTGTCATCTGGTGTCTGAGTTAGTCTCCTTGTGTCTGTTCTGTGTGTCCATACAGTTCACCGTGGTACGTTGATGTTTTTGCTTTTGTTTCCCCAGGTGCTGTTGTGTCCCCAGTCTTGCCGCCCGGAGTGTGCGCCATTGGGGAGGGGTTCTGTCATGACCCGATCGTCTGCTCCTTCCGTGTGCCATGTCCCCTCATTAACCACGTGTGGAATTCCCGTGTTTATCAGCTGTTTCTTGTTGCTGTCTTTAGTTCAATGTATTTAGTCCATGTTTCAGTTTGCTTCCCCAGTCCGGTTATTTTACTGTCAGTCTGCGTTCGCCCTGCCTTTCATTAAAACCCCGCATTTTTCCTGACTCATGTGTAGGAACCCTTCAATATATCGCTGCAATGTATTTAAGTTATTTAAGTAATTACACTGGTGATCGAACAAGAAAACTTCATGAATAGGGCTGGAAAACCAATCAAACAATTCTTGGCAACTATCTGGCAATGATATCTTGATCTATTATGACAATTATACTTTGGGGCAAAACGTAATTTTCTTGGTTCAACTTATTATAACTTTTGGTAAGTTCCATATACATAAATCTAAACGGTTGGATACAAAATTTTTCCTGATCTTATAATATGATGCAGAATCATAAAGCAGTTAAGACCTATAACATCTTTAATCTAGACAATGTTACCAATTAGCATTAATGGAATTCATCTGTATTGTATTTAGATTGTTTTGATTAGTAGGTTTCAGTTTGTTTCCCCAGTCCGGTCATTGTATTGTCATTCTGCGTTCGCCTTGTTTTTCAAAACCTCGTATTTTTCCAGACTCTTGGCATCCTGCTCTCCTTTATTTGCACTCCGTACACCGTGCATCGTGATAATGCAGTGTTTTTATTGCAATCTCACTGGGTTGTGGAAATTCTCCACAGCATGCAAGCTAGAATACTGATAAGCCATTGAAATGTGTACGGAGCCCCATGTCATACAAACGGCATGTCACTACACTTGGAGGTGGTCTATGGATCTCATATCTATTGTTTCCCAGTGACATACATTAAGACTGTGATAGTAAATGTTTCTCAGAACAAAAAAGAAACATGCTGCATCATGTATGTGACTGATATTTCCTGTTATTTTTATCACCCACTAATTTTTATTAAAGCACTGCTTTATACAGAGGAATTCTTCACAAACAATTCCTGAATGGGACAAACCTGATATTAAATAGGGTATGTGGGGGAGTTCTGAGGCGGACTCTGATGACCTTTCCTGGACCAACAACAACACACCTATCATACCAAGAAGATACAGCAGCATCTACACTGCCTTCGCCTACTGAGTAGACCGTGCTGTCCCCCTCCAGGTTTTATAGATTTTAACAACTAAATCATAGAGATCATTCTAACCTAGGGGGCGACATGGTGGTGCAGTGGTTAGCACTGTTGCTTCACACCGCTGGGACCTGGGTTCGAGTCTCCGCCTGGGTTACATGTGTGTGGAGTTTGCATGTTCTCCCCCTGTGCTGTCGTGGGGTTTCCTCCGGGTACTCCGGTTTCCCCCCACAGTCCTGAGGCTGATTGGAGTTGCTAAATTGCCCATAGGTGTGCATGTGTGCCCTGTGATAGGCTGGCCCCTGGTTCCCTGCCTGGTGGACCCCCCGCGACCCAGTAGGATAAGCGGTTTGGAAAATGGATGGATGGAAGGCATTCTAACCTGCTGCATCACCATCTTGTATGGTAACTGTAAGCCTCAGACAATAAGTCCCTCCAGTGATTAGTGAGGACAGCAGAAATGATCAGAGGAACTTCTCTCCCCACCAACACGGACATAAACAAACACCGCTGCACTTAAACACATGGAAACCAATGTGACCCCTCGCACCTGCCAAAATGCCCGTTCACCTCACCGACAACCTGGCTTTCCATCCGCCACCACCAGTCAACAGTTTTATCCCCTAACTAATGCCAAGAACTTGCCGAAACAACCCTTGACGTACTTTCCGGTAGCACCACTTCAGTTTCACCACGCCTATAATTTTTGTTCAGTTTCATTTACAGTCACTGGACTGACTAGTTGGAGGAATACGGAAGGCGGCAATCAGGAAGCATCTAAAGGTAAAATAATTTTAATAATATTAAAATAATAAGTACTGTGCAAAAGGATGGCAGTTAAATACTATGTTTAAATAATCTTCACTTTAGTATAAAACTGATATATGATTTATGTCAAACTGTGTTAGCGTAGCCATTTCAAAACCTCTCGGAAAGTCACCCCAGTATTTGTAGGAACCCTTCAATATATCGATGTATTTAAGTTATTTAAGTAATTACACTGGTGATCCGACAAGAGGACTGCCTGAATAGAGCTGGAAAACTAGAATTACGCTATCTGGCAATGTTACCTTAATGTATTATGATAATGATACTTCGGGGAAAATGTAATTTTATTGGTCCAACTTATTATAACTTTTGGTAAGTTCCATACACATACATCTAAATGGTCAGATACAGTACAGCAATTTTTCCTGATCTTGAATAACCTGACACAATATTATAATTCCATGCAAAATCAGAAAGCAGTTAAGACCTATAATATCTTTAATCTAGACAGCGTTACCAATTAGCATTAACATAATTCATTTATGTACTTCTTTTATTATTTTGTATATCTGGTCTGTGTGATCATTAGATGTCATCACTGCTGTGTAATGTAGAATGGTACTTGGTTCTCGAACATAATCCGTTCCGGACTCCGGATCGAATCCTATAAAGTTCGAATTCTGATCGAATTTTTCCCATAAAAGATCATGGAAAACCAATTAGTTGGTAATTACACCTGAATACGTCTTATTATTATCATTATTATTATTATTATTTTGCATTTAAACACAAAATGAACAGGATAAAACAAGAAGAGCATTTTTTCTTAATGGCTTCCAAAACGATAAAGATCTTATTCCAACATTATCCCTGTCCTGCCCCGATCGTCCGCTCCTTCCGTACGGTGTCACGCCCCCTTGTTAACCTCGTGTGGAATCCACATGTGATCAGCTGTTTCTGGTTGTTGTAACTAGTCCTTTGTATTAAGTCCGCCTTTCAATTTGTTTTCCCAGTCCGTTCATTGTGTGCGTTCGATTTGCGTACAGCAAGGATGTCTCTAGGTGCCTCCCAAGTCAAAAGGAAGGTATATTTCAATAAAGCTGCTACAGAGCAGTCTTTTCAGCCTGGTGACTGTGTCCTTGTGTTACTTCCATTGTCCGTTTCCTCCCTTCGTGCTTGGTTCTCAGGTCCTTATGTTGTCCGCTATAAGCTGAGTGCTACCATTCTATGTGGTGGAAACACCAGATTGTAGGCGGAAGTCCAGGGTTTGTCATGTTAACATGTTGAAACCCTACCTCGACCGCTCAGTCTCGGCCCCTTTGTCCGTTCCTCTCTCTACCCCCACACAGGGGTTTCATCGGTCAGTACCTATTCGCCAGAGAATAATGAGCTACACCTTGGGAGAAATTGTTTCCCTTGTGCCCCGCTGACCATATCCTAGCGCTCCTCTCGCTGTTCGCCATCTCCCAGTTTCCGGTCACACCCCTTCTGACCCTGGCCCTGTGTTCCGGATAAAGCCTGCTGGTCACATCTAGCTCGAGCTCTTGCTCAAGCTTTGTCTTCTGCTCTTGCTGTGTTGGTTTGCTATTCTCTGATTGACTTCTGTGTATGTGACTGTTTTGGTTTTTCGGTTTCTGACTTTCTGCTTTGCCCTATTTGTACCTTTGCCTTCGGTTTGTTTGTCTTCTGGTTTGAACTCTTGCTTAGCTCCTGATTTCTCTCTTTGCTCGCCCTTTTGGATGCCGTGCTTTTGGACTGTGTGTTTTCTGTACATGTCTCTTAGGTGCGTAAGGAGTGACCCCCTTTTTGTTTTTGCGAATGTGGTGTTTTCTGTTGATTTGGTTAGGGAGTTGAACTTAGTCTTTGTCATTTTGTTTCCTCTTGTTTCCATTACCTTTAGTGTTAGCTTAGTTTGGGACGTGTTTGTTAGCTGTTTTGGTTGTTGCTTTGGCCCGGCTCACTCCCGAAGTTTGTTGCACCTCGTGTTTGTATACGTGTCTGTGAATAAATATTAAAAAATACAAAAAAGATCCTTTTGTTTCCTGTGTTCCCCTTTCCTGTTCCCTGCTTGTCGCGTCTTCCCCTCTCCCTCTCCTCTACCTTTCTGACGATCCCCAAACCTAGACTGGGGATTGTAACAGGCGAAAACATGGGGCACATGCACTCAGCAACATTAAAATGACCAAACTGAGAAACTCGGGACAAAGAGACACTATATACACCACAGATGAGAGGCAGTCCCGAGGCACCTGGGAGGATCTACACGAGGGCTAGAACGAGAGGCAGGATTACACAAGAACCAGGTGTGGCTCATTTGAGCCACTCAGTGACCATGAGGGAGAAGGCATGTGGGGGTTGACACTTATAGTAATCAAGTAGTCTGCTTACAGTGTTTATTTAGTTTTTATAAATGGCAACATATGGAAAAAATAAATTATTGTAATTCTTTTAATTTTTTTTAACTTTTGTAGGCCTAACCCTACTTTGTCTCGTGGTCTCCTATCTGCTTCTGGCAAGCTGCCTGTTGCGTGCACTGAAAGCATGATGGAAAAAAGAAAGTCATTTTCTCTCAATGATTAATATAGGCTCATCAATCACCTATATTTTATATGTAGTACTGTATTGTAGCTTATTGCAGTTATAGCAGCCACCAAGCCACAGCCAGGGGCCGAATGGGCAAGCCAAGGTGCATGGCGGGCGGGACCTGAGCCTGACGCCTATGTCCCCTCCCCTTGTGGGACATCGACAGGCGGGGTCCCGAGAGGTGTTTGTCCCGGTGGAGCAAGGGAGAAGGAGTCCATAGGATGGTCCCCGAGGGGTCCCATTTGAGCTCCTCCTCCAAGTCCACCACAGGAGGAGGAGCGATGATGACACAGTCCGGGACCTCCTCGGGGACAAGGATCACTGGTGTAGGAGTCACGGGGCCGGGAGAGGTAGACGGCGGTGAGGGCAGAGCTGTGCAATTGGCTGCGGCAGCAGGTGGTGGAGAAGCAGGCGAACAGAGCCAGTAGGATGGGCAAACAGAGTTTTAATGACATAGACAGGGAGTACACCAACCAACACAACAACGTCAATGACTCATCTGGTTAATACTAGCAGAGACGCAGACTAAATACACAAAACTAGCTGGTATTAACAAGAAACAGGTGAGAACAATGTAGAAACACTGGGTAACGAGGTGGGCGTGGCACACATGGGGATCGGAAGGAGTTGGACGTGACACTGTAATTTGAAAAGCACTTTAAACAGCTGTACTGTATTTTGAAAGAGTCAATAAAATTCAGTGAATACTACCTTCTATTTATGCAATAAATATCCAAATATTAATTAGATGGAAATCTGTCTGAGGCATAGGCCTAAAGAAAGAAAAAAAATCAGTTATAATCATCATCCGGTTATAGTGATCAACTTTACCCAGATAGATGTGATCACTATACTTGGCTTCCACTATACATGACATAAAATAGCTTTTAATAGTATGGATTGTATTTGCTGAAAATAAATCATTTCACGTAAAAAATAACTTTTGCAATAAAAACACTTGTATAATTCACATAAATGATGCAACTTACATGTTCTTTGTTCGTTTTCAAACAGAAGGAGTGACGTTGTGATGCAAAAGTAAAAAATAATAACAGAGCTGGGGTAAGTTTCCTAAAAGCGAAGTTGCTCATTACAATATAGCAACTTACATATTTGGAACCATGCAGCTGAATGGTTTCACCTATCTAAGCTGGTAACGTATGGGAGCTTTTGAGAAATTATATACGTTACAGTGTACGGTACAGGTTTTGTGTTTTATATGAGGTCAACTCCGGCCGTTGGCTGTCACTTCAGTCAGATGGATTTTCTGTTATGTTCTTTAAAAGTACATTCAGAATGATTTAAAAAAGTGAGTTTATCAATAAAATATTCTATTGTACATCTAATTTGTGTCGCTTAAATGTGTTTTATATTATAATATTGTGATTTTTTGTGCGACTGCCAGAGTTGAAAAAAAAATCAAGCCCTCAGCTGCCAAAAAATGCTGTTCAATAATTTTTAAAAAATCTTTTTCTTAAGTCCCAACACTGTGAAATTGATACAAACCAGATATCTTCAAATTTGTATTGTTTCTGAAGTTTAGTTGATTACCTTAACTTAATAGTTTTATTTGTGCTCCATTTCATATGTTGTACTATAAATGGTTAGTTGGGGCGTACAATAATATTTTTATGATTGATTTGTTATATTTCATTTGGCAACAGATTTGGCACAATTTGCACATTTAGAAATATTTCAGCAGTTTTGTGAACATTGTTGCTGAATAAAACAAATAGGCACACTTGTGTAAATCACGTTGGCTGTGGATTTCTTGCTGTTTGAGCAACACGACCATTATATTTTCCTATTCTTAACAAACTTAGAGTGCCACTACGACTCTGAATTAGAGATGGCAGAATATAATTATTTTCTGGTCCAATGTCAGTATTAAAATTTTGAACATCTGCTGATACCTATCTGATATCACCTACTAATTAGAATTAGATTAGAATTAGAATTAAATGGGACATGTATCTGTATCAGGAAATTTAAATTAACTAGCCGAACTATTTGCATTTAGTGTTGTAACGGCATTCTTTAAGTAGGCTAAGAATAGGAAAACGGGCATGTTGATTTTCACAATAGTATTTCATTAAGAGGGACAAATGTGGGATTGGTGTCGGTATTGACAGATGCTCAAAAATTTATTACCAGGATTGGACAAGAAAAAATATCATGCTGTCTCTAGTATATGTGTATATTTTCCTTAATCACATTCCAGAAATTAAGCTAATACACCCAAAATGGGTATTTGACTAATCTTTTAATCATATTAAATGTTCTTCCTTGACCAGACCGATCACTTGTGAATTGTATGTAGCAGTAATATAATGGGCTATTCTCCATTTGGAGCAGAAAATCATGTCAGAGAGGCTGCAAGGTGGAAAATCCTGTTTAAAACATTAGCCACAGCTCCAAGAGTCTGAATGTACATTCACATAGTTATGTATGACTAAATAACACATTTTCTTCATGATTTGTTTGATTTTGTCTAATTTTATCATGTTTCAAACATGTTCTACACCTGTGAAACAGCTCATCACGCAACCAAATTTGACAAGCATTTAAAAACCACTTCCTTGGGTCAAGACTCATCATGGAGGAATCATCTCAAAAAAAGTATGTGTGAGTCTATACTTTTAAATTAAATTTTATTTATTTAATAGATTATTTTATTTCTTGGGCAGCGCAAAACAGCTTCATACTGTATCACCGGTTTTATGTGCTGTAAGGGTTAGGTGATTTATTTTTTGTCAAAATAATTCCATATAACGCAGTAAGAACCACAAGGTAACGCAACTCAACACAATGACCAGTTAAGGAACAGAATGAGGGCAGGCTCTCATGTACACAGATAATGAGGATTACATGAGCGGCAGGTGCAAACCAAGACAATTAACCAAACACTAGGGTTGGAAACAAGACACAGGTGAGGGTTAAGCCACGCAGCAGCTAGGGGAACAGGGAAACACTAGGAGCTACCAAATTGGGAACTAGCAGAAAATGAAATGACCAACGACACCCGCTGGCCAAACAGGGAAATGACATTTGGACCAAGGCACAACAGGGACCAATCCTGATATATCATTGATTTTAAATAGTTGCCAGGATCACTTTACCCCCCATTTAAAAATCGTCCACTTCAATCAAAATGTCACTGGTGTTACATCATATGCATTTATAAATGCACAGCTGTCAAGGTGAAGAACCTTGGTTGCCTCTGTGGAGTGTGTTTATTCAGTATTCAGATAACTTTCTTTATCCCAGAAGGGCTACAACCAACTAAGTCCACATAAATAAAACTCAATACAGAACAACAGTAAAACATTAATATGCCAGACAATAAATCACTCTGATACTCATAGGTTTGAATGAGAGACCTGAATCATTATATTAAATTCACTAAAGAAAATGTGGTCAGATTTACTAAGAATGTGTTTTGTTTCTGAACTACATGATTTTCGCAGAGGATGCAAATGCATGCAAATCCCTCTGCTGGACTCCAATAATTTTGGAGCAAACCATTACAATGTAATTTAGACTATTCTTGTCCTTGACATACAACCAATTAAACCAATACATAAATGAGAACATAAGAAAAGATTTCAATAAATGAGCGGTAAGAGTTACACAAGATATTTTACGGACACTAAAAGAGTTGAGCCTTAAGTACGGATGCACCGATACAAATATCGGGCATCGGGCCGATATCGTCCTCATAGTCGTAAAAATGATCCAAAAACAAGAACTGATACCACAAAATTACAACATTACGTTAAACGTAAAGCTATGGCGTTTTGTCTCTGTCTTGCTGCCCAATCAGATTTTGGCATTTAGCGAGAGATTTGTCAACCTGAAACATTCGGGAAGGATAAATGCAGAGAACAGCGTATGGAGTGAGAACACTGCGAAATATAAGAGAGCGCAGACGCATAGCTAACCGAGCAAAACGGATACGACGAGCGCGCAGTGCGCCTTTGAAACGCCGATAAGAGTGCTCGCTTTTCGCAGCCAGTGTTGCCAACATAGCTACTTTGTCGTTAGATTTAGCGATTTTTCAGACCCCCTTGACGACTTTTTTTGTCTTTCAAAAAAGCGCCTAGCGACAAAGCTAGCGACTTTTGGACAAATCTTAGAAACTTTCCAAATGTCGCCATTACTGTCCTGTAAGCGCGAGGTCTTGCTTTCCCGGTACAGTTACTCATGTCCCTGTGTCTGCTCTGATCAGTGAGCGCTAGCTCCGGTTGAAAGGAGCAGCATATTCCCGTGAACGATGCAGAGATGCAGTGAAACTGCAGAGAAATGATTGACTGTACGTGATTCTACTTACTCATGCACAACGATAAACTTCATTAAACGTATTAAACTCATGTACACATAAATAACATATATACGTTTCTTGATTAAAACAGTATAGTATTGCTTATAAGACTATATTATACGTGACGATCTACTGTATTAACACGTAATAATGTATCTGAGTGATTTTCAGACATCTCACATACATATTTACTAAATATTAGAAGAAACATTATTTCCTTACATCCAGGATATTTAGTTCTCCCCTGTTAAAACAGGTATACTGCAACTCTGGGCCTCGGTACTAATAAAAAATACTGTATTCACATGTAATATTGTACCTGAGTGATTTTCAGACATTTCACATACCTCTTTGCTTTAATATTAGGGGAAACATTATTTCCTGATCGACGGGGGAAACATAGGGAAACCGAATTGCCCGTAACACCTGTTTTATAGAATAACATCTTTTATTCCACCCATGGTGTTACATGGGGTTACTGGCATTAGAGATCAGTTATAACAAGGTGTTTGTTCTATTTTTGATTAAATATTGTAAATTAACAAAAACCTGCCATGTGTTATCAAAAATGTTTTGAACAGCCTATTTTATTATTTGAGTATGACAATAAGTATTAATTGTAATAAACTACTACTTGATAGTAACAGAATGCTGTTTGAATTATTGGTTTTAAAAATGTGCCTTGTGACTATCATTTTAGAATTTACAAGACCGTATCTGAGCCATTCTTTTTTTCCAGAAAGAAACAGGAGAATGACATTAAAGAGAGGCAGTCCCTGGTACTTTCTGGCAGTGCTTTTATTAAAAAATCTCTGAATTTCATTTACTCAAAGATGTTCAAAAATGAACTCACCATTGAGAGGGGATACAAATACATTAAAGAGGTGAGTCACCTCCTGATATTGTAATTTTAGCAATTTGCTGTCCTACCCATACCGGACGTAATGGTCGTCTTCTATTTTATTGCCAGATTCTACACAGTACCTTCTTCATCTGCTCCATTTACAAATCACCCATTGCTCCAAATGAAATTATAGAAGAAAATGTGTACTCAAGTTTGTCTAAAGAGTTTTCAAATGTGTTTGAATCCTACAAATCCCATCTACCCCTTAGACCTCCTTACTCAATTTTGTTGGATGTGGTAAGAAATCTGGTATAATTTCTGACACATTCCTATATAGTGTTTGACATTTTAACAGTTCTTAAGAATATAATACATTAAACTGCTTTTTTACTTAGCATGATCAAAGGAAAAATGGTGGTGTGATTATATTTTTCATGAAACAAAAAAATATACTACTACTACTACTACTAATAATAATAATAATAATCTATAGGTAAGTAAGAAATGTATTAGATGCAGTTTGCTTTATAAAACCCTTTCCTCTATTTCCGAGGTTGTTGAAACCACGAAGGACCAAGATGTTCTGCAGGAACTGGCAAGGTTCAATGATGAAATAGAGGATTCCTGTAAAAATGATTTTTGTTTTGGAGCGACTGTCATCAGCTGCTGCTATTTTCAGGGAAGTGATCTGCAAACCCGGAACTACTTTGGTGCTTCCATGAGTTGCAAAGGGAGGAAGGCAACGAGGATTTTCATTTCTGTGGCCTACATTAAGACATGGAATCGAAACGTAGCCCATGCTGTGTGTTTGGCTAAAATGAATAAGTCAATCACGTGGCCAGTGGGAATGTACTCTACAGCATATCATGGACTTTCACTTAAGAGAGAATTCTCCAAACGGTCACCATGTGTACCGTGCAGCAAAATATTTCAAAATGTTACATTTTTACCACCAGCCACAGCAGACCAAACAAATAAAAGCTGGAATTATGGCAATTGTGCTGAATGTGAGGCCTTCAGTAATCTTCTGAATGGAGTGACCAAGGTTAATGAGTTAACACAGGAATGCTTTACCAACGTAGAGCCTAGTCTAGAGATAGCGCGCAAAATAGAAGAAGACCGATTGAGAGGTCATCTGACAGGATGGAAGAAACCTCGGGAAGCCATCAGATTTTATAATCCATAACAAGCCAGCAGTAATACACTGCAGTAGTGATCAAAATTGAGAGTTTCTTAGAATTTCTTGTTTAAACCTTTTATTTAGTGATGTGTCACAGTCAAAATTTTGAAAAATGTCAGTCATTCTCTAATTTCGATCTTCTAGGAAGTCACTGGTTGTTTTTTTAATAATTACATTCCTGGGTTTTTAATTCAAGTGCCAGTTATTTTTGTTCTTAATTTTCATTTCTTTATATTCTTGGTATATTTTCTTTGTATCAACTATATGCATAAAAACATATTTCTTATTGGGAGGAAAACATCAGGGCTGATGGTGTACGTCCACCAGCATGCTTAACATGTACCCAAAATATCACTCAGATATCAATTTAGGCATATTCATGCTGTGGAAGACAAGCTGTTGGGTGAGGATGGGAGAGAGGCATTATGGGATTGCTGTCAATGTCTTAGGCCTTAGGCATGAAGATCGTTGTGTGACGTGCTGCTTGCTGGGCATGCAAGATGTGTGAGCTTATCTTCTAAAACTAAAAAACTATCTTCTTTTTCTAAAAACACAGTTCTGTGTGTCTTGCTGGGCTTATTGTAAAACATTAGACCTGCTTGCTCTGTGCTTGGGTATCTGATCCCTGTTATTACAGAGACTGGGGCACAATGGACAAGAAGGTCCAGAACATCAAGAATATATGTTGCTCAATGCAAAAGCACCGTCTCTATAACGCACAGCACGGAGTTTAACGAACAAAACCACCAGGGGGAGACAGCTGACTACATCTTGAAATAGGATTTCTAATGTAATGAAAAGAGCACATTTTACATTGAACAATTCCTATGTTTAACAAATAGTTTTAGCCTTTCAAGATTAATAACAAAGTAAAATGTCCTTTTATTCTTAATAAGTCATATCCATATATACACATATGCAGTGTTCTTTTTTTAAAATTTAATTTTATTGCTTTTTATGTGTTTATTGTCCACTTTGTTTATGCTTTGTTGTGTTTATTTCTACCTAAATTATTCTATGGTGCATTTATCCATTCTGTGATACTGGATAAAGATATTTCTCCACCCTTCTTCTCATTTTGTCTTATCTTATAATGATTTTATTATGCTTTACATTCGATATCTCCAAACTAAAGAAACCAACGCAGAAGACGCAGGACTACAGCATAGCCCCGTATAACAGATTTCAAGTCCTTGCAGATGTGGACGATGGCCCCAAGAAGCTGAGGAGGCGCAAGGATTCAGGGACAGGGAATATAAGGACTGGCTTTATGAAGAAACAGAAAGAGAGAGAAGTTCAGAACAATCAAATCCTAATTATTTAGCCAACGTGTCCATAACTATTCATGATGCCAACACTTCAACCTCCCAGCCCTGCCCACCCCCACACACAGACAATCATCCTACAGTCACCAACCTCATGGGATGTTTTTTGCCGTTAAATACTTCTTAGCTGGATAGCCTTATAAATCCACTGGAGATCCCCCTACTCTCCCTCCAGGGAGAACAGCCATGGTGTCACTAAAACAAATAGAGCATATGTCTTGCCAGCAGGCCCAACCTGACCTTCATAGTCCAGGAGGAAGCCTCACATAATTGCAGATGACACTTAGAGAGGAGGTCTCTCCTCTGCTACGAGGTGTAACGTCACCATTCAAGTGAGCTGGCTAAAACAGACCCTTGTTTCATCTGTCAAAACATCTACTTGTGTTGCCGTGGATGATCCACTTTCTCAAACATGCCAACAAACACTTCATGTGGCTTATTGCTAGCTTGGAGTGTTGTAGACCAGCCAGGTGTAGTTTAACTCAAGGGCTTTCCTGGGTTGAAGCTTAACAACCTCTACAGAAAGGCGCCCCCAACCAACCTGGTTCATTAAATGTTAAACCTAGAGTTGCCACCCAGCATATAATTTTGCAGGATTATCCCATACTGAAGAATGATACAGTGTGCTATTAAAATGGCATGCGTCTGCAAGCCCATCACCCACCAGCATTTTTAAAAATGTTATTGTTGTCATCCTTGACCCCCCCCCCTCCCCCCCAGTTGACAACTACACCATCATGGACAACAGCAAAACAGTAAAGGCCTCTGACCACTCAAATAGCCCAAGAGCTTTTAACCACCTTACTGTGACTCCAGCGAGGTGTGTGGTGCAGTAAATTGGTCATGAAGGCTACTGATAAAACTGGATAAATAGAACACCAGTCCATATTGAATATTCACCTCCACTCACTGTGAAGTTTTTAGCACTTGATTAACGAAAGACGGGCCCAGCTATCATGAAAACCCCTGGCTGTCTTAAAGGTATGGTGTGTGTGCGTGTCTGTGCGCGAGTTGGTGCCACAGAATGCGGTGAGCATGTTTGTTTGAGGGGCAGAGAGGAACAAACAGGCTTTGAAGGGCTGCCGCATGACTCATTAGCGTAACCTTTGGACGCAGATTGTTTGCAGGACCAGTTGGTCTCTGTGGGGATGATTCACCGGGAGCTGCGTTCCACACACCACACAAACTGAAGCACGCCATGCTTTCGGCCGTCATTAGCTGGCTTGGCTTTGGTGCCTAGTCACAGCCAAAGTAGGAAGTAGGAGCAAATTAGATTGTCTTGCTAAATGCATCCATTTATACAGGACAGGTTGGATGTTTGTAGTTTGTATGTAATTCCAAGGACACATTCTATGAACTTCGGACCGCAGTGAAGTGTATTATAAATCAACAAGCCTTTTAGTTACATAGAGGTCCTATGCACTGCAGACTGTGGTCGGTAGCAAGATCACGGGCACTAAGGACGCCGAAGCCTGGCCTCACCCCTCACCCCCTCCCCCAGGCAGGCTCTGGGCTCTCAGCAGGTGCATCCAGCATGATGCCCCCCATCCTCATCAAAGGATCCAGGAGCATTTGAAAGTAATTAAAGAGCGGCTGAGGAGGGGGTCACCGGCCTGGCCTGTTAGACAAAGAGAAGGAGCCCCTCTGAGCTGAGCTGCTGAGGGTTTGTGGAACGTTTAGTGGGGGTCGGTGTGAGGGTGTTGAGTGGGAGAGTCTAAATCAACCATCAGCACTTCAGAGTTCCCCACCCCCATCCTGGAGACCCCCAGACCATCCACGTTTTTTGAAATCGCAACAGCTCACACCAGAGTCAGTGTGAATTGACTCTTCTCACTAAAATGGCTGGGATTTACCATATAAAAAGTTAAAGGTTACTAAGGTGACTATTATTCTCTCAACAAGGAAAAAGGTGAGGTCACCATGTTTCCATTGCTATAGGCAAAGGATAGTTACTGAAAAGCTGATGTTGACCACGCATGTCACTCAGTGATTCAGGACAGACTGAATCTCAGAACTTATAGGGCTGGAATGCATCTCCCTGTGCTTTGTTTCACTCTTAGGCTTGTTGTGTACATGGCTTAGCCTCTGCTTCCCCCTGCTGGACAAAAAGAGCTCAGGTTAATAAATTTTATAGCGCTGTGAAAAAGTCTCAGGAATTCAAAGCAAAGGTTATTTATCTAGGTAGTACGTGGTCTTTTAGGATTAAACCAACCAGACAGTAATCAAAAAAGACCCACATAAGCATGTGTGTGATGCATAAGGGAATGAAACATTTTGGAATTATTCATTCTTTTTTGTTTAATTTCATACAGTTTCTCAGGTGGTACAGTGGTTAGCAAGTCTGGAATTGGGGTTCAAGTTCCTGTCCCCACTCCATGTGTGTGGAGTTGGTATGGTCTAGGGTGAACTGGAGAATTGTTATGATGTGTGTGCGTGTGTTTGCACCCTACAATGGGTTGGGTATAGAAAATGGATGGACAATCAGAGGGGTCCCACTTACTCTTGTTACATCACATTCATGTGTTTTTGAGCTGCTTGGCTTTCCATAGTGGCCATGATGCACACCCAGGCATCAAATATATTAAGCAATGCAATGGCAAACTATAGTTCTATAGTATCATTTTAGTATTTGCCTTACAAATCATTTTCTGGATTCTAAATAATGATCTGCATTAAATGCACAAGCACTGATGATTGTAAAATGATTAAAAAAAGTTTCTGTGCTTCTCTCTCCACTCATTTTCTGTTTTACATTCTATCATGTTCTACTGAAGAAGTGAGAGACTCTGTCATGGTAATAAACCACTGAGAACAATGGTCAAGTTTTACAGCCTGTGGCATTTTTAAGTTTCAGCAGCATTTACTGTGGCAGCACTTTACTCACCAAATCTTTGTAGCAAATAAAAATATATCATAAAACCAACATTAAATGCAGTACCATTTAAATACACTCAGTGACAGAAAACAAAGTTAAGCCCCCAGAAAGAGTGACGAAAAGAAAATGAATCTGCTTGTGGTACAAGGTCATGTGACTACATGGCAATGATTATAATATCAGATCAAACGGACATCAGAGTTGGCAGTATGGGCCACATGGCTAGTCCCATGTCAGTAGGGTGTGGCACCCCCCCCCCCCCCCCCCCCCCCCCCCCCCCCCCCCGTCCCCCCCCCCCCCCCCCCCCATCCCCTCCCCCGCGCTGCCGCCGCTCTCCTGGCCTCTTGTGCCAGAATGCCTCC
>JAABNY020000045.1:585837-596243 GCA_015164015.2 Brevimyrus niger | reverse complement strand
CTGGCTACCGAACCCTCCGACCGTCCTTCGACCACGATTCTTGTCTAATCCCTTTACTACCTTTGCCTTGATTAAAACCCTTTGTCCCCACATATCTGGGTCCTCTTCTCTGTCCGCGGGTGTTACATATAGTACACTGTATAATAAAATTATATCATTATTAAGTCATATTGTTTGGTGCTTTTTAACCTTTTTATTATCATTATCGTAGCTCATTGCTGCCGGCAGTTGGGACAGAAACTGTCCCACACTGACGCCGAGCAACACTCACTTTGCCAGACGTGACACCGTCCTGGATACATATCTGCAGTCATGGCACTCTTTTCAATGTGTTTCCACGTTCTGCTATTTAAAATGCGGTATATGGCCGTCGAGCTAGAGAGAAACGCACACTGCATCACGGAAAATGATATCTGTCTACACCAGTCACGTACAGTATTTATAGCGTCCTACAGCCCCATTCACACACCAATTTGTTTGTGATGGAACAGCCAGCATTGCTGCGTTACATTAAAAAAGGCAAGTGTCTGGTTTTTGTCACACTTTGTAAGCTTAGCTCTCAATAGCTTAATACTTAGCAGGAAAATAGTTTTAATTGCTAGCAGGGGTGTAGCTTGAAATACTGGGGGCCCGGCTAGGGTTGTCGTTTTCAGAGCCGGGTGGGCCAATTTTATAAAAGCCCCCCTGTAGAGTGCTGGGCCCCCTATATCTGCCAGGGTATCCAAGGCCTCTAGACATGGCCTGATTGTTAATGTTAAGGTGTAATATAAATTTATTGTCGCTCTGATGATGAATGGGAAATGTTGGGTACAATCCACCTCTCTCAGGTTGGGGAGTATGGTGCATAGATCATTCAAGAATCCAAATCTACACACCCAGTGTAACTCTGCATTCTACACTCAGAAGTTCAACAATCCCGTCAAAGCAGTAAACGAAGGACGCGACTGAGCCCCCCAGAGTGATATTCATCATTCTTCACGCGGGCGACATTCCAGCTGGGATGAGCTGCGCTTGGCAGTCGCTCAATTCTGCTGTAGGCTTGTTTCAGTGCCTCAGGATTCTTACAAGATGTCGAACACCGCAATCGTCTTTCATTGCCTATTTAACGCTACTTGAAGTGTCTCTTGTGAACCCAGAGAAGACATTAATGCCAGTATAACAATTTGAGTTGTTAAGACATCAGATGGACAAACTGCCAGAGGAATGACAAAGTAATATATATTACCTTAATGGGGTGGGTTTGTTTTTGTGTGTGTGTGCGTCACCACAAGGTCTAGAAGTGGGGCTTTTTCTGTGTGTATTTTAGTTCTGTGCTTGACTGACTGATTGTCAGACTGGCAGAGACATATCTGATGGTGTCAGTCTGGATGCTGTTTGTGCCACTCTACCATATCGCTGCACCTCGTCCCTGTAGCCGTCTGCCCCAGAAGTGCATTGACACAGGTGGCGGCCAGGAATATCAGGCTTCTGTGCTGGAGAGTCCGCGGTGGCCTCTCCGTGCCAGTGGATAAAATCCGATGCAGATTACTGCTCAGCTGTGAGGCTACTGAAGGGGGGAACGGGCTTTGGTCCTTCGTAAATCCGAGGGAAAGTAAGCGGCTATGGATCATAAGAGCGTTTGTGGTTCAAAGGCTTCGGCCATTTTTTTTTTTGTTGTTGTGATTTTAAGTGGCTGATTTCTGTTATTAATTATACATCTTAAATGTCTTTGAAGAGAAATGTGGACCATCCATCTTCGGGTGGAATAAAATAAAAAGACGAAAGGCATATGTTGGGTAATTAATGACGGTCTTGTGTACTTTATATTTCTTGCTTTCATTTTGTATTCGTTTTATGTGAAACATTTTCAACCTTGATGTTGCGCTGGGTGCCTTGGGTCGGCCTTCTTGTTGCAGTTCAGATGTTTCCAGGACAGAAGGTGCTTGCGTCCGGAAAGGCGTCTCTCCTCCTGATACGTGACACGCTGTGTGTGATTTGTGTACTGTCTGAAAGGGTGCATCACACTTCAGAGGCCTTCACGATTTCCTAGCAGGTACAAGCAATGGAATTTCCCGGGGTGCGGCATCAGCATTCAAACTGTGTCAGAGGTCTGGTCAATCCTGGGGGGTTAGGGGATGGCCTTTGACACCCCCACCCCCCTCAGCCCTTGGGTACAGGTGTAGGAAAGGATGAATGCAGTTAGTGGACCCGGACACAGTCTTGGTTCTTAGTGTTTGAAACTAAACATAAATCAATGATATTTAAAGAAAATCATACCACCAGTACTTCATGCTCGACTGGCTTTCCAGGAGCAGGGAGATGGAGGTTTTGCCGGGACTTTACTTGGGAGTATCTGTAACAACGCAATGGTAGGTTGAACTGATCACTGTGACTCTCTCCTCCAGAAGCGTTAGGGGATGTTTTTGGCTTGTGAGGGACGGGGATAGCAGCACGTCAGCCTCTGTTTCCTCGAGGAGCCAAAGGTTAAAAGTTTAATCAACAGAGACTAAGATTTTTACAAAAATATGGACTGGCTGGCCGGGAGCCGGGAGGGACCAAAACCATGGACCATCTGTGGGTCCCCATGGATCGGATTGGGAAACATTGACGTAAAGTAACACGTTTAAGGATCAAAACAACTGTGAAATCAAACACAATTTCAAACACAATTTCTGTTTTACACTGTGTTTATCATTAATAAATAAAATGTTAAGTCAGTGGAAAACCTCTATGAATCTTGCCTGTCTAATGTCTTTATTAGAATAAAAATAAACATTTGAAGTGGTGTTTATAGTTAATACATAGTTTCAATGCTACTACTGGCATACATACTTTCAGCATCAGATACAGCAGGTGGCAATATTTTCTCAAAAGTCTTGAAACTGTTCATTCATTAAAATGCGGTTGTTCAACAGTTGTTGAAGAAATTTGAATTGTTTTTATTTTTAAATATCGCGGGAAACCAATGTCATATTGGGAGCTTTCTACCAGAACTCAGAAAGGAGTATTATTGACCCTTCAGTCCATTAAGGCAGTGTGTCCTGCCCCACTCCTCAGGGATCAGTGGACAGTCCATGTTTTTGCTCTTATAGGTTGCTGGGAGGGATCAAAAATGTGGACTGGCTGGTAGGGAGCTGGATGGGAGCAAAAAGCTGGACTGGCTGGGGGATCCCTGGGACCTGAGTTGGGAAACACTACTTTCAGCAGTTAGGGTGTTAGATGTCATGCCTTTGTCATGTGTGAGATGGTTTCTTCCTCCATGTTGTTATAAAGCAAAGTGTAAAGTTTGAGTGTTTTGAGCAGCGGTGGATAGTTCTGGTCCAGAAACTAAAAGTCCAGACCGACATTTTGTTTCAACAAAGCAGCTAAGTACTCTGTGACTGTGACTCTCCATACAAACTTGGCATGAGATGGAGAAGGTAGCTTGGGTTGTACTATGAGAGAGGCGAGATGCAAACATTAAGGTGGGTAAAGAGATTACGTGAGGTGGTGTGTAGGCCGGAGGTTTGGTTTCATCACTGGTCGGGACTCAATCAGCCCTGCCCCCCCACATTAACACACATGAACTGCACATCTGAGTCTCACATCTACAAAACAAAGGTGACCGGGCTTTCTGTGTGGCCGTCCCCAGACTGTCGAGCAGTCTACCATCCAGCATTCGGTCCCGCTCCACTATTGATGAGCTTAAATCTAAATTTAAGACCCCCCTTTTATCTCTTACTTTCTCCTTGGTTTGAGGTTCTCTTATGGCTTTTCTTTTAAATAATACTCTTCATTTATTTCCAATTGCCCTCTTAGTGCTCTTTAATCCGTTGTTTGCTGTATACCATTCCTGCAATACTACCATATAAAGCCGAATAACTGATCTTATAATTCATTGTAACACAATGATAAAATATTATATGTGGCTATAAATATTTATCATTAGGCATATCACAGTATAGCCATGTTTATTATGCATTATGAATGCTCTATGAAGCTCTCATCTATAATGAACTATAGATACCGTCATAATGCATTATAATGGTCTGTATAAGCATTTTGGATGCATTGTGCTGCATTATAAAGGTATCAAAACTGCATTATAGGTGAGAGCCTCGTAGAACATTCTTTATAGATCAAATATAATGCAGTATAATGACTGCATTAAATAAAGTGTTACGTACATTTTGTTTATTGTTCCTACTGACTAATTCTTATTTCTTGTATGCATGTTTTCATGTTATTTCTAGAATTTACAATGAATGCAATACTTGTTAATAAATTTTTCCTGGAGAGCACGTTGGGTCAACTCCTGTTGTTTCTCAATGTGTTATACAAATAAATGGTTTGACAATATTGACTTTGAACTGATAAGGACACGTCCCTACCATCCATACCCAAATCTATGCTCTTGGTAATATATTTGTGTGTATGTGTACCTACCGAAGACAGCAATCACACTGAAAGGTTTTCTGTGTGAAAGGGCAGCAAGGAGACAATTGAACAGCTACTGAGTCGGCAGAGAGCGCCGATTACCAGGGATGTTTTCCAGGAACGAGGGTATCCCCTCCCCAGACTGTGATCCACTTTAAGCGGAAACATGAATGCACTCCTGACGTGGGGCACTATTGTCCTTTGTGTTTGCATCCTTCAAACAGGCCTGTCAGTAAAGATCAAAGAACTGACCACAACACAACGACCACAACAGTAGAGGCGACGCGACTTCACAGGGAAGACATGTTGGCATGCTTGGCTCGCCACAGAGACGCAGACCAAGACGGTTTCTTTCCTCAAATCCCCCCACCCAAAGCCACCCTTCCCCGCACTGACTGTGGCTGAATAGTAGGGGGAGGCCAGTGTGTCACGCTACAAATACAAACACAGTCCCTCTGTGATGGCCTCGTGTCAGGCTCTGTTTGCTGACGTTGTGCTTTCCCGAGTGACCTCTACACTCACGACCAAAAATCCAGGCGTAACATTAACCAGAAGTATAAAGGACTTAAATGTTGTCCTGAGATATAGCTGCATGTGGAAAATCGGCTGCAGGAATGGTGGTTGAGACCTGGGTAGATGAATCTAATAAAACCAAACCATTGGAAGAGAGAATGAAGAAGTTCAACATCAAAGTCATACAAAGCAGCACCTGTGTTTCATCTACTGCCTTGTTTTTTTTTCCTACATTTTTTTTTCGCTCCCTGGCTGAAGTCGCACCATTTATACTGCAGCTTGCATAATTTAAGGCCCTTTACCTCTTTCTCTTTTGGACTCCCTGAGTCAGGGTGGTGAAGCAGTACATCTCTCAGTGCCCTTCGCTGCCTCCCTCCAGACCCCCCTGACTTGTCCCCCCCCCCCAAAAGCTGGAGCTCACGGGCAGTGTGACGACATAGCCTCTGAGCTGCATCTCTCGTGGGGTATTTGGGAAAAGACAAAAAAAAAAACTACATTTTACTGGGTGATCTATGGAAAAAAAAAGTCAAACACACACGAAAAATAAAGACTCTGTTTGACGAATGGGGTCAGCCGGAGCGAGATAAAACACACGCAGATGTCCACTGTGCGACTGGAAGGGAAAAAGAGGCTCTGCTTTCCAAAAGCTCTGGCTACGGGCGTATTAGAAATAAAAGTCAAATTTGGCTGAGGCATGAAGGGCCACACGCCGTTTATAAAAGGGTACAGACTGTTAGTGAAGTTGAGTTTATCAAATGGGGTGGGATGGAGGCTGGTTGTTACGGTGGAAGCAGTAAAAGAAACACTCCTGAGGGCTTCATGGGCCCTCGCTGCGTTTGGACACCCCCAGCTGGGCGCGATCCAAACAAGGTAACTGGGATGGCTCTCTGCCCTCTGACATTCTCTTGGCGGGGTTACAAGGTTCCTGGCCCCCTGGTGAATGGGTTCAGCTCTCTGCCGATGTTTTTGCAGAAATGCCGTTCTTGGCTGCTGGTTACTGCTTTTGGAGGGGGGGGGGCTCAATTAACACACACCGCGTTTAAATTTCAGCTCGCACTGTCGTCCTCACATACCACGCAACGCTAGCGGCGGCCGCGAGTGGTGGGAAACTCCAGTGCACTGAAGGTCCTGAGCGCTGTCGTGCGTACGTGTGTGAGAGAGAGCGGGACCACAGTCACAGCCACACATGCTTCTGATGTTCGGGGACGCTTGTGACAGCGCCTGTGCTGGCACAGAGACCCGTCACGCAAACCACACGCCCCACAGAATGGATGAGACCTCACGGAAATCGGGGGGGGACGACATTGTCACACAAAACTCTCCTCCGGTTCCCACACTCTCTCCAAGACGAGTTTAAAAAAAATAACCATGGTTGGTCTGGAATCCATTTTATCAAATTATTTTTTTTTATCAATAATCTTATTAAACCAGTCATTTCATTCATACTTTGCAATTAACCTTTATTCATCGTAATTAGGCTATAAGGGTATTAATGTGTGGATCTTGGGCCCAGATCACCGATGCGTTTGTTGCTTTATCGTTCTACTAAAGTTGGTTTATAGCTCTATAGCCTTGAGTCTGGCTAAGATTTTGACTATCTAAAGCTCCTGTGTGTGCCTGAGAACCCCCTTTGTACCAGGCAACAACGTCTCTTGCATCTACAAACATTTCCCTTGTACGTGCATGTGAGGCTCGGCGCCTGTCCATCCCTGTCCTTCATGTATCTTCCCTGTTTGCCCAGCAGGGGCCATCCTGTTCTCCTCCCTGTTGCCCACCTTTCAGCCCCTTTGTGCTTTCCTGGCTCTGTGAACTGCTGCATAGCTTAGTGGGCTGAGCATGTATACCAGAGATTGAGAAGCTGCTAGTCATGGCTTTGAAGCTAGCTAAGAACGAACTTCACATACTATTGTGCCTTTCCCCTAACGTGCGTTACTGGTTATCAGCGTGTTATTGTATTTCAGGTGGTTCCTTGTCTTGCTCTCTGTCCCTTCTTTGCTCAGTTTTCCTTGCTTTAGTTAACCCTTAGTGTTTATTAGTGTTTGTTAATTTCCCCTAGTCTCTAGTGATGTATAATTATAATATACCACACCTGTTCCTTGTTTGCCTAGAGCCCTTATGATTGGTTAATTGATTACAACTCCTACCTGTCCTGAGCGTGTCTTGTTAACTGTGTTTTCGATTGCCTGTTCTGGTTCTGTTCTTTCTCGGTTCAACGTGGTTGTATGTTAGTATTCAGAGTGCCCATGTTACTGTGGATTGTTTCTCTGCTTGGTTTTTCTAGTTCGTGCTCCCTTTCTTGCTGGGATTCCCTAGCATTTTCCCTAGGATCCTTGATTTATGGTTCCTTTTTAGTTATTATTTTGCCCATTTAGTTCTGACCCCTTGTGGTCCCTTTACCTTTTAGTTTTTTTCGTTGGTTGTCTCTGTTTGTCTTAGAGCTGTTAAGTGGATCATCACTTTCTTTTTCCCACCTGTATCATGCCTCACCATGACACGTGCATGTCTTGACCAGATGCACACCTTGTGATCATGCAAGCTTTTCATAGATGCGCTAACTTGTTTGGTTGAGAGTTCTGTATCATGTAATAGACATAATGCATCATGAATATATAAGTGTGTGTGGGGGGCACTAGGCTTTGTTTTTTTCTCCTTATTTTGTTTTATCATCTGAGCCTCGCGAATGAATCCAGCTCCTCATTCACTATCAACAGACCATGACAGATCTAGAATCAATGCCAGAAACAGGAACTTGCCTGTCACCATCTCTAGAGACAGGCACTTTACCTTTTTCCATCTCTTGAGATAGGAACTTATTCATCACCAACTTTACCTGGTGAGTGTTTTAGTGGGTTAGAATATCCAAATTGACTGGTCGGTAGTGTGATTTCTCCCTGATTGGCTCAGAGAAAAATGCACTCCGTGTTGAGAAACCTATACAATTGCCTGTTTCTATGATTGAGGCCAATGCTTTTTTTTTTTTCTTTTCAAAATTGTGCAGTTGACACTGACGCTGGTAAGACTGCAGCCAGGTCTGGATGTGGCTTCTAACCTTTGGGTACCTTGGCTCTGTTCGCCCTCTGAGACTCCTTCAGATCCATCCATCTGAGCATCTTCCAGACGTTTCTCCAAAGTTCAATGCGCCAATGACTCGACCCAGAAGAGTCCTCTACCATATCAGGACAGGATTGAGGGCCTGAGCTCAGAAGGCCCTTGTGTGTCCAGGATTGGTGAATAATGTATATAATCCTTCTGTATTAAAAAAAACAAAAAAAAAACATGCATGGGTGTGCAAACTGCAGGGTGAAACAGAGCCCCTGTAGCCCCCTACGTTTGTGGTCGCATCACGGAGCAGCTTCGGTTTGAAATGCAACACGAACCCAGACTTCAAAGTGTCTAAAGAAAATATATAAATACAAAACTATTAGCATGCTTGTTTTCTTTAGTTAACATTTCAGACGAGCTGCCGAGCGGTTTGTGTTTTGAGTCCCGCTGTAATGTTTTTTAAAGGCAGGAGGGGGAACTCCTTTCCAGTTGGAAATTCTCAACCACACCAGCAAGCCCAGGCCAGAACCCAAATATAGAGAGAGTCTGGGCATCTCCACCATACGTGATCCAGGATGAAGACCCATGAAGGGAACATGACAACTGCTGGTTAATCTCTAATCCCATTTATCGATGGTTGTTTATCCTTAGAAAGAGATTAAAGTGGATGACAACATCATTGAATTGTGCGTCTGACCTCTGTTCAATCTTCTGCCTCTAGCGGCAAATCACCTTACTAGGATTATGTTCTCAAACGGCTATCAGCTATGATCAACAGGCGCTCGAATCTGTGATCCGTACATTCATAGACGTTTTCTGATCTCGATCTTCTGATCTGGAAGTTAATCCGGCTGTAAGGCAGTCTAGATCTTTAATGGTATGCAAGTACTTAAAAGGGAATTTATGGTTGTATACTATAAGGGTAATTTAACATTACCAGTTCACTTGATCTGCGTGTCTTGGGACAGCAGAAGGAAACCAGATCTTCCTAAAGAAAATCTGGGCATGTGCACATTTCATGCACATTTGCTGTGGGAGCCAAATCCAAAGACACAACATTGGATTTGAGTTATGCTCTTTGTTCTATCCATGTTGGAAGTCAAACTTTATTGCCCACAACAAGAGTATCAGAATGACCCTCTGAAGGCTGAAATATAAATATTTATATTATATAAGTATATTATAACTATTGAAAGTTATGTCAAAGAAGGATTGCCAATGACGCTGTTTTCAGCCTCAGCTCTTCTTTTTCTTCTCTTGTAGCCTTTGTCCAATCATGTGACACAGTCTGCCATGTTGCTCTGACAGTTCTTCTTCCCAGAATCCTTTTGTTTTCTGTCATACACCCAGAGGCAAGATGGTCTCATTCTTGTTGCACCTCTTTTGGTTGTCCAACTTGTTTATAACTTGTTATTTTGTTTTAACCTCCAGAAATTCATCTTCTAGGCCATGATCCTGTTCTTAAAACCCTATTTTTTTTGGAGCACCGAAAATAAAAATTCTGTATGTGCCTCCAAAATGACAAGACATTTCCCTCTCTATTTTGGATGTTAAATTCATGCGTAGAGAGTTGACATGCCAGCGTGGGTGGTTGACCTACACATTAGATTTATCTCTGCTTTTTCCTCTTTTTCTCCAAAATGCACCACAGCCCATTGAAAGTAGAGGGTAAAACTGCCCATAATTACAGCCACAGATCAAAGGGATGTCCCATTGTGGAGAAGCTATTGACTCATCCGGCATCCGTCTTCATTTGTCTCTGTGAACGCATGATCACTGCCCTTATGATCTTGGTCTCTGCAGTCTGAGGATTCGCTCTGGTAGTTGATCCAGGACCAGTTTCTTTTGGGCACTGAAGAAGCCGCTGGTGGTGAATGGCATACAAGACCTGTGTCTTCTGTTTTCTTGGTATGTCCTTCTGGCTGATGGGAGGTAAAGGTGAATCTGTGCGCACTATTACTTCCGTAGCTAACACTTCCTGTCTCGTCTTATTCCGTACGTCCAATATGTGATCAGAGCTGGAATAAACAGCAGGTGGTGCAGCAGATGAGGACCAGGACTTTTGAACGGAAGACAGATGCATTACGGCTATACAGGGGACGCCGGTCAATGGTGCGGAACACTGTTGCTGTCGTTCCATTGGTGGCAGGTGCTTTGTGCCGCTCCGGCTAACAGAGGTGTGAATATGAGATATTCTGGATGTGATCTAATATGCACATAAACGGGAATAATGATTTAAAGGACAAAGCAGGAGATTACAGCACCATGACACCTTCTGATTCCAAGCCCCCCACCCCACCCACGTTTCTGGTTGCCCTGGGAGACTACCGCGAGTCGCCCCCCACCCCCCCCCCCCCCCCCCCCCCCCCCCCCCCCTCCGTCCCCTCCCCGCGGCCCCCCGCCCTCTTCCCGCTCTTCGACCTTCCACGTGCAACACGCCCAACAACCGCGACCCA
>JAABNY020000045.1:511921-562750 GCA_015164015.2 Brevimyrus niger | reverse complement strand
AACATCTAGAGCCTTCAGGAACTCTGGGCGGATCTCGTCCACCCCCGGGGCCCAGCCACCACATAGCTCTTTAACCACCATGGCCACCTCAGCCCCAGTGATGGGCAAGCCCCCCCAGCACCCTCGGGTTTCGTGCCCTCAGATTTCTCAAAGGCAGTGTGCGTAGATGTATCTGAGGCAGGGTTGAGGAGGTCCTCAAAGTATTCCTTCCACCACCAGGTGATGTCCCCAGGTGAGGTCAACAGCACCCCCTCTCCACCATAAATAGTAGGAACCAGTAGCTGCTTCCCCCTCCTGATATTCTGGATGGTTTTCCAGAACCTTTTTGAGGCCGACCGAAAGTCACTTTTCCCGAGCTGAATTCCGCTTGGCCTGCTGGTACCAGTCTGCTGCCTCCGAAGACCTCCAGGCTAATAATTCCCCGTAGGCCTCCTTCTTCAGCTTGACGGCCCCTCTCATCTCTGGTGCCCACCATTGGGTACGGCGTTTACCGTCACCGACCACCCTGCAGCCACAGCTCCGTACAGCCACTTCCACAATGGAGGTCCGGAACAATGTTCATTCAGACTCAATGTCCCCGACCCCCCGGTATGCAGTTGGAATTCTGCCGGAGGTGCAAGTTAAAGCTCCGGCGGACAGTAGCCTCTGCCAGATGTTCCCAGCAGACCCTCACTACACGTTTGGGCCTACCAGGTCTGACCGGCTTCCTCCCCCACCACCTGAGCCAACTCACCACCAGGTGGTGATCAGTTGACAGCTCTGCCCCTCTCTTTACCCAAGTGTCCAAGACAGAAGGCCACAGGTCAGATGATACGATTATAAAATTTATGATCAACCTGTAGCCCCGGGAAAGTTCGTACCATGTCCACTTATGGACACCCTTATGCTCGATAATGGTGTTTGTAATGGACCAACCGTGCATTGCACGGAAGTCCAATAACAGGGAAGCCGTTCCTCCCAATCACCCCCCTCCAGGTCACACTGTCGTTGCCCACTTGAGCGTTGAAGTCCCCCAGCAAAACGATGGAATCCCCTCGTGGCACACTAACCAGCATACCGCTGAGGGAATCCAAGAAGGCCGGGTACTCTGAACTGTCCTTCGGCGCATAAGCACAGATGACAGTCAGAGACTTATCCCCAACCCGAAGGCACAGGGAAACAGCCCTCTCGTTCACCGGGGTAAACTCCGTTGTTAAAGCACCAAGCTTTGCCCGGCCGGACCCAAGGCCAAAGCCCAGCCACCAGGCGCTCGCCAACGGGCCCCTCCTCCAGGCCTGGCTCCAGGGTGGGGCCCCGGTGACCCTAGTCCGGGCGAGGGAAACAAAACTTTATCATTCATTATCATGGGGTTATTTTGGATTGCTCTTTGTCTGGCCCCTCCCCTGGGACCTTTTTGCCTTGGAAGACCCTACCAGGGGCATTTGTCCCTGACAACATAGCCCCCAGGTTCACTGAGGCACGCAAACCCCTCCATCACGGTAAGGTGGCAATCCAAGGAGGGTAGTCAAGGATTAGTCAAGCATACCGTCTCATTTTGAGTCAAACATTGAGATTATATTACATCATATTATTTTGCATCACATCATTTAGTGTTGAAGTCAATTGTGTCAAATCAAATCACATGGAATCACACTGTATTGCAATTGGGGTGAATCTTATCATATCGCAGTAGTAGTCGCTTCAAATGTATCTTTTACATTTTATTGGCAATGCATGGAGATGTGTAAAAAAAGGTGAAAAAGCTGGTGGATCAAGGACAACAGCCGCACGTTGTGGTGTCATGAAGCCTGGAGGGGGGGCGGCATTGCTATGGAAACGGGGCGGGGCTCGTGCAGGAGCGTGACGAGGGGAGTCACCATGCAATTGCTGTTGTTCCAGCTTCATCCCCTACTGCTCCAGCGATGCGTGGAGTGGAGCCGCCGCCAGGACTGACCAAAGTAAGTGTACACTGAGCTGACGCATGCTGCACCCCTGCAGTACACACTCTGTCGCAGCGCTAATGCGTCTCCGGTCCATAAATAATCATCTCTCCTGTGTTTTCATATTTTCACACTCTCTGCCGCTGTGTGCAGGCGGCTATGCCTTCATGGGGTCTCTGATCGTAAAGGAGGTGGTGAAGGAGCTGCTGAGCAAGGGTCTGGTTAACGGCAAGGTCCTGCTGCTGGCTGGAAGCAGGTGAGCTGGGGTCTGTGCATCTGTCTGTCTCTGTCTCTGTCTGTCTGCCTGCCTGTCTGTCTGTCTGTGCACATGTATGTCTGCAGGTTCTGCGATTGCTTCTGAAGACGGGAAAAGCTGATGCTGTGGGGACATCCAGGGCTTGACAGGGATAAAAAATCGGCCCTAGACTTTAGGGGCCCCCATGATAAATTTGGCGGGGGTCGGGGGGGGGGGGGTTCCAAGCTCTGGGAAAATGCCTGGGAACTTTTTTGCACATTTTTCATCTATTTTGTTTTGCTGATGCCAGCACTTTCAAGTCTGAAAGTCTGATCTGTCTTTAGAGCTTTGGGTGAAGGGTCACTGATTACAGTAAGAAGGGGATTGGTTAGGAATTCGGGGTGTTACTGCATGGCTTTTGGAACGTGTGCCCGTTTCTGTTGCCGGGGCGATTCACGCATCGTCCTCCTTTGGGGCAGCGCCGGGGGGACAGGAGTCCTGCTCAACGTGGATCGGGTGGCAGAACTGCTGGAGGAACTGGGCCATACTGGGATCCAGGTCAGGGGCCTGTCTGACTCGGGCTGGTTCTTGGATAACAAGCAGTATCGCTGCACGGACTGCCTGGACACCATCAGCTGTGCCCCCACTGACGCCATCAAAAGAGGCATCAAGTAAGAGCCGGCCCCCTTGAGGGTCATGTGATCGGTCACATGGTCTAACCATGGGAAAAAGCATTTTATTTCTGGAGGGATTTGTCATTCGCATTTACGTGTTTGTCTGGTGGCATGTATAATGTTTTTATTCATTTGAACACGTCATCAAACATGTATATAAATGGATCATTGGGCACTGTTGTGGGTGTTTCTCAGAGCATGGCGTGTGACCTCTAACCTTTGACCCCTGACCAAAACTGCAGGTACTGGAATGGGGTGGTCCCCGACCGCTGCAAACAGGCCCACCTGGGAGAGGAGTGGAACTGCTTCTTCGGTTATAGAGTCTATCCAACCATAAAGAGTGAGTCCTGCCGTCCGGGGAAAGGGCGTAATGGAGTTACACTCTGGTGGGTGCGTAGCTGCTGACTGATAGCAGTAAGACTGACTGTGTCAGTGCCTGTGTGAGTGAATCTTTCCAAACACTATTAATATCACTGTTAATATCACCATTATTAATGATGTTGTTACAAGCTGCATTTAAGTTTTCACATTTATATTTGTCACCGGTTTAACACATATGCCATTATTTTTTGGTTTTGTCTATATTCACTATCCACATCTTCCTCACTTTATACGAAGTCTTCCTCACTTTGTGCATGACCCCCCCCTCCCCCCGGCCAGGTCCCGTGTTTGTGGTGCAGTGGCTGTTCGACGAGGCCCAGCTCACCGTGGACAACATCCACCTGACGGGGCAGCCGCTGCAGGAGGGCCAGTGGCGCTACATCCAGAACCTGGGCAGCGAGCTGCGTAACACGCTGAAGGACGTCCCGTAAGTGCCCTGGGGCGCCTCAGCCCTGCCTCCCTCCCCAGGCCCATAGCTCAGAGGTGGGCTAAGGGCGTACTGGCACTAGTGGACCCGGACGGTGCCCAAGCATGTTCGACCCCCTCTAAGTCTAGTGTAATCGCTCTTTACCATCCTCCTTTGCGCCACCCCGTTGAAGAGACACGGTTCAGTGGGCATGGTACACATCCAGTGTGATTGCCAACCGTGCCCGTACATGGTCGGACCCGGAAGTAACGAATCGGGTAGGCTTTACAGACCGGGTTCTGACAAACATTGCAGCAAATTCCCACTTTGGTCTATGGCAGAGGTGCAGCGTTTGCTGGAAATTTGGGTTGACAAGAGTATCCAGGAACGAGATGCATGCATCACACACAAGAACTAAAATATTTGGTAAAATAGGGGATTATCTTCTTCCATTTGTATCCAGTGGTGTGTCATACTTTGTGTCCCCCAGGGCCATGTTTGCGCCAGCCTGTCTGTCACACGAAGTCATCACTAGAAGGTAAGAAACATCGATAGTTCCTCGTTGGTGCATTGCAAGCCGGTTCATACGTCATTTCTCTGTGTGCATTTTGGGGCTGCGGACGGTCATGTGTGTGGCAGCCTGTGGTCATTCTACGGATTTGGCTGCGGATTCTACTCTGTCTCGGTTGACCTCTGCTCTGTGAAACTTGGTGCTGCCACCTACTGGAAGTACCTAGTCAATCATCTTGCTCATATGCAGTCAACGTGTGCAGATTTGCACGTTAACTGCTCCACACGAAAAATTCTGGGCTCCGTGCACACCGTCCGCAGCCAACCCCTGATCACATGAGAGACCAAAAAATTGGCCTTAAAGCACTACCTGTGAAATGTCCCACACCTGACGAGGTCCTTCTGTGTCCTGCACAGCTACTGGATGGACATCCAGGTCAAAGGCACCTCTCTGCCCAGAGCTCTGCACTGCTGGGACCGCAGTCTCAACGACAACAGCAGGAACAACAAGACGGCGCCCAAGGGCTGCCCCGTGCACCTGATCGACAGCTGCCCCTGGCCCCACTGCAACCCCACCTGCCCCACTGTCCGGGACCAGTTCACTGGCCAGGAGATGAACGTGGTCCAGTTCCTGATGCACATGGGCTTCGATGTACAAAAGATGGCTCAGCAGCAGGGCATGGACCCCGGGAAACTACTGGGCATGCTCAGTTCTGGCAGCTAAACAAACTCCGCCCCCCCCCCCCCGGCCCACTGTTGCCACGTACCTTTAGAGCTCAGCACACATGTACCTTTGACAGCCCCAGCTGTCCTCTATTGATGAGGCAGGAAAAATATGGATCCTTACACTCATGAGCCAACCTGGACCTCGCCTTACCTTGCCCTCCACCCTGCCCTACGTCTCTCACCTCTACGCTGGAGCGTTTCCATTGCTACTCTAGAATCATTCAGTCAGAAACTGTGACAACAAGGGGCTATCAGTCACCATGACAACATGGCACAATCCTTAGCTACCTTTTATTTAAATCTTTTGGTTGTAAAAGGAAGGTATTCCAAATATAATCCGGTTTTAAGGATACATTGTTTTTTTTATTATTATTATTTTAGTTTTGCTATTTCCATTGTTTATTCTGTCATTTTAAAGGACAATATAAAAACGACATTAATGTGTTGTCTTTCTAGCAAAAAACGTGTGTAGAGTACCATGTTACGGTCCTTCTGTATCCAGAGAGAGTCTGCTCTTCCCATGGCTTTGCCATGCTGAGTATTCTACACACTTCTGATGAGCTGATCTCCTTCAGTCAAGTGAAGGTCGGAACAAAGATGGCTGGTCTGCTTGGCTGTGGAGCAACCTGAGGAGAAACACTGTCCCCAGCCTCAGTCGGTAGTTCACAGCCCTGCCAGATCAAGGAAACGTATGCAGTGGATTCTGGGAGCACTTGGAAGAGCCACGATGGTCTGTGTGGAGACTAACCTCCAGATTTAATCATAACACGTCATGTTGCCTGGAGGAATTCTCTTCTTCAGCCTGCTAAACTCTCATACTCTTTAGAAGTTATTACGGACATGTGTTGTTAGCCATCCTTATCCATTTGTCCCCATGAAAGAAATACTGCTGTCTGCTGCTGCAAAAACCACACTGGCCACGTGTTAAATTTTAATGCATTTCTTGTTGTTAGCTTGTCCTTTAAAGTACTATGTAATGCTGCCCCCTGCTGGGTACTCACAGACTGGCAGTGCAGAATACTATTGAATCAGAGCCAGTCTCCTATCTGCAGTCAGAAATGGTCTTTTCATATGATAAAAATGTGGTACTTCCTGTGAATGTGGTTCTAAATCAGAGTGAGGATTCTATGAGACCACCCCCCCCCCCCACACACACACACATATCCTGTTTCTCTTCAGTTGCTTCTGGTCCAAAACCAAAACTCATGAAAAAAGTTGCCAGATGTACTTGTTGAGGGCAGGAGAGTTGTAAGGCAGACTGCTCTCCATCAAAGAGAAGCAGGGTTTATTTGTGCATAGGTTAAATACACAGTATTCTTGATCACAGGTCCCGTGGAAATTCATACAGTGTAAAGTGTCACTGCTTGTTCCTGAAGGGTTGATCTCCTTAAGATAAATTCAGAATCCTCTGTTAGAAGCCGTGTAATGTATGTTTGTCTGAAGACCTCCTTTATGCAGACCAAATAAATGGAGACATGACTGTTCGAATATGTTAAATTGAAAATCACTTTTAATATAATGAAAGTTGGTTTATATGGAGTGGTACAATTAACTCAATGGATTTATACATCACTATAAGCAAGGAGATAATTATTACTAACTATGTTCTGTAACATATTTTTAAACAAAAAAAGAAACAGCTTCTTTGGTAAATTTACATATTTATTACATTATGTAAATCATATTTATATGAATTGTGTTTTAACAGAGAAGTGATTCTTTGAAAATTGTAAATATTTTGTAATTGCATGTTTTTTGTAGCTAAAGAATCCATTTTTTTAGAGACTGCCATTAAAATCCACCATGACTTACAGTTCTCTACAACTGCTAATAAGCGTTTCTCTGTACTGAAGTCACTTTTGCAAAATACTTCACGCAGTTTGCATTGCCAACATGCAGCTTGGCCCAGCAGATAATCTCACCTCTAAAATGCACGAAAACCATCGAAACGCTTCATGTGCGTCTTGAAACAAACTCATTCTAAACACTGATAAACGGTCTCACTTGACAAGCATCCTTTGTTCCACAACAGAATCACCTAAAGAACACTAACAATAGGGAGCAATAAAATATGCATCATTTTGTCCTGGAATGTTTTTCATTTTCCACATAAAAGAATGTTACCTAAGAGAATAACATTGTTACCTCTGTAGAACGTGTACATTGCAGGAATGAACGAGAAACGCTGCAGGATGCTTCACTGATCTTTGTGTTTTTGTATATATTAGTCATTTCCAAAATAATGGAAAGTGAAAATGAAAGTCCAATATATATATATATATATGTATATATATATGTAACAGTGCAAATTCTGGATTTCTCCTCTGGATTTGGCCAGAAGTTCTCATCCAGAGCCCATCTACACCAGCTCTTACGCCTGTGTAAGTGTATTTTAGCCTAATCAAACCTTGGCAGTCCTCAGGAGAAATTTCTAGCCATCCGTGGCACCCAGTAAGGACACTTGGGCATGTGGGTGGTGGTCACATACCTTCTACCTCCACACAGAGAGGAATTCTGGCCTCAGGATGCTGACTGAAAACATGAGGACATGCTGAGTAGCGAAGTGAGATGTTATTCCATACGTATCATGAAAACACATTGAGCAAAAAGGGTGGTTCAGCTGTCAGCACTCTCACCTTCTACCTTCAGGCTTGGGAGAATCCAACCTTTAAGTATGTGTTTCGGGGGGGCGGGCAGGGGAGGGTGGGTACAGTTTTCCCCCGAAAAGTGAAGTTCAGTTAATTGGCACTTCCAAGCTGGCTGCAGTGTATGGTTGGTTGCGTATGAGGCCTGTAATGAATGGACACCCTGTCTAGAGTGTCACCCCTATCCTGTGCGGCCTGAGACGGGCTCCTGACCCACGATAGCCTGGATAAGCAGTGGGAACGTAAATGACAAAGACAGATGCTTAAAAAAATCTATGCATTTATTACAGTGAGATATTTAAAAAAACACTTTTGTATAGTGCAGAAAAGCTACAATTTTTTTTTGTAAAAGTCTTGGGAATGGATCACATTTGCGCACATACAGATTACGGTTGTATTAAAACTTATATTATTAGCAACAGGTGAGTTGGCTAGCAGGAAAAAGAGTTACATGAGAAGTGTGGAAAGTTTCTGAGACCCATAACAGCTACATCATGAGTTTCCATAAAATATGAAAATACATATGATTAATATCTCATATCAAATCATGACTTACTAAAAGATAAATATCTCACCTTTGCTATTTCCCCAATTGATTAATCCATTGATATTTATTATTAAAGAACTGTAACTAAAACCAAAGCCACTTTCCCAAAGTATTTGAGAATCACTCTCAGAATAGGTCATAACTGAAGAAAAAGTTTCCAAACCTCACTCAGCTCCAATGAGTAGGTAAGTACTATTTCTGTGGACTTGGCTACTTTTGGAAAACTTGATGAAATGAGAACAGAGTGAATTTTAGTTCCCAGTACTGTAACATATGATGAGAAAGTCTGACTTTACATCGTTGGTGGTCTCATCTCAAAACCAACACAAAATGGGCTGAGTGAGTTTTGAAAACAAAGTCATTGTATTATCCACAGCAACTTTATTCTATGGTGTTGTGCTAATCAGTTTAGGTAGGCACAATTTTGTAAAAATGTAATGGATAAAATAATTATTCAGTCAACTAATAACGTGCCAACATTAAGTGTGAATGTGTTGTTAAACTCACAGTCAGGGCAATCTGGCCAATGGCTGAGCTTCTTCTGAATCCTCCCCCATCCCTCGTCATGCCCATCTTCTGCTGATAATGCTACACCTCATCACCGAGTTGTCGTGCTGTGACATTCATGACATCCCAGTGGCAGTAAACCAGGTTAGTGGTCTTGCTAGCAGAGCAAATGTGCTGCTGCAACTCTAAGAAGGCAGCTGAATCGTGCCCATCGAAGCTGGCAAGCATTTCACTGTCAACTTTCCTAAAACTCATCACACAAATTAGGTGACCTAAACTGTGGGTCTATTTTCATTGCTGTGACGGAAAATGCATTCAATGCAATTCCCAATCAAACCATTCAATGCAATTCTCATCCACCAGAAAAAATGTATGTATTTAAAGCCAATTTTGCACATGCTTACACTGTTTTCAAAGCTTAAAACTACATTCTAAATTGTATTCCAACTTTCTACATTTCTACATTTCTTCAGTGACAATGTTGAAATGCGTTGAAAATCTATGCAAAATATATATAATAAAATGCAATAAAAATAAAGCGGACACAGTTGATTCCTGTTTCAGCTAAACATCCTCCCAGATCCCACATCTGTGGAATGATTTTGGCTCTGTGAGCGTGGATCAAGGTACAGAAGTTTCTAGAAGAGTGACAGTGAGAGAACCACAAATATGTGCCCAAGTGTCCTTACTGGATGCCATGAATGCCTAGACATTTTTCCTGCAGACTGACAAAATTAGATGAGGCTGAAAGACAATTTTCACAGGCATTAGATTAGGTCTGGGTGAGAACTTCTGGCCAAATCCAGAAGAGTCTGGGTGTATTTTAATGGCAGTCTGAAAAAAAATTATTATTTGCTGCAAAAACATGCAATTATCAAATACATCACATTTAAATATAAATATGAATCTAGTAAATATGTAAATTTACTAAAGAAGATTGAATTTCTTTTTTGTTTAAAAATATGTTACAGAATATAGAATTACAATGTAAAATTGTAAAAAAGTGACTTTGGTATGGATAAATGTTTTTTTACCATTGCTTATGCTTGTGAGTGATGGTTAAAAAAAAAAGAAGAAAAAAACTGAAAACTCAGAGTCCTGTTTTGGGAAACACAGAGCACTCTGTTAGCCCTGGACCTCCGCCCCACCCTGCTCTAAAAGTCACAGCCCCTAATGTGTAATTACCCAAAAGCACAGCCTGTCATTTTTTTTCCCAACTCTGACCAAAATCTGCCCCTTTTCTGCTCCTCTCCCCTCTCATTACTCCCAGAAAAACAGCAGTGTGGAGAGCAGGATCCCCCCCCCCAGCTCCCCCAGAAACGTGCCTCCCCCACGCCCAGGCTCTGTGCTGAGACGGCACCTCCCATCCCCGCTCCACTGCGGCACACGAGACCCTCCTATTTATAGTGCCCTGGCGGCCCTGAGCTCGGCATGCTGCCGGCCGCTTAAATAACATTCCCTGACAGACTGCGAAAGTCACACAGCCACGCGGAGAAGAGCACGGATCAGGCAGGGAAAGGACGAAGAGAGAGACAGGAGAGACCGAGAGCGAGAGAGAGAGAGAGAGAGAGAGAGAGAGGGAGAGAGAGAGAGAGAGAGAGAGAGAGCTCCTGGATCGCCCAAGTACTGCAACCAGGACAATACGGACACAGCCACAGCGTGATTCTGGTTTCTTCTGGCTAGAACCTCAGGCACAGCACAGCACCATCGACAGGACTGGCTGCCGTTTCCGTTCTAGTGTCCTTCGTCCACCCAGCACCGTCCGCAGCGATACAGTGCGACGACCCCATTCCTGGATCAGCACTGCAGTGCAGGATCTTAAAGGTACTATATGCAAAACAAAAAACCATGCCCTTGCCTTTAAATATAGAGCATGTATTGTATTTTAGACAAATATATCTCCCTATATTAAATATCTGTGAATATATATGTACACATTTGCTTAGGTTATATTGTATCAAGTGGTAAGAAGGATATTGTTTACCCAGGTATTATTTCATCCTCTGATTTTCCAGTGACATGTCATGTCTGGCACAGCAACTCGGAATGGGCCTTGAAATCAATCTTTTCTGGCGTGCTTGAGCGCAGGCTTCGCAGGAACACCGACGTACCGTGCCGTTTGCTGGATTCCACAGCAGAAACAGCATCTGTAATCCGAACCTCCGACATACTGTCTTAATTACAAAGAGACGCACCAGGGAGTCGTGGCTTGGATTTGTAATTAGACCCGACTATATAAAGAGCAGGTGGGGTTCCGGGAGGGGTCCTGTGACACCCATTTGGGAGGATCAGCCGAGGATCGGCCAAGGGAGGGCGGGTTAGAGCCGTGGCAGCAGCGAGAGATTCTCGGTCATGGATGCCCACGGAGAACAGTACCTGAACAAATCGGCAGTGCTGTCGGCACTGGGCATCGCGCGGATGATCCAGATCGGCCTGGGCTGCACCACCATGAGTCTGGTGGCGCACCAGGCAGGGTTCAGCGCCAGCTACGGGACCTTCTGCATGTTCGTGTGGTGCTTCTGCTTCGCCGTCTCCCTGGTGATCTTCGCCATGGACGTCACGCGGCTGCACGGCTGCATGCCCATCTCCTGGGACAACTTCACGGTGGCCTTCGCCATGCTGGCCACGCTGATGTACGTCACCGCCTCCGTGATCTACCCCGTGTACTTCCTGCAGGCCGTCTGCACCGAGCTGCGTTGCGAGGAGCGCAACTACCGCATCGCCGTCACCGTCTGCTCCGGTATCTGCTCCTTCGCCTACGCCGCCGAGGTCCTGCTCACTCGAGCCAAGCCGGGCCACGTGGTGGGATACATGTCCACTGTGTCCGGCCTGCTCAAGATCGCCCAAGGTTTCGTGGCCTGCATCATCTTCGGGGCCCTGGCCAACGACGGCGGGTTTAACCGCTATGTCGCCACCCAATACTGCGTGGCGATCTACAGCCTGTGTTTCTCCGTGACGGTGGTGGTCGTGGTCCTGACCGTCTCCGGGAAAACCTCGTGGGTGCGAATTTCCTTCGACCGCTTTGTGGTGATCTACACCTTCTTCGCCGTGCTGCTCTACATTAGCGTCGCCGTCATCTGGCCCATCTTCTGCTTCGACCTGAGGTACGGCCACCCCAGGAGGCCCCCGGAGTGCATACGGGGGAAATGCGGGTGGGACAGCAGGGTGGTGGTGGCCGTCTTCACCTACGTCAACTTGATCTTCTACTTGATCGACTTGGTCTATTCCCAGAGGATCCGCTTCATCTCTCAGACACCGGCCTGAGGATGGATGTCGAGGGGGGGTGAGAGGGTGAGTGGGGGGGGCAAACACATCACGTGACACAGACTTATAAGTTCTGAACTCCAGGTCCAGCGTCTTATAGGAAAGTCCATTGACAGCTTTGTCCACTCATCATTGAGTGACTTAGAGGTCTGCAAATATCAAATTAAAAGTTCTTAATTAGGAAGAGCTACAAGCCTAAATATGTAGCCTACCTCCAGTTCCACTCCCCCATCTCTAGTTCCCCCAGTCAGCCCAGTTTGTTAAATAAAGTCACAGTCCTTGGGACGAGGGACTGTGCTCAGAGTATCTTACACAGCACTGTGCAAAACTCTTAGGGAGTCAATGAAAATGGTGTTTAGATGATCTTTATGTTGGCGTAAAACTATGATGATATGTCTGTCAAAGTATGTCCACTTAGCCACTGCAGAACCTCTCCTAAAGTCGCTCCAGTATTTGCAGTGACCGTCCAAACACACCCATGTATTTCTTGACTTTACCACTAGTGCGCCTCATATGGCTAACTAATATCTCATTCAGTTACTTACATAAATGTATTAATTAGCTGAGCTGGTGATGAAGTTTAACGAATACATGGAGTGGCTGAGGTGCCCCTGAGAAGAGGTTTGGAAACTGAAGCGTGTTCATCTAGCCGTCCAGCGAGATACTGTATTAGTAAATTTCTGGAGAATTCTATTGAGTTTTTAATGCGTTACTCTTAACTTTTATATATTATGTTAGATAATGTCTTTTGTACCGAGCACATATATACTTACTACCCAGATAAATAGCTTTAAATATCTCCTTTGACTTCCTTTGACTTTGGCACAGTATTGTACCTGGACCTTTGGAGGAATGACAGCATTAAGGAGTTCATCTCCCTTAGAGTCTGTCCCATATCAACTATAGTGTAGAGTGGCCCTCCCCAGCACCACCTCACACCCCTGCCCTCTGTATCCTGAATATGGATTTGGGTGTCTCAGATGAGGGACTCATTCATTCTCTGTTATTTATTGTATTTATAGTAAAGGTATTCCTATTCTATTGTGTTTTGTTTGATGACTGGATGAGCTACACGTGTAACTTCCACGACGTTGCACATCTCATATCATCCGCCTTGGTTAATACTGTATCTGTCAGCTGACTGGTGAAGAAGGGATGTTCTAGACTTCCCTTCTGGAGGGACTGGAACACTCAGTTGCAGGGGTGGAAAATTCCGGCCAAGAGAGTACAGACCCAGACCAAGGTTTTGTTTCACCCAACCAGTTGAGCATGAAGAGTCACAGTCACAGAGTGCTCAACTGGTTGGTTGAAACAAAATCTTGGTCTGGATTTTTACTTTCTGGACCTGAACTTTCCACCTCTGCTCAGGTGTATTTGTCATTCACAGTGTGCTAATGGACTGGCACTGCCACACCATCCCTCTATGTCAGGATCTAATGTTTGTGAAATCCAGGAAATGGTCTAAGAGTACCTTCCACCCGCTACTAATGAGAAGAGACCAGATCCGAGGTTCTTGGGTGGATGTTAATCTACACAACACTGTATGTTAAATAAATCATTATGGAGACAGTTTCTGTCTAAGCAAATGACAGCAGCCTAATCAAACCCAAAGTAGGCTGGTTCTGCATTTACCCCCAGGATAGTTTCTCTGCTGACCAGAACTGGTTAACATTTTCATGAAATTTGTGTGTTTCATATATTTTATACATGAGTGAGTACTGGAGCAATGCTATTTTCTTGTCCTTTCAAAATGCTTTATAACATACATGCACACCGGTGAATATTGACTAAGTTCATATAGTCTGCCAGGACTTCATTTTCATTCAGAGGGGTTTATTTTAAAACTTTAGAGTGGTACATACATCACTTGGTTAAATGAACAAAGAAAACTTCGACTGACCTTATAACTAAATGGTCTGTGTTACAATTGTTGAGATTAATAAATAGTTGAATGTTCTGCATGTGACAATGGAAGAGCAAATCACCAAAACTCACTCCATCCATTTTTAAATAATTTAAAGTCGGACTTTCTTGCCATATATTACAGTATTGGGAACCAAAAATCACTTAGTCCTCATATAATCGAATGAAGAACTTTCATTAAATGTCCACATCTAAGTGAGTTCACAGAAATCTCCTCCAAAACGTATCCCATGGACTGAGAGAGAATCGGAAATTTGCTCTTCGACTGGCGCACTGGGAGAAGGGTCATGTGATCAGGGGCTTATAGGAAAAGCAGAGAAGTGTGTCATTAGCAACCCCAGTCTGACAACTTCACGTGTTGATATGAAAAATGCAGCCCCACCCCCCCAAAGGCCAAGTTTGTAACTGCATAGCTGTAACTACCAGAAGGTGAAAAAACAAATATTGCATCATATTTATCAAACTCTATAAATGTCTGATGCAAATGTTCCTTGGTGTTGTCACTTCCTGTGGGTGTGTTGTCACTTCCTATTGGGTGTGTAACATACACATATATTTCACAGCATATAATTTCCATAACTGCTTCTACAGTAAACAGAGACACCAGGCAGAAATTATGGACATTTCAAGGTCTTCTGCTAATAAAGTACATACTGGGAGATATAAATACATCTTTAGAGAATTAACATACATTTATATGATGATTCCAGGAACAGGGTTTGGAAAATTACATTAATATTTAAAATATTTACATATTAACTATAATGATGTACATAGTATATATTTATCATAAATTACAATGTACATGTTGCACCCTTAACTGTGTAATTGTAGAGGGTTTTATTGTGATTATTCTGATTATAGGTCATTAGGACCATTAGCCATTTGAAATACAGTCATTAATGAATGAAGAGCTGTGGGTGGTGTCAGGAAATTGTGGTATAATTGGTGCTACAATTTCAGGTGGAGTAATCTAGTGCCATCATAATTTATGCATTCTCTGTGAGATGAATGTGCCCCCCTTCCTGTGCCATTGTTCACATGGTCCGTGGCTGAGGAATGCAGGGGTTGGCCTGGCAGGGGAAATCCAAGGAATCTGCTTCTGCTAGCCAGAAAGAGCTTTGAAATGCTGCTCAGCTGTTAAGGAAGTCAGCTTTTTGGCTCTGCGGGCAGAAGCACAAGCAACTTGAGAAGAGGGAGACAGATTCCCCCATACACCCCCCCCCCAACCCTTCACAAATGGTCAACAGAAGGTGGGGTGCAACCAACCTCTGTTGCACATTGTTGGGATTTCCAACATCGCAATCCGAGCAGATATGCCGTAAAGCATCTGCCTCAGATTTTAGCGGTACTGCTTTTAAAAATTCTGGCAACAAGAATAGATGTGTGCTTATCTCTCTTAAATTTAAATCCGATCTGATTTCTCCCTACCCTCGCATCCTTAATTCTGTGCAAAAAGAGGTGTGTTATCCCTCAATGATTTGTTCTTTTTGAATGAGACTTTGAAGTGAAGGAAATGATTTTGGTCACTGTGCCGATTTCTTCATTCGCTCACTGAATGAGATCAGTGAATTGGATCATGAACAAATCGTTTAGTTCAACAAAGTCTGATAAAGAAATCAGCACCCTTTCTTCCTCTGGAGGCTTCATAAATTTGGTGGGGCCTTCTACATGTTCACTATTTTCCACCAGTGCATCTTTGAAAACATCCTAACTTGTGTTGGAGTCACCCACACCACCAGGTCCGTTGATGAGCAAGGATCACTTCTGGAGACGTGGTACAAGCCATAAATGATACTTTATTAAAGCCGTGTTACAGATCGAGCCGGGAACCAACCTCTCAGCTCACAGCTCAAGCTGGCAAGTTCAAACTTCTCTTCCGCTAAGCACACTTTCATACTATGGTTCAGAGGTTGCCTCCCATTTCAGTAATTTTCCACTTTTGTGAACACAAAAAAACGCAAGCAGACACGTTCTAGCTCACGCCGTCTGCACCCTCACGCACGCCCTGACCTCCTTGCTCACCTCTGCCATTTTTCACCTCCCACAATTCCCCATTTTGATCTCCATTAGGAGATCACCCCGCTGATGACATGGGATTTTGCAATTACCCCTTTTGATCTTTACAAGCAGATCACATCTGAATAGTGGGATCCTCTTCTGGTTCCTCCTCAGTCTGGATGGCAAGCAGGGCCATCATATGGGGGGGAGGGGGGGGGGTGGCACGCGTTTCAATAGTGGACGTGAACAGCCTAATGGAGAGAGCTCTAAGACAGGAAATACAGCAGCACCTGCATGTAACTAATATTGTTGCAAAAGTAGCAAACGATAAGAAGAGATAAGACACTATTCCTTTCCACTGACCAAACCAGGACAATCACCCCCGCTGCAATACTGCCATGGGATCTAACGTGGTGTAGTCTGTGGCAGGGTCAGGGGTCAGGAAGGTTGGAGAGGGGATCTATCAGGGTCACCTTGACCAGTCCCATTGAGTCTGCCCCTGTCTGGTCTACCCCCACCACCAAGTACAGAGTGGACTTTAGTTTCCACGGCCAGCCTGTAAGTCCCCCTATTGAAAGTATCAGAGGGTTCTGAGTGGGGGAGTTGTCAGTGGAGTCCCGCTGAAACTTCAGCTTAGACCAGTACAGGTCCATCTCCCATTCAGCCCTTCGACAGCCCCCAGTGCAGCTTAAGGAATTTGACTCACGTGGGGGGTCCCAGCATCCCGTGTACAGGATCACATCGCTCCAGCTCCCACACCAGCTGGCCCCTCGGCGTCCCCATGAACATCCCCGGTTCAGCTCCCGATCGACGCAAATGTACAAATCATACGGTTTCCACGAGCTGTTTCTGCCCTGACAGTCAATCACATCGCACAGGTCAAAATTAAATGAAGTGGTAGAACCACTGACGTACTTCAGCTCCAGCCCCCCGCAGCCTGAGGTGCTGGCTTGGTCAGTGAAGCATACTAAAATCACAAACAATACTTTAAACATTACACTTCCCCCCAAGGTTCCCCTTTTTATCTTGATTGTGTTCATTCTGCTCCTGGTGACCCTCACGTCAAATGAGGCTTCTACTTTATGTGTCGGACAGGGCTGGACTATCCTGTCTGATCCCCTCAGGTCAGGGGGTTATTCTGCCCCTCTGTTGAGACCTGAGTGACGTCCTTTCCAGCCGAAGGGACGTCCCCTTAGCGGTTCTCCTGCAGGTCGCGCCGGATCTCTGCCGTCGATCTTCCTGGCTGTTCCGCAGCCGCACACTGGCTCCAATGATACCACGTGTCTCCCTTGCCTTTTAGCCGTACTGCATGCGATGTTCTCTCAGTGACCTGGAAGGAACCGGTCCACCGGGGTTCCGACCACTTTCTCTTGATGACCCTCAGGAGGACCCACTCTGTGGTGCGCGGCTCCTGGGATCTCCTCTCCTGGACCTGCCTGGAGCTGAAACAAGAACTCGCACATTGTCATAATAGGCTTGGGGCTTTGGCGCCTCCTGTTCCCTCCGGGCCCCTCCCAACGCCCCTTTTGGCCCTGGGAAATGGTCTTCCGGATTGGAGCCCATAGGGTGTAAACCCCGTTCCTCTGTTCACCAAGCATCTCACGGACATTAGCGCCAATGGCAAGGCGTCCATCCGATTCATGCTGGTCTGTGCACAGATTTTAGCCAATTTTTGTTTAACGGTTTGGTTCATTCGTTCCACCCTCCCCTGGGACTGCGGAGACTGTGTTTGCGTACCAGGGCTCGTAATGCCTGTGGGAGACCGGTGTAGTCTGGAATGTATGTGCGGCTGTACCCCGTCAGTCCTAGGAAGGACAGCATGTCTGTTCCCTGTTCCCATTTTCCCCGCTTCAACATTCCCACCTGATTCTCCTGCCTCATTCCTGTTACTCCTATGCTCCTGTTCCTTTTGCCACAATAATTTCCCCCAACTGCTGCTTCTCGTCCATGTTTAGTCCCGCACACCGTGGTGATTTTTTCTCTCGTCTCATTCTCTACTTTCTCTTTATTTTTTGCGGGGGGCGCCTTACCCATCTCATTACCACATTTCATTTGTTTCCCGAGGATTTTCCCTTTCCCCTTATTTCCTGGCCCCCAGCCCCCATCATCCAATTCCCTGTCGAATTCCCTGTCCATTTGTTTCCTTTTACTCCCTCTAATAAACTCTCACACTCATAACTCGGATTCACCAACCACAATGTTTACAAGTTTTCTATCTCTAGAATGACTAGACAATCTAAAATACCTGTGCATTTACTTCACTGACTTTCAACTCAAAGATTCAGGGCCACTGCCCCACATGCCGCCTTCACAGATCAACTGGGGTCCTTATCCCCGCTATTATAAATTACCCGTTAGTTTCTGGGGTCTTGATCCCGGGTATTGTAAATCACCACCCAACTCCCGGGTTCCTGATCCTCGTTATTGTAAATTAGCACTTAGCTTCTAGGGTCCTAATCCCCATTGTTGTAAATTACCAACTATTTCGGGGGTCCTGAATTCCCCAGGACTGTAACCCAGCTCACCAGGACTCCTACCCAATGTACCTATTTGCCTGTCGACGAAAGATGGAAGAGACTGACTCACCGTCCTGGGATCCTGATCCCATTATTCTGTTATCTGACAGGGGTCCTGATCCCTCTGTCTATACCTCCCTCTCCTAATTTTACTGATCGTCAGACACGTACTGTACGTAGGACTGTTTGATTTAGTATCACCAATATACAGACTTTGATAAAACAGGCTTTGTTTACCTTATATTGCGGCACTTTTACAGTCCTCCTTATTCCGTTCGGTCCTCCTGCCCAATTCTGAATCACTCTCTCACCCCGGACGATACAGATCAACCCAGGAACCAACCTATCAGCTCACAGCTGAAGCAGGCAAGTTTAAAGTTCTCTTCCGCTAAGCACACTTTCATACTATGTTTCAGAGGTTGCCTAACATTTCAGTAATTTTCCACTTTTGTGTTAGTTCTTTGTTTGCAAGTCGGCTCCCCCCCCTTTTTCAGATAAAAGCAGAACTACACCCCCCCCCCATTCTAAGAACACTGCGAACATGAAAAACCGCAAGCAGACAGATGTTTCATGTTATTTTAGCAAGCTCAAAGTCACATGAACATGTTCTAGTTCACGCCGTCTGCCCCCTCACACATGCCCTGTCCTACTGGCCTCCTTGCTGGCCTCAGCCATTTTTCACCTCCCACCCTTGCTTCATTGCTGCCTAGTATGCAGCAGTACCATCAGAGACAAGTGTTTCCCAATCTGGGCCTCGGGGACCCACAGACAATCCAGGTCCGGGAGCTGGGAGGGAGCAAATATATGGACTGTCTGGCAGGGAGCTCGGACAGAGCAAAAACATGAACCAGCTGTAGGTCCCCCAGGACAATATTGTAAAACATCGCCACAGACTACCACTGGATGCAGTCTAGAGGACATTTACACAGAGAGGTCTGTGCAGAAGGCCAAGATAGTTGTCAAAGTCATTCCAGCCCCCGCAAGTCTTGCAGATGATATTCCAATTTCTGATTTAGAATCAGAAGTTGGGATAAACACTTCTAACGCTGTGACACTTGAATGCTAAATACTAGATGTATTCCTTCATCCAGTAACACTGATCAGCACCTAACCCACCTGCACAAAACCTAGCAGTCGATGATTTCCTGTTGTACTGCAGGCACGTGTCATTCAGTCACTTGATGTTTAATAGTCCTATTTATCACTATTTATTGTTACTTTTATTATTATTACACTAATTTGCTGTCTTTTAATTATATCCATGATGTCGTAAATGTTTTGTGAGGGCAAGAATTCCATTGCTGATATTATACGACAATAAACCTTTGAAGGTGTCTCTCTGGAACCGCAGGAGAGCGATGTGCTGCGTGCATGAAAATAGTGGCACGTGATTGGACAAAGAAACTGTCAGTCTAGCTGTATTCGGCTGGTTTCTAAAAAACTGCAGCACTCACTGTTTCAAATGTGAAATGTTTCAACATTTGGCGTTAATATAATAATTAAAATATTTGTTAAAACCATCTATATCTATAAACATGCCTGATTTCATATATACTTTCCAGAACGATATTGTTCTGTCCTCACTGCACTGTGTCACGTGGTGCAAACCGACAGGCAGCTAAACGCCTTCCACGGTCAAGAAACTAAGAGCGTATAAAACCCATCATTTGCTCATCGTAAGGGTGAAAATAAAAAAGAAACAGAACATACAAATAATTAAATGCAGACTGTAATAAGTTTAAGTTAAAAAATCAGTTTACATTTTATATATGACATCTATATCTATCTATAACAACCCATAATACGTATGAAGAAGATATAATCTTAAGATTCTACTCAAAAACCGAGCTTCGATTAACAGACATCAATGAATCCTACAAAAAATAAGGCTTGGCCAAATTACAGTACGTACAGCACGTGATCGGTAACAAACGCAACAAAATAAAATAGAAATACTATTCACAGAAAAATTGTTCACATATAACAGGTCTATTGCTAATCAATTAAAATACATACTAACGTTGATATCGAAAGGGAGTAAAACTGAATGGAGGAGATAAAACGCTGGAATAGACAGAACTTCCTCAGCCGTCACGTGGCTACCGTAGTACCTTGACTCTCGTTGGACATTTCCGATGACAATCAGACAAAATGTATAACGGAACAGAACAAACACCTACCGTAAAATGGTCATAGTTGGTTAGCAGCAGAGAGTTAAAATCCAGACCGGGATTTTGTTTCAAAAAGCCAGCTGAGCATAAATGGTCACAATCGCAGAGCATTCAAGATGTTGGTTGAAACAAAATCCCGGTCTGGACTTTTACCCTATAAAGATAAAACAACACTAGTAATGTGCACCGGTAGAACTGCCCAAGACTCCCAAATCCTATATGCAACTAGTAGTTAAGATCCAGCTGTTTAAAATTAAATTCCCACAGTGGTACCCAAATGAGATCCTTTCTTATAATTTCTCACATTTAGTATATTTTATATTACTTATATTTAAAATCACATTTTATTTTGTTTTCATTTCCCTAATTAGCGAATGAAATCAGGGCCAAATTTCAATGACAGCATTGAATCTGTTGGGATAGTTTCTCTATCAACTTTGCACATTTAGATTGAGCAATATTTGCCCAAGTTCAGTCAAATTGGATGGTCAGTGTTGGTGGACTTTCTTCAAATATTTCCACAGATTTTCAGTGGGGTTTAGGTTTGGGCTCTGACTGGGCCACATGAGGACATTCACTTTTTTTTCTCCTTCAGCCACTGTGTGGTCAATTCTGCTGTGTGCTGGTCGTTGTCATTTCGAAAGGTGAACATTCTGCCCATCTTCATCTTCCTGGCAGAGGGTAGTAGGTTTTCCTCAGGAGTTTGATGGTATCTTGCCCCATCCATTTTTCCTTCTACCTTAACCAGAGTCCCAGGCCCTGTGGCAGAGAAACCCCCCACTGCCACTTCCATGCTTTACTGTAGGTATGGTCTGTTGTGGCATCAGAATCTTCAAGGTACATTCTGGTAAAGCTCAAACGAACCTAAGCATGGCCCTTCTTGAGGAGTGGCTTTTTCCGTGCAACCCTCCTGAACAAGCCACAATTGTGGAGCGCTTGTGAAATTGTTGTCACATGCACATGTAACGCGGTAAAGGACCAGGGCGCCTGACTGCAGCTTGATGGATAATGAGCTAATCAGATGTAGCTTTGACTACACACAACCAACAGAACTAGAGCTCAATATATATTATGTATTTTGTATGTTATGGTGAGGTGGAATTTATAGACAGATACACAAAAGAAAAACATTATACATATAGATTTTAAGCAACCTAACAATAATAATACAAGACAACTCATTTGGTCCCAAAGGGAGTGGGACAAGGTTTATTCCAGTTCAGTTCAGTTCAGTTCACTTGAACTGTAATGGGCCATGTTCCAAATAGGTAGGAAGTTGAAGTCCGTTTATCGGTGCATACAGATTTATCAGTCCTACTGCAATGCAGCAGTGGTCGGTTCGGCTTGCCATCCTGCGCTGGTCAGCTGGTCAGGAAAAAACCTGACCGTCGAGTGGAAGCACAATGTTGAATGCACTGTCAATCGATATGGCCAACTCTTGACAAGCACGCCAACCACAGAGACAGCAGCAGCGATGAAGCTGGCGAGATGCGGCAGATCGAGCCGGAACTTATACAGAGTTCACTCCCGCCACAAATGGATTTCCGGGGGTGGGGTTGGATGTTACCTTGGTTACACACACAATAAGCAACTCTTTGCCATAAAATCCTGTAACTCCTTCAAAGTGTCCATTGGCCTCTTGGAAGCTTCCTTCCAGGTTGGAGAGACGGCCAGATCCAGGTAGGGTCCCGGCAGTACAAAACACCTGCCACTTCTTTATTATGGACTTTACTGTGCTCCTTGGGATTTATAAAGCCTTGGAGATTTTTTTGTATCCATCTTTTGCTTTATGTCTGTCTACAACTCTGTCCCTGAGATCTTTTGACAGTGACTTGCCACCCATAGTCAGCTATTTGCTGTCCGGTGCGCTACAGCAAGAACAGTCCCAAAAACTGCCGTTTTTCTGCTTCACTTATCACACTGATTACAATTGATCACAGGTAGAAGCCAGTAACTATGGTCTGAAATGGAAATGGTGATTATTTACACCTTATTGAGTTTACAAATATTGTTTGGGGGGGGGGGGGTGATCCTTTATTAATCTCAGTATTTTTATTTTTTATAATTCTTCAGAACTGCAGCTGTGATGTCTTTCACTTGGATGTTATAGGTTGCATTGAGTAAGTAAAGCTGGAAAAAAATATTGGTCTGTGTGTTTTCACAGGCTGTAAAACAAAAAGATGGGAATATTTCGAAAGGGGTGATTCTTTTCTATACCCACTGTTTATGAGTTTGTTTTTTTAAATAATTTTTAATTTTGTGTAATTATTCTTATTTATAAATGTAATATATACAATATGTGGACGAAGGAACTGGGACACCTAGCCATTACACCTACAGGAACTTTTATTACATCCCATTCTAAATCCATAGGCATCAATATGAAGCTGGTCTCCCCTTTGCAGCTATAACAGCTACCACTATTCTGGGGAGGCTTTCCGCAAGATTTAAGAGTGTGTCTGTGGGGATTTTTGCCCATTCATCCAGAAGATCATTTGTGAGGTCAGGTTCTGATGCTGGGTGTTAAGGCCTGGTTCACAGTCTCCATTCCCCAGAATTGTGTTAAATGTCTTGGTATATATGACAAGACATGTAGGACAATTCTATACTTCCAAACAGTGCAAACAGTTTGTGGAAGGCTCTTCTGATCCTCAGCAGCTGCCTAGATAGTTTATGCCCGGATTGGTGCCTGGGGCTCACATGAAGTGTTTTTGTGTTGGCTTCCCCAGCTGGTCAGAGCCAAGCATTGCAGACACTAAATCCCAGGATTAGCAGCAAATTCAGAAATAGCTGCAGGAGGAGGAACGGCACCTGCACTCTATTTATCTCTTTCATACCTATTTATGTGTTGTTGTTATCTATGATTATGCTACATTTTCTCCGACATTGATACACCTTCTAATTTGCTGTGTAATGCTTGTATTTCTTCCCTGCATTGCTGCCTGCATATTTCATTGCATTATCTGTGCTCTGTACTCATCTCCAGAGCAACACGACAGAAAAAAATACAGAAAAAAAACTTTGCCTACCCCAAATCAAATATCGAATAAAGACAAAATGGGCTAATTCCACTGGATCCAAAAATAAAAAAGCAAAACAATCCTGGGATCTCAAAAAGAATATAAGTGTCTTGAATTTTGAACGACATTGAAAGACATCCTGTGGCAGATCTCTGAGACGGCAATGGCTAGATGTGGACGACACTATTCCATTTTGCGCAGGAAATACCTAAACAGACTCATTTATACACACGTACGCAGTACCATAATGTGCAAATGACGCAACAATCACAGCGTTTTGGAAAACCCGCCCACAGCCTCTTAGCTTAGCTGTGATTGGTCAGTAACCAACCAAATCCGCGCGACTCATTACGACTGCTTTTGCAGCAACGTGCCGTCGTGGAAGTAGGAAGTGACATGCAATACAAACGCCTGTGCTCACTGCAATAACAGTGTTTTTTGATTAACTGAGCGTAATATATAACGTAAAATAGTCTGTTTATTGTAGCTAAAGGTAAGCTTTCGCTCGTAAAAACATGTAACAGTAGTCTAGTATTTTTGCCCAGATATATAAACACAGCGGCTCCGATAAATGAGTTTATAGCCTGGTAGCTAACTATAGATCGTAAACAAGTTATTTATTTAATACGGAAACTTAAATCTTTATTGTATATAATCGGCTAGTACAATATATAAATAATGTCAAGAATGTGCATGCTGACAGAACTTCTGCAGCTAAGAGTTTTGTGTGAGTACACAATACAGCCATTTTATTTGTTGTAGAAGTTATACAATATTGCCTTTTTTCCGAATAATCCGTAATAATCGTTTGATATTGAATTTATATAGCAAAATAAGCGGATTTCCAGGATGAGCGTGGGATTCATTGGCGCGGGCCAACTGGCGCACGCGCTGGTGAAAGGGTTCGCAGCAGCTGGTAAGTTTAGATGTAAAAGGACTATATTGTTAAATGTATAATTATTATATATATTATATATGTATATATAATTAATGCTACTGAGAATTTAAATGTATCTTCAATGCGAAAGTGCGCAGGAGAGAAAGGACATCGGTTGCTCTTATTGTTTCTTTGTCGTCTTCAGGTGTGATTGCTACCCAGAGGATCACAGCCAGCTCTCCAGACATGGATCTGCCCACAGTGTCCGGGCTGCGGGTACGTAGGATGTCCTTGTATATCATCAATAAATCATAACGTTCAATGTATTTCTTGCATTTACCACACTTGTTAATAATTGATTATTGAGTAGTAACTGAGTTACTAAGTTACTTGTGCCCCCTCAGGAAAAGTATTACCCTACATTTTAGTTTCATATTCACTTAAGAAATGCTGGTGACTTCACCCTGTTGTATAAAGGGTGCATCTGTTTTTTTTATGTTTGAAGAACTGCATTGCTCAATCAATTCACTCATTTATTTTAATATAGCACCTTTCAGGACAGAGTTACCCCAAGGCACTTTACGTGGGAGTCACACATTCCTACAACATGTGTCCACATTAATAAAAAAAAACAGGGAAAAGGCAAGACGAAGAAAAAAAAAGCCAGATGACAACAAAGGAAATGAACTTAAAATTCCTCCGGATCCAAGGTCAACTGGCTGCCAAACCCCCCCCCCTCCCCCCCCCCTTGCCGGACATGCTAATGTTATAGGAAAATTAATGAAAGGGCCTTATTGGTAAAAGCAAGATGTAAGATGTGGTCGAGATCAAAGTCAACGTCATTCATCATTGATTAGTTCTCTCTGTTGGCCTATATGTCACACTTTGGAAGTCACACTCTCATGGAGCTGAACCTGGACTGCGGCTCAGATGGTGCCCATAACTGAAACAAACACATATCCAAAACACACACCATCTCCCAGCAGCTGAGGTTATGCTTGGATTAGTCTTCGGCGGGAGCCTAAATTGTTCCTAATCGTTCCTCCCTCCCCCCATCTCCCCTCCCTGGGTTTAGAGAATGGGTGTGAACCTGACCACCAGCAACAAGGAGACCGTGAAGAGGAGCGATGTTCTCTTCCTGGCCGTCAAGCCCCACATCATCCCCTTCGTGCTGGACGAGGTCGGGCCTGACATCGAAGACCGCCACCTCATTGTCTCCTGCGCTGCCGGTGTCACAATCAGCTCCATCGAGAAGGTCGGGGGTTCCACAGCGACATGAGCAACTTGTGCTTTCAGCCAAAATGGTGGCATCAGAGCTTTGGTTTATATATTGTTTTGTTCTGGGATCTGATTGCAGTTTTAGAAACTAAAACCTGTCAAAAAAACAGTTAAAATAAACACTAGTGAAGAGGTTAGGAAGTACCATGTAGATGCCATGACTCTGCATGAAGTTTTTCTCCAAAAATGCTGTGAGAGTTTATCTAAATCCTGAAGTGTGTGATGGGCGGCAGCGGGAGGGCCAAATGCTTCCTGTGTTTTCACTCATAATTCCCATCATTTAAATTGAATAGAGACGCTTTATTCACGCCCTTGGGGAAATTGGATTTTCGCCTGTTTCATCTTGGGGTAAAAGACGTCGCTCATGGGCCCAACCGTAGCATCATTCTGCCAACCACGGGATTTGAGTGGACAACCTTCCGATTACAGACACAGAGTTCTAACCCGGGGAGCCACGCACAGCTCTGTGCAGTTCCTGTATACATTGTGAGATGGTTTGGGGGTCAGTGATGTTTTGGCCAGGCACAAATCCCCTCTCCAAATGAACCTCCTCGTGCAGTGTGACTTTGAGTTCGCTAGAGTAGCTTCTGCACCTGGAACCCCCAGCCGGCCGGGGCTTCGTGACACAAGAGTCCTACACTGACCTTCAGGGTCTGCTTATTCAGTAACGCGCTGAAATTGCTGTGCGGGAACCCAGCTCTGATGCTGCGTGTGAGAGAGCGCGTTTCTCCTCTCGGCGTCCCCATCCTCACAGGTGTACGGACCAGTCCCCTTAACTGTCGCGCCCCCTGTTGCCCGCCCTGCAGAAGCTGCAGCAGTACCGGGAGGCCCCCAAGGTGATGCGATGCATGACGAACACGCCAGTGGTGGTGCGGGAGGGGGCCACGGTGTACGCCACGGGCACGCACGCCGAGGTGGAGGACGGCAGGCTGCTGGAGCAGCTGATGGCCAGTGTGGGCTTCTGCACCGAGGTGGAGGAGGACCTGATCGACGCCGTCACCGGGCTGAGCGGCAGCGGCCCCGCCTATGTGAGCGACTCCCGCCCGGCAGAGACGGCCACTCCTGAAAATTCTCCTTAGCCAGTGTTTCCAGGTTCTAAACACTTTTGTGACATGACACATCCATGCATTGCTATTTGATCGGTCAAAATCGATTGCACCTTCACATCACGGCGTGTTTCCCGTAGCACCTAAATAGCTTGCTTCAGCTAATATGATGTTGGCTCCCCAACTATTTTGGTACTTCTCAAAAGTCGGCGTACATTCTGGACCAGTTTTTCCGCTTGCTGAGCACATTTTTGCAATGCCTCCCGATATTTCCAAATAGCCGGATCTTATGCTCAACTTCTGTCTCTGAATTTGGAATGTTCTCTCCAGGTTGACCTTGTCCATCTGTTGACTGGTGCTTTTTCTCTTTTCCACACACTGTATAGCAGACTTGGGCAGACTATTTGGCAATCTCAGCAGTTTATTAATCTTGCATAAGCACCCCTTCATGCAGAGAATTTCCCCACGATGAACCAGTAAAGTGTTATTATTATTATTTATTATTATTATTATTATTATTATTATTGGTAACTTTTCTTGAGGGGGCAAAAATACTCACTTAACTGTTTCAGTAGTTCTTTCAGTAGTTCACAAAGGTTTACAGAATTAACAGATATAATAACAAATGGTGCTTGCTTGAGTCAAAAAACGTGACAGTTCATTAACGATGATCAAACTTGAGATCAGTTTGTCAGTAATACTTAGTTTGTGGTTAATTGATACATAAGTACTGACATAATACTACGTTATTTGTGGCCCCTCGAGTAAAGTGTTACCTTATTATTTTATCAGTATAATCTCCTAATTTTTGGTAAATCGGTCGACTTTATAGCATATGTATGTGTTTGATTGGTTCACTCGTGAATCACAAGGTGGCGTCGTTCTCTTGTCTCCATCCGCTCCTCAGGCCTTCACCGCTGTAGACGCTCTTGCAGACGGAGGCGTGAAGATGGGCCTTCCCAGGAGGCTGGCCGTCAGGCTGGGAGCCCAAGCCCTACTGGTGGGTACTCCGGCATGGGTTCCCCCCCACGCTCCCGTCTGGCCCCGGAAGCCCCCCCGGTGACCCTGCCCTTGCAATGTTGTCTGGCAGGGCGCGGCGCGGATGCTGCTGGATTCGGAGCAGCACCCAGGCCAGCTGAAGGACAACGTCTGCTCCCCGGGCGGGGCCACCATCCACGCCCTGCACGTGATGGAGAGCGGCGGATTCCGGAGCCTGCTCATCAACGCGGTGGAGGCTTCCTGCATCCGGACCAGGTAGCTCTGCCCACGTGCTCATGAACCACTACTGAGCTCCCGCTTACTGTAACCGTGGCATTACCTGTTCATAACATTATCTTTTAGGGATTATCAATCAAAAAGGTATTTTTGTCCAGTGAAGTAAGTAAATTATTCAGTAAGGCAGATTTAAGTTGAATTTGTATTTTGCTAATCTGTACAATTGTTAAATTAGAATTGGAATTTAGTGATCAGTGGTCATTGTCAACACACCACAGCACACAGTGCACAACTACAAAATGTGTCCTCTGCATTTGACCCATATGTGACTTTCGTGACAAAGCAGGGGGCAGCTAATTCAGAGCCCGAGGAACAGTGCTTGGGGATGGTACCTTGCTCAGGGTACCTCAGTGGTGACTTTCTGGTGGGGGATTCGAACCTGCAATCTTTCCATTGCACACACCAAGCCAAAGTGAAATTAGTCTTTTCGTAAAACCCATTTTTTAAAGTAGAAAGGAAGGTGTTTTGCCATTTTTCAGTATTTATTTAGTTTGAGCCAATTCATACAGGCACAGTAGAAAGCACAAAAGACCGGAAACTTAATGATGTCAAATTATGTGAAATTTTCACTTCAGTTTTATCCATAAACATGCTGCCTAAAACCAAAGACCATTTACAGTACTGGGCTGGACCCCTTTGGAGCTCAGGATGGGTTAGTTTACAGAGGACGTGGAAGGCTTGGCTCTGTGGTCTTGAAAGCCCCCCCCCTCCCCCATCCTCTTTCTCTCTCAGGGAGCTGCAGTTCCTGGCCGACCAGGAGAAGATTTCTGCTGCCGCAATCAAGAAGACCACTCTGGACAAAGTGCTGCAGCAGCCGGGCGTCTCCGGGACGGATGTGACCGTCCGGACCGGTATCAGCATCTTCAACAGTGACTCCCCCCCACGACAGAAGAGCTGAGTGGCTGTCAGGGATTGGCTGGGGCCGAGGGGGGCCCAGTAGGACTGATGATTATATTTAATGTCTGTTTTTCAGCTTGACGCAAGGGTAATGCTGCCAAAATGCAATTATCATTAAAGATATACTTTTTATGGAATCAAGCTGAAGTGTTTTTCTGGCAGGGCGGGAGGGCGGGGGGGGGCGCACCTCCCCAGACTGAATCTGTGCCAGCTCAGTCGAGCACTTAAGAATGGAGCTGGAATGAAGTTCAGTTCAGGTCCAGAAAGTACAAATCTAGACCATGGTTTTGTTTCAACCAATCAGTCGAATACTTTATGACTGTGACTCATTATACTCAAATGGTTGGTTGAAACATAACCTTGGTCTGGATTTGTACTTTCTTGTCCTGGACACTCCACCTCTGCCCTGCCTCTCTAAAGTCGTGTAGTGAAGTTAGTGAAGTCTTTCGGGATCACGTGCCACCTGTCAGTCTGGGCATTTGCTCAACTTCTTGACTTCTCATTATGGTCATTATACTTGTGAAGAGGCTGTACATGGTGGGCATGCATGCGAATCGGGTTCTGGAATGCAAATGGGGAAAAAATGTTTTCCTCCTAGTCGGGAGAGCCGCAGAAGTTCGGTTATCGTCGCTACCGTGCTATAAGATCTGAGAGATTCCGGTGGGTGGGGTGCTTGTTTGGTCATGTGACCCCTACAGACACTTTGTCTTCAGAGCACTGGTGTAAAGAGCCCGGAGTGCACCGGGAATTATTACCAATCCAGATGTGTTCCGTTTCCCATCTTGCCGGTCTGCCCTGACTGATTTCAGATTGGTTAGTTAATTCAGGTCCAGAGAGTAAAAATCCAGACCGGGATTTTGTTTCAGCCGGCCAGCTGCATATAAAGAGTTACATTCAGAGTATTTAATTGGTTGAATGTATAATATGTTTTGCCTTAATCTGCCAGTCCCATTTGCTTCATTGACGCTCCTGTACTGACCCTTTCTTTGTGACATGGATCATTGTGGCCAGCAGCTATTGGTATTGGCATGGTGGAATCTTAGATTGATATTAGGTTCCATTTAAATGGAGAACTTTCCTGTTACTACAAATCAAGCTTCTAATCCTTAATTTAAATACCATTTATGTGTATTTTCTGTCATATCTCTGGATAGTTACCCAAAATATCTATAAACAAAAATAAATACATATGATGTTGTTCCACTAATCCATCATTGGAAGATCATTAAGTGTGAAAAGTCAAAATGATTATGATGGGTTTGTTTTTGTTATGTTTGTTATATCTAATATTATAACTACATCTTGCAAACTTTGCAGACCTCCTTATTAATTTCATTTAGTGTGAGACTGACCCCTTGTGGAATGAATGATATTGCAGTGAAGCTTCAAAAATACCAATGCAAGCGGCCACAGGATTTGACTGGTTATAAATGGTGACTTTGCCAAAGGTCAGGGTCTAATTCGCACACTTTCCAGGGTCAGGCATTCTGACAGCTGTGTACTGCATGTCCATGTGCTGAATGAAACAAATGTCGCACTGGCAGCATAATCTTTAATTTCTGTGTAAGCTAGATGCATGCATGATAATATGCAAGTATAATGTTCAAACGCATAATTCTTCGGTAGTTTTTAGCTGTGTGTCTTTTAGTGTGTGTTTGTGTGTGTGGGAGGTTGTTATGAATATACATTACATTTGGAGGATCAGTTGTCTCTACAATGTAGAGTAAAAACTTATTTTGAGGTTGTGGGGACCATTTTTTAAAATTTTCCCTTGTGAGGACCAGTTTCAATTAAATCTATGGCTGCAATCACACGACTAAAAATGTCAAAAGTTTTGTTTTTAAATTGGTTACTTATGGTTAAAGTTAGGGCTGGGTTAAGGTTGTCATAGCTGGAATTAAGGTTTCTTTCCATAGAAATGAATGGGCAGTCCCCAAAAAGTTGTGAATTCATATGTGTTTGTGTATGTGTGTTTCTGTGAGAATTTGTAATCATCATCCTTGTGGGCACTCAGTGCCCCCAAAATCGGATAAAAACCTGTAATTTTATACCTTGTTGGGATGATTTTTTTTTGTCCCCACAAGGATGTCCTCAGTTTTATAAAAAAAAAATCTCTGCGTGCAATATTTCTCCTGCTATCAGCTTAGCATATTTGAATTGTCCTTACTAGACAGTGACTTTATATATGGCAAGGAATTGGCTGCTTTTATTCCAGAATATCTGATCTTATCGGTGAAGTAACAGGGCACCCTTCAATGACAGCCTTGTCATTCTGACTCTGTTTCACGCAGTTTTTTTTTTTTTTAATTAGAGCTGTCAACCTGACCTTTCTTTGGCACTGTGTTCCCACCTATCCTGGCTCTTACACCTCCTTCCCATCCTTATGGCCTATCACTTTGAGCGTGCTTTGCTGGCATTGGTGGACCTGACAGAAGATGGTCGCCGCGGCGATGCAGGTGGAGGCTCAGAAACGGAAGCCCCGGCTCGAATTATCTACCACAAGGAACCTGTTTCCCTGCAGCAGCAGCCATGAGTCACCGCTCTGGCTCCCTTTTCTCTGGAATGGGCCGAATGGCAGACAAGGGCCGGGCCTCGAACGCCTCCTGGGTGCAGCTGATTTGCAACATTGTCATAATGTCGCTGAAACATTCTTGTGCACAATGCTGTATGGATTCCATCTGTGTTGTTCAGTAGCTGACTATACTTTAATAATCATACAAATAATGTTGCATAATGAAAAAACTCATATCTAGGCAAACATGTCAGTAACTTTTATGTGAAAACTCACTCATCGATAAATTAACTCATTTTCAATTCATAGCACAGGAATTGCTTTTAATCTCTAATGTTTGTTGCTTTATGGTGTTGCATGGAAAAAGTTTATTCCTTTTCAACATTTAACCGTTTCTTTCTGACTCAGCAGTGGTTATTGGCATGGCGGTGATTTTTAGCACCGTTTCAGATAATGCATCATGAGTTAACTAAAGCAGGGAGTATGTTTCCTACGCGAGTGTGCAGCAGCAGCCGGCAATGCATGTCATCCTGTTTTTCTTTTTTAATTTGCGCTCAGTGTGGGGACAACATCATACTGCCATACAGTTCATTAATGATCCATCTGAAATTACTTTCCATTTCTGTACATTTATTTGACTTAACTATACCTCACACTGTACAATTGGCAGACCCTTGAGGGTACAGCCCCAGTGACAGGCAAAGGTACACATTTTTACACCCCCCCCCCTTTTTTGAGAGTATACTGCATTTTTTTTGTACAGGAAGATATTTGGAATGTAGCGGACAGCACTACCCTTGTAATGAATGTGCAACAATGTTAGTTAAAAAGAAACAAATGTTTTTTACACTGAATTATTGATGTTGTGTACTGCTCCACGCAGTATGTGGTGAGACAAGGCCCCACCGGCCCCTAATGACTAGAAAGGAATGTGTACGATGTATAGAGATACTATGGTTCTGTGCCTCTCATCTGAACATGTTTAGACTATATAAATCTCTGTGATGTTAAATGACTTATAAAGCTCTGGACGAGCAATGAGTTTAACATGTATTCATAATGGGCGTATCATTAACTTTTCCCGCTCAGCGGACATCAGTGGCGTACTTGTTGAGATTTTAATAGTATCACGTGGAACATTTTTTTTTTTTAAATCAAAGCCCGGTTTAAAAATAGTTGCCACTGATGTTCAAGAATCTAGTTTAAAATCCCTCACATCTCGCTTGTCCCTTTAAGCTCCTTTACCAGTTGCGTAGATCCTTCATGAATGAAACCATGTGACCAAACATCATATGACGTCTGGCTGCAGGAGAAAGGGATCAACAAGACGACCACGAGTCAATTAGAAAGAAAGCGATAAGCACATTAATCAGCGATTAATATCTCGTAGTGTCCTTTAGAGATAAAAAGTCACATCTGCTACCGCACATCAAAGAAAGTCCCTTTCGATCTGGTGAGTGAAAGTGAAGTTTATTTTGTAAACAGCAGGGGAAATCGTTTTGCTGAGTGTGCACGCCTTTACTTTCCTTTCGCCTGCTTGACATTTGTGGCGTGTATACACTTTAAAGTGTATATGTGTCGTTTAAGGAATAAAAATAATTTTAAAACTGCAGTTGCTGGGTGATCGCGCCAGGGGGAGGGAAGGAAGACGATCCGGAGGTAATATCTAGGAGTTTAAAGGGGCTAGACTGATGGGGGATTCCCTGGTCCGGGGCGGGAGTCATGGAGATACTCGTGCTTTCGCTGCAGCGAGCGAGCGAGCGAGCGAGCGAAGGAAGTAGTGACAGCTAGGGGGGTTTGTCGAGAAATGTGTAGCTCCGTACAGCACCGGTGCTGGACCTACTTGCTGTTTCATCAGAACCGCACCGAGCTGTAAAAAAAAGAAAAAGAAAAAAAAAAAAAACAGCGACGGAAAGCTTAAAGCACAGCGCCGTTTTCGTGAGCTTGGTTGTCTGTACGTTTCACGGAAAAGGTAAGGTCTTGCGCTGGCGATCCGCCGGGCTCCGATGGCACTTTTACTGATTGATATTTCCGCGTTAATCTCCCGACAGCCGCGGCGTCCGACGGAATGCGGGGATCGTGTTAGGTTCATTGCCAGATGTCTAATATGACAGCGAGCTGCTCGACAGGCTTGATTTTTTGGTAGTCTGTTAGCGTCACCAAATAAAACGATTTCTCCGTCGGCAGTTGTACGTTTTATTTTAATAGAGATCGTGATAAACCCATAAGTGATCTCAATTACAAAGTCGGGCGAGCATCTGATGGTACATGCTGATTCATCACGTTGAATATAATATAATATACTATAATATAAATTATATATAATATATAATTTAACCGTCAATATGATGCTATGGTAACATGGATCCAGTGGACAAAGGTCTAGATCCAGGATGGAGATGCAATGCTATTGCTCGCAAACGGGTAAGAGTAGAGATGCTGCGAGAGAATCACCAGTGTGGCCGTGAGGCTGCGGAAAGCGGTTAACAAAGGGTGTCTCTGATCTCAAGGCTCAGATCTCAAAGATGGTATATCGGGGGGTTTCAGTCTTACAGGTTTCTGCCTACACTGTTGACTGAAAGCCAGGGGTATTTCCGCCTAAAAACATCTAGACTGCTTTTGGTTGCGTTGAAATGTCATTTAAGGGAACGCGCAGTTTTGTTAATTCCGTCGTCTAGTGCGCTTGGCGTACTGTCGTGAATTTAGCATTTTGGATTCGCTCCCAATTTTTTTCCCCAAGAACAAACGCATAAATAAACCACCATATCACTTGTTGTCTGGTTCAGATATTTCCCCAAAGCAACCCGTTAAATTGTGTGGCTTCGTTGCAAGGTTGTGTTTTGTCATGTTCATCTGTGCGAAATGAAGTTTTCGTTAGTTCTTTTGTCTTATCGCCCGGTTTTGTCGTTATGGTGTAGTTCAAATATTGCTGCAAAGTTCTATCTGTAGACAAATTCACGACGATAGTTCCTAACTTTTCCCATTTTTGGATAATAAAGAGAGCAAATTCTAAAGTTCCTTTTCTAGAAAATGCTTGAATATGTAGTATATCACGGATATGTTACCGTTTTATTATGGGATCTTCTGCATTCTGTATTGTTAGCATATCACTATGATTTAGTGTTGCTGCATTTACCTGTATGCACTAGAATGAAATGCAGAAAGCCAAATTCTCTGTCAAATGTGACTGCTAACGACGATATTGGAACAAATAGAACGTTTTTGACTGTTACAGTGCCTTTCTAATCTCGTCTGCCATCCACTATAATCCAAGAGGTCATTTCTGTCGTTTATTCGGCATTATAAGGCTGAGGTTTTGAGGGTGATACCTGGAATTCACCCTGGTAGAGTCCGAGCTAATTTGATAAACCTTAAGGTTAACTTAATGATGATACATTGGCTGTTAACCACATTGGAAAGCCTGATATCTATGGTGTGCCTCACACCTCGCTACCTGTAATCAGATTTTGCCTGCATTTTCATTTTCTAAATTGATATCAATGGCATGGAGGCATGATTCATGTTCAGGGTGCTTTAGTGGTTTGAGGTTCATGGGATTGGCCCCCGGGGGTGGGGTGGGGGGAGGTGTGTACTGTCATTGAGGGTGACAATTCAGCATCAGTGGGATGACTAGCTGAAATCTGATCCAGCAATATAAAATTGTGAGCAGGGTTCCCCGGATGACTTTTTTTCTCACTATGATAAGGACGCTGTTAAGGTCTGTACTGGGCATGGATGAGGTATGACTGCGTGTTGAAATGTAAGGGATTAGGTTTAAAAAGAAGGGAACGGATCCTTCGTTTCCATGCACTTGAGCATCCGATTTGAGTAAAATTTATAGCTCAGTATCTCAACAGAAGTCTTGAATTGGATATGGGTTAGAGCGCCGACATTTTCCACAGGAGAAGTGAGTGCCTTTAATGGGCATCTTTCTAAATTTAAGGGATGAGGGAAATTCTAAATTTGAGTGGATCTCGTCGTTGATTCCGAAAGATGCAAATTACAGGTGAGAAAGCGGTTGCTTTGCGGTTTGTGCCACTGAAACAAACAAATAAAACAAAGAGCTTTTCTGATTCGCTGCTCATGAGGGGTTGACTTCGTTTAGATCCTCTGTGATTTCGGGTGTGGGCACATGTGTCCTCCATGTCGAAGACTGAATTCATGGGCTCCACGTAGCTCCAGATCCATCTGGAGCCAGAGGAAGGTTCTGGGCACCGCGGGAGAAGCAGGACCCCCCCCCCCCCCCCAAAAAAAAAAACTTAAGATAGGCAAATCCGTAGCAGTGGTCTTCTGGTGCAAGAGCCGCGAAATATGCATGCAGAAATTAATCAGCTGGGAAACGGAGAACTAAGGGTGGGGTGGGGGGGGCTGTCGTCATGGGCGAGAGGCAACTTTTAGTTATGATGAAATGCTTTGTAAGCTAGACTCGCATTCAGGGTTCGGGCCCAGGCATCGCTTCCCTGGCTGGATTAACAGATCGACTCAGGAAGAGTAGAAGAGCAATGATGTTTTTTTTCAAAATGGCGTCGCAGTGCCTTAGCATTGGCTGCTGTTTTCTGTGCCTGAAAGGTGTAGCAGCTTTAGGCCGAGTATGATGAAGTGACTGATGTATATTAACCGGGGGCAGTTGGGATGACAGTGTTCAACAGCTATGCTTTGCTCCCGGTCTTGTCTATACCTTTTGCCTTAAGAAGTCTTTGTGCTTTAGTTTTTTTTTCATAATATGTAATTATGAGATATTCAAGGAATATCTGATGCATCCCTCACTGTCAGAAAAAATGGTATAGCCCTGGTACAGTTTCGTTCCCAAAGGTACACACAATAATTATGTACCAGCAATGGTACAAAAATGTTCCCCAGGGTCCATTTCTGTACCTCAGATTAGACTAAAAGGTACATTTACCTACAGGGTACAATTGGCAGACCTTTGAGGGTACAGCACTAGTGACAAGTAATTATACCCTCAACGGTATAAATTGGTACTTTTTTTTCTAACAGTCCTGTTAAGTAGTATCTGACTCAATGTCTTACAAAAATTTGTAAAATGCCACAGGTTCTTGGCTATGGCGCAGCAACAGAACCTGGGCGTAAAGCCTTAGAGATGTGGTCATGGTGTGCTACACTGTGAAATAATGATTGTTATGAATTATAGTCCACTTAACACCTCTTTATAACATAAAAGGACATGATGTGTTTTTCCACTTGTTGCCGCAGATGAAATCAAGATGTTTGGGACTCTATATTAACTTATAGGTTATATTTTGTATTGTTTTTTCCTCTCGTTAAAACAGTAATCACTTAATCACTTAACTGGAATTGGACATATTCGCATAATTATAAGATTTGTAAGAGTTAAGTAAGACTAACGTCATCGCAGCTGCAAGGTTGCTCTTTAGATGGTGGTTGCGGCGGTAACTGTATTCCGGAGAAGCGACGCGACGGATCATCTGAAGCCACTGAAAGCCCCCTTTTCACGTGTCAGAACTTTCATTAAAAATCGCCAGAGTTTCCTGATCTCGCTGTTAGCTTAGCGGCGCTCAACAGGTGGGAGAGACAAACGTCGAAGCCATCTTGCGCTCGGAGTCGGATTGCAGTTAAAATTACGACAGGCCACATGCGAATGGGATTTCTGATTGTCCTCTGTGAAATTGAAAGGGGGGGGGGGGGGGGCGGGGAGGGACACCTTAAATAGTATTTTTATAATCCAGAACCACGTTCTCTGGGAAAGACATGGTGTAAAAGAAACCCTGAACACTGTCCTCTTACTGAGTGCATTTTCTGTTTATTTGTCATCGCACACAAGCGTAGTTCCTATAGCGGGAAAGGCGTCGCGATGTTTCCGTTTCTCTCCACGTGTGTCGCGTACCTCCTCATTTTACCCGCTGCTTTTTATTTATTCATGCCGTCTTTGTCTCTTCTCTCTCAGTACCTGTTAATTTCCATGTGGCCCCCGGTCTTGGTTCTCTGCTCCTTGTCCGTCCACTTTAAATTTGTCACTGGACACCGGGCCGGACAGGAAGCTTTTGTTAATGAGCAAATCCCGGCCAGAGGGTTCCAGCGGGAGGAAAACCATTTGAGGAGAGAGGTTTAGCGGTGCGCGCTGTCGCTGCAGGAGGATCGAGGAGTTCAGGGGTTCACGCCGGACGTGGAAACGGGAACGGCAGATGAAGGTTAAAAAAAGAGTTAGTTTAGTTATGGTTAGTTTTACCTGAAGGACAGAGGACTTGGGCAGCTGAGTGACCATTTCTCAAGGTTGCAGTAAGTTTGGGGGTCACCAATGGGGTCTTTTTTGTTTTTTTTTAATTTAGTTTTGTTTTTGTTAATCGTGTAACGCATGCTGTTGTTTTTTCTGGGTGGGCTTCCCTGGCTGTGCAGACTTTGTGTTACCTGCTGCCGAGTTTTCAGTCGTCAGAGGAATAATCCGTGGTCTCCCCCAGGTCCTCCGCACACGTTCCCTCTCTTTGGAGCCTCGATGCACATTTCCTTCTTATTCAGCAGCCTTTGCCTCTCTTCCATGCTGGAAGGATGGGGCAGGTGGTTTGGATCTCCAAAGCCCCCCCCCCCCCGCCTCTTGAATCATTTGGCCATCAGAGGTGCCCCCATCTGCCACCCCCCTGCAGCAGCGATTGCAGGGAGCAGAGATTACGATGTATAAATGCTCACCTGCCTCTATAGGAGGGTCGGGGTATGTGGCTTAAGCCAATAGCTTGTAGTGTCGGTAACGGATCTGCGTTTATTTTTAGCGGGCGGGTCACGGGGTTGATTGGAGAACAGGGCGTCGCTCGTCTGTTTTTGGAAAGCGACCCTCCGTGTGCCCTTGAAGGAGTGAAACTCTATCCTCCCCGTGGCTGCTTATGGTGCCAGCGGAGGTTCGATGGGGGGGGGCTTCCTGGCGCTCCTGGCACTGGCTCCTCAGACAGGAGAAGCACAAATTAAGGGGCGACTGTGTGTGGACGGGCTCCTCCCTAACCTGGCAAACACAGGCTAGAGGCAGGCTGCCGGATTAGTGTTTGCTGGACAGGTGAACACTGATTCACACCAAACTCAGTGCCACGATCCTGCTAAGACTAATAGGGTTATTACTGAAGCAAGTGTTCCGGTTGGAATAGTACCATGTTATGCTTTTTACCTTACCAGGGTGCCTTTGTCTTCCTGGATATCGCATTATCCTGAACCTTAATGGTAACGATGTCACTCCCGGTTCATGGAATTCGGTCCACACCTCTGTAGTCCAATGGTGCTCCTGCCTCTGCTTCAGGGTTATGATGGTTCATCTTGTCAGGAGGCGTTTCCCTCATGGTCCGTGTTTCCCCATCTGGGGACTCGGCGAGGCTGGTAAGTGAGGGCCGCTCGCCCGCGTTGCCGGTCACGGTGCTGGCCCTTCCCCACGCCCCTAGAGGCGATGGCGTAACCGGTACTTTCCATAGCGAGGCACGCGGCGGTAGGGACAGGCCACGGAGCCAGCCGGGGATTACCCCAGCCCGAAGACAAACACGCACCCGACCGCGTGCGGCTGTTCGCCGTGCCATGAGACCGAGGCACTGAAGGAGGCCCCCCCGTGCTATGCAGCCTGGAGCCCCATCCCGGGAATGCCGCTGGGCAGAACCCGGGGAACAGTGCCGGAGTGTCGGTCATGAGCCGGCACGCGTTCCCTGTTCCCGCCTCTTCCGAACCTTTGTCACGTTGCTGTCTTGCTGTTCTCCAATTACCCCTCCTGTCGTGCTTGTTGGTTTAATGGTTTACCATTTCTCTATGCTAGCTTCGTTTTTTTTTTTGTTTTTTTTTTTAATGAAACTGCTTGTTTTCAGGAAGCTTCCCTTGCAATCCGAGAAGCTCTTTCGGTGGTACGCATGAGCCGGCACACTGGCGTGATGCGACCTCCGCTCGCCTGAAACTTCCTTTGTAGTTTTGTGCGGTTTCAGAGAGCCAGCCGAGGAAGTGGCCGCTCGGCGGGTTCCAGTGGAAGTCTGCAAGCTGCAGTTCCTCCACCGCGACACTGGCAGGAAGCCGGAGGTTGGATTCTGGTCGGTGGGTGGTGGTGGTGATGGTTATTAATTATTAGCCGTTTGCGCTCCGTTTTGCTCTCCTTTGAGACATACACGCCCAAATATACAGTACCGGGTCTTGGGGCACAGACACAGGGTTAAGCCTTTACCCGCCGTCCCTGTAGCAGAATGGGGGGTTAAGGGCCTCGCTCAAGGGCGTTTCTCGTTGTAGTTGTAGTAGTAGTTTCTACTAATGCCAGCCTTTGTTTACTGCCACAATTGGGTCATTGTGTTCATTGTGCGTCAGCGGCTTGCTAACGTGTTTAGGTGTGTTAGGCAGAGTGTGTAGCATTAGGGTGTGTTTACCATGTAGCAGAATGGGTGTAGGTAGCAAACATGTAAGGAATGGCACACTGCTTAACATCGGGCTTTTGGTTTCCCTCGAAGCCATAGGGATGTGGCGTCATCTCAGTGAAACACGCCTCTGCTGGGCCTTCATCTCCCCGCCAGAGAACCTCCTTCTGCTTTTCTAGCACGTTGTTTACGTGTCGAAGATCCAGGTGTGCGGGACGTGCTCTCTCAGTGGGTTGTTTGATCCGTATATCCGAAAACTCCTCCCGTCGCTTGTATGCGATGAGGACACTGGATGAGGTGGCCGGAAGATTCCGATTTAAAAACCGATCTGGTGGCTGGAAACCTCAGAGAGCTCTTCTTGTCTTCATCCATGGTGCTCTCCTGCATTTACGTCACTCGAGGAGCTTTAACCTTATTCAGTTGACCGTCCTTTTCCGCATTGACCGGATCAAGGGGGACACGCATCGCAAGGACAGGATAAAGAGACGTCGGTTTCCTATGTGAAATGAATCGCTCTGAGTGGTCGGATACTTGTGGCCGTGTCGCTTCTTTCTTTGGCAGTACGTGGTTCTTGTATCGCTATCATCTGTGTCCCCCCCCACCCAAACAATACATATGTTCTCCCTTACATTTGATGAAATATTAAAAATATATATATATTTTTCATTTTCAAAGACATATAGGAAAAAATATCAAGGACAAATATTTGAAATGAGCAACAGAGGGAGGGGACGGGGACGGGGAAGGGGGTGGGCTGGGGTGAGCAACAAACAATCAGATAAGACAAAAAAGGAAAGACGCATATAGTACATGCTCTGTGCGGCAGTCCAGGGTAGGTCGTATGTACATTCATTACTTGTGTTAACAGGATACTTACTTCTTTATTTTTTTATACCGTATTATATCTAATATAATGGATGAAAAGGATTTCAGCCGTCAGCGTCTCCTCCCCCGAACGTTAATCTTTAACCGATAGCCGCCTTTTCTCCTCACAGATCTGTGCTAGAAGAGGCTTCTGTGGCATGACGACCACAAGCAAGAGCAACAAGGCCTTAAAGGTAAGTTATCGGGCTCCATTGGTGTTGTGCTCCTTTCACACTGGGGAATAGGGGTTGGTTAGCTGGGAGCAGCGGCTACATTGACCACCAGGGTGCGCTGTTTTTTTTTTTTCAGGCTTGCGAATAGCACGGCGCTTGCATTGACCACCAGGGTGCGCCGTATTTATTTATTTTTTCCCCATCAGTGTGTGTTTAATTTTTTCTTTTATGTTTTTTTTTTCCAAATTGGCTTGAGCAGGTGAAAAGGGAGCCGGGGGAGAACGGCACGAGCCTGATGGACGACGAGCTGGTGACCATGTCTGTGCGGGAGCTGAACCAGCACCTGCGGGGCCTCTCCAAGGAGGAGATCCTGCAGCTGAAGCAGCGGCGGCGCACGCTGAAGAACCGCGGCTACGCAGCCAGCTGCCGGGTGAAGCGCGTCACGCAGAAGGAGGAGCTGGAGAAGCAGAAGGCGGCGCTGCAGCGCGAGGTGGAGAAGCTGGCCTCCGAGAACGCCAGCATGAAGGTGGAGCTGGACGCCCTGCGCTCCAAGTACGAGGCCCTGCAGGGTTTCGCCAGGACAGTGGCCCGCGGCCCCGTGGGCGCCGCTCGGGGCCCCATCGCCTCTGTCATCGGGCCCCTGGTCCCGGGAAAGGTGGCCACCACCAGCGTCATCACAATAGTCAAGTCAAAAACAGACACCAGGTCCTAGTATTGGGCACGGTGCCAGGGAGGTCAGGTCAGGTGGGTGTGGTCAGTGCAATTCTATGGCTAAAGGTTTCTGTTGTTATGATTTGCCACCCCCCCCCCCCAATCTGCTTGGGAATGAATTTTATTCTAAATCCAAATTTCCCTTTTTTACTGAATTAATTAATTTTGTTTATCATCTGGGGGGGGGGTCAATTTTTTTTTCTGCTTTTCCCATTTTTCCATCATAATGGGATATTATATAATCATTCTTTCTCTGGCTGGACGTCAGCTTTTTAAAATGCCTGTTTTTTTTTTTAAACGAGCGTTTAAAGGTTTGTATTCGCCACATTACTCTGGTATTCTCTGCCCATTTTAATGTAATTCCCCCCCCCCCCTATACCTGTGCCTAATATTTTTGCACTGACCAACCATTTGAGGTGAAATTCCACGAATTCAGTCTGAAAACCGTGAGCAGAACAGAGACATTTCCTCAGAAGACCAGCTTATGTGATTGGATAGTCCGAATTTTTAGAGGCAAATTATTTTGATATGTTCAGCTGTTATGGGTACCGTGTAGATGTGTGTTCAGAATAATATGCTGGTATCCAATGGTGTTTACATGTAATATTTGAAGAATATAAATCTGATAGGGCAATAATGTGCTTAAGAATAGGAAAACTTTAATGCAGGGTTCAGTATGTAAAGTTTGATGTCTTGTTGGTTGAGAAGTGGCCAGATTTAATTTCCTGATACTTGGTGGACTTCATATGTGTGGGATGTTCATATCACTAAAACACAACAACAAAAAATGAGAGGAATTAATACAGAGATACATGAATATAATTAGGTACGATAAAGAAGCTAATTCCTGCTTTAACTGTGCTTGTGATCCATTTTAGACTGAAGGTCACCTGTTGAACCAAGTGAAGCGTAGTATCCTAGATGACACACACTTATTTTTAAAACTGATTTTGCTATTATTATTTTTTTTTTGTAATAAAGTGAGGACTAGCCAGTCACTGAAATAGTAGAAAACTAGACTAGCTCATCACGTGAATATTTTGTAAGCTTTACTACGGAGTCGTCAGTGTTTGTATTTGAACGATCTTTGTCCAAGTTCAAGTTCTGATTTTTATAAAAGCAGAATACCTAGATCTTGCGTTATTTATTTATAAAAACCTTTGAAGAGGGAGAAATGTTTGAATCACTTGTTTGATATCATTTTTGCAATTGTACCAAAAGTGGCTTAATATTGAAGTCGATAGCTTTTTCTTGTGACTAGGCGCGTACTGTGGATAGCGCGTGGCGTGGCGTACAAGTGAATAGGTGGCAGTATATCTCAGTATATGGATGTCAAGTTGTACTTTTTTTTTCCTTTTTAAATCTAGGTTGACATAGGTGACGTAAACATGGTGTCCCTTGCATCTCTGTGTGTACCTGCTATTGGTGCGCCCTTTGTAATAGGAAGAGAGCCAGGGGAGAGGGTCATTGACTTTTATGGCTGTTATTTTTTTGTTGGGGGGGGTGAGGGTGGGGGTGATGTTACCTCAGCCTTGTCAACAGTATCAGTGAACTTGTTTGACGATGAGACGTGCGGCCCGTGCTTTCCGATTGCTTTGACCGTGTTGGGTGGGGGGGTATTTTATCTGACAGATGACACTTTGTGCGACGTTTGCGGTTTATATGTGTCGTCTGATGTGTAAATGCGAAGAAAAAAAAAAAAAAGAAAAACCTAGACTCGATTTAGCATTCCAAACCGAATGCAGGAGAAAGACCCCTGCCGTGTTCTGGACGTGAAGTGCACTCACTTTGCTTACGACTGCCATCGTGTGAGGGGCCTTCTCTCTAAAGTGCTGCTTTCGTCAAAAAGAAAATGGCCGTGTAATGTCCGCGTGGTCCGCATTGACCTATCTGGCAGGCCGGGAAAGACGCGGGAAGCTGTTGGAAATGAACCATTCCAGAATCTTGCACTGATACTTTTCCGGACCTGCTTTCGTACTTTGAAAGACTGGTTTTAGAAGGGGGGCGTTTAAGCAAAATTTCTGAGAATTTAACGATTTGATTCACATTGGAAGAGGCAAAGGCAATAAGAAATCTAAATGCAATGAATGCCTGGAAAAATAAACATTTCAGGGTGAGAGTTGGGGCATAACTTCAGCCATAAACCAGTTTGAGAAAAGTATTGATTAGCGGTTGCAGGTTCCGTCTTTGGTTGCAACTGACAGAGATGGGTGTTCCCTTGCAGACAGGATGTTGCAGATTTGACCACTGGCTAAAGTAGAACATCTTTCACCAGCTTAAAATTCATCTGAGACAAACCACAAACTCTGGGCAGTCCTTACCCACACTGTTCTCTGGGGCAGTTGTTTGATTATGGTGATGAGGAATCTTAAAGGACTTCCCAGAGTGGGTAACCAGACAGCCATTATGGTGCAACTTTACTAGTGGCCCTTCTGTCCAAGAATGGTGGTCTTAGACCCAAATCCTGCTCCCCCAGTATGTGTATGTATCTTGGGTATGGTAGCTGGGTCATGAGCCAATTGTTATATGGGGGGTGGGGTGGTCGTAGGCTTTCACTTCATGCTGTGAAACTAATATAATTGTAGGAGATGTTTAAAGTCAATACTTGTATGTCAGTCTTTTTCAGTGGAACCAGGTTCTGTTTACATTTAGATAATGACGATGTTAAATAAGAGGAAGGAACTACAGTTGTGTACCGGCCATTGGGAGATCATAAGACGGCTATTTTTGCCAAAGGACCTCGTATTCCCTTGACCTTCACACTTGGGTTTTACCCTCTGAAGTTGGCCTTAAGCATCCAGCGTTCCTGCTGCTGTCCCTGGACTCCAACGCATCACACTGGAGTCTGGTTAGCACAAATGCTAGCGGCGAGGGGGAAAGTGTTTTTGTGGCAAGTATGTTTGAGGGAGGATCCGGCGGCCTGGTTCGATGGGGTCAAACTCCGAAACCTCTACAGGCTGGTAAAGCGATTAGACATGCAACCCTGACTGTTTATTTAGGAGTTACTTTGCCCCAGCGGAGAGTGTGTCTTTGTCGCGTGTTATTGAGCCAAACCCCGGAGGGGTTCCCCTTTCACCTCCTTTTGCCGTCCACTGTCCCAAAGTTTGAAACTCTAGTGAATCCTACAGAAGAGATCTGGTCGGCCACCGTCGAGGAGTGTGCACGTGCGTCCACACGGGCGGCTGTCGGGGGTGCAGATCCCACCCTCCCCCTCCCCACCCGCAGGTGCCGTCTGCCTAATCTGTGCTGTGTGAAAAGTCTGCGAAAATGAATAAATCCCATGACTTTTCCATAGATCCCATAGGACATTTAGATACTCTGGCTCCCTCCATTGATGAGGTGTCCTGTAAAGGGGTGTGCCTTAAACTGTGGTGGGTGAAAATCCCCAGGGCCGATGGCCGGATTTTGGGTGGACGCTCATACAGCATAGGGTGGGGGATGCAGACCGTTAGCATGCCGACAGGATTCCCGTCGGAGCTCTTCGGCTGTGAGGTTTTTTTTTTTTGTTCCTCTTCACCGGGCAAAACAAAAAAATGCATCCGTACATTTGATCAACCTCACGGTCTTTGGCGGCAGAGTGAGGATCTAATGAAATCATCCCAATCGTGTCCGGTTTGCTGAAGCGCGACAGAGACGAGCCGCTCCGCCACGGCTGGCCGGTGTCGACGTCGTTTTTCAGTGCTTGCTGCGTTCAAGATGCGCCCGTAACCTCAGCTTTTGCCGAAAAGGAGCCTACCTTTCGTGAGAGTGGTTTCATATGAGTTCTGCTGTGTTTGGTTGTAACTTCCGATGTTCGCCAGCAACGAGTCCTTCCTGCCCCAACCTCCGACAGCTATATTCATGAGCTCTAAAATTGATGGACATGGTGACACTGTTTTCTCCAGAACGTTCCATCCTTATCCAGAGGAACATCTGCTTTGTGACATCTGTCATGCTGCGAAGTCTCTAGTCTGGTGTCTTGCTGAAAAGTGATTTGCAAATGCTTTTACTGAAGAAAGACCTTTGGAGGCTGTTGCATTCATTGCTGCTAGGCCACTTATGTTTTATCTGCTGTCAAACTTAATGATGCTAGACAGAAACTGTTACAACCTTTAGTCTAACCAGGCAAACGGAAGCTGTTTCCTGATGAATATTTAATATTATTGATTGTTATTATCCCCTCTGAAGCTCTGCCTCCATTGTGGTCCCAGATTACATCTATAGTTGAAAGAGCTCATATTCCTATAGATGAGAATTATTGCTATTTCTATCTCCCCCCCCTGCTTTTTTAAACCCACATCCCTGTCTGTTGGTTTGTGTGTAACTGCAAATTTTCTATCTTGCCCTTAAAAATAGGGTTTTTTTTGTGTTTCAAATATGTAAAGTGAGATTTAATTATATAAAAAGTATTGTGAATATGAATATGTTTAAATTTAAATGGGAAAAATCTGTCTGGTATATTTCTGTATGGGATGTAATAAATTATATTGCAGTACTTTGTATGAAGAATACATAAATTTAATTGTATTTATTACCTAAATTATTGTACTTTTGCAATCTGTAGATAGTGATATAATGTATTCATATATAAAAACCGTGAGATTAAGTTTTCATTTTCAAAACGTCTGTTGTTGTTGTAAATACTGTATGTTTGTGATATACAGCTTACTTTATTTTCTATATGACCAATAAAACGTTTTGAAAAAGAAAATCTGGGTTTCTGTGTTCTCCAGCTGCTATTAAGATTAATTATTTTGTTTTCCTTTCGACCCATTTTTGGTATTTGTGCATGTAACAGCTCCTGTGGGGTGAATTATGTGCCTGAAAAGGGTCGACGAGTCGCCACTGTTTAGAAAGCTTGATTTCCTTCTATTAGGTCCAAAAAAAGCCGTCGGCTGACCCAATTCAAGACCTCTCTAAGGACGAGTTTTTTGGCCTAACTTTAGTAAAATATGACAGTCATGATGGCTGGGCTCAACTGTCCGTAATGAGGACAGAGAAACCGCTGTGCGCGCCTCTCTGCTGATCTAACATGGAGCGCCGCGTACCAGTGACATTTCCGTTTGCAAACGATCGCAGTCGTTTTCATCCTCATCATCATCTCTGCCACTAATCCCATGGAGGCAATCCCTCGCCGGGATGTGCCTGCAGGCGGGATGAAGTCTAACGACGCGGCTAACCTAGATCTGCGCGACGGCGGCCGCGTCGTCCGACCTCTGCGGCCCGGAGGAGGTTTGAGGACACGGTAACCCAGATACAACGAGCCGAAATATCGGCAGACACGTACATCAAAGAAACACGCCCTTTCTCCTTTTAAAAAATATACAGAGTAAATGAAGAAACGACTGTGCAACGTTCACTCATCCATTTATAGTACCCCACGTGACAGCTTTAGGCGTTTTACCTACCCGTCATTTTTAAAATATATAAGTGCACATAGATGGCAGTAATTCAAGTGTCGCTAATGCTACAGATGTCACTTGCTTATTTGTAATTGCATATGATGATTTCTATCGATTTACATTCAGTGCTTTTGTAAATGGCTAATGTCTCCCATCTTCCCTGATTATCATTTTGTGTTTAGTGACGTTGTACATTTTAGCCACAGGGCGGCAGTATTGTACCTCGTAGCATGGCGACACGAGAGGAAATTCTTAAACATGGATTCCATACTGCAGTCGCAATAGCAAGGCGAGCCGGATGGTGGCGTGAAATGATTACTTGAGCAACTTTCACACAAAGGTAATGGAACTAGGCCAATTACATTTCACTGCAAGAATCATGCATTTTAATATGTAATAAAAAATCAATTATTCAATAATTCGGAGTAGAATTCTTGAAATATAAATGTTGGAAATAGTGATGATCTCGTAATAATTATATTTAACTTGAATTAAGTAATATTCATTCGAGATATTATGCGTAGATTTGGAAAGCGAGTCTCCTAATTCGTTCCAGTTAAACATCAATTTTCTTGTGCGAGTCCGGCCAGATGACATTTCTTCAAGGACTCAATTTATACACAGCCATCGCTATGAAAGCACGGCGCTCTGCAGTCCTGCTGACGGTGGTATTAAGCGGGGAAAGTCAATGACGTTCCCCTAAAAGTCCTGATAGAATTGTAATGATTTTTATCCATCTTTCACCATGTGTTTTATATTAACTACAAATCTTGTAAATATTGCGAAATATTAAGTGGAATTCACCTTTACTTCTCTCCGTAAAAAAGCACATTTTCCCTGTGCCATTTGAAAGGTACAGCATATTCCATTCTCATTCTGACGGATATATGTTATGGGTTCAGAAAGATAAGATTCTGGCCAAGGTCATTCATGATGCATTTGCTTCGGTTTGTTCAGTCTGTTCTCTGGGCTTTGAACACATTCAGCAGTACTGCCAGCTTTGGTCAGCTGGCTGGCGTGAGATTTTCAATTCGATTCAGGTCTGTATACACATTTACATGTATGTAACAGTTTTATTACCTTGTAAATAGTCTAGGGTTTGCAGACTGCCCCCAACGCTTTTGAAGTTGCTAATTTTAAGTTTATAATGGAATAATATAGATTTGCCGTAAGATTTCTTGTGTGAGCGTGAGTCTGAAAGGGTGTGTGTAACGCCAGATACGGGAGAGCTGGCAGCCCTGATTCAGTTACCTTCGTCTGAAAAGTTCTGAGAATCTTTTGACTGTTCCTAGTTCAGATAGTACTTCAAAGACTTAGAATATTGACTTTGGATAGTTACACAGATACTTCTCTTTGGTCATTTTGTAGGTAAGTCAAACATCTAATCTGACACCTCCACAAGATATAGAGAATAGATGTGTATAAGGAAAATTCCCTTCCACTTGAGCGTGGTTCATGATATCTATGAAAATGCAACGTCCTTATCACAGTTTTAGCTTTTTCGTTTTAGAGAAAACGAAACATCTGAGGACGGTTCACCCCGGTGCGCTTCCACTAGATTGTATATTTGTTTCATGAGTTTCTCTTCTTCACCCGAATGGTGGCGCCAAATACCTTTGATATCATACTAAGGAGTGTTATTTTTACACAGCACCTGGCAGAAAGAATGACGGCTTTCTGCTGTCAGTTACTCCATTTACAAGGATTCGGGATCTCAAGCTTTGGATAATAACCTCATTCAAGTTTCCTTTTTTAATGCATATAGATATATTTTATGTAGTGGCTTCTGTACATTCTAAGTGTGCAAGGTACATCCTTCACCAAAGGGACATACTGTACATTGCGCAGCACCTCCTTGCCCCGCCCCCTTTAAGCACGATTGGTCCGAATCCAATACTACAAGTACGCTTCAGCCCAGGCTTTCCGCCTCGCTGCTACTGCATTGCCAGGAACGCTGTTTAGCGGCATTCTTAATTCTCAGGGTGCAGGAGCGATAGATCTGTTGGAGGAGCTCAGCGGAGAGACATGGGCTGTCAGGATGTAAGACATTGCTGGGAGGGAGAAGACAAACTCTTCAGCGTCCAACAGCTGGCTGCATGGCCGTAAATCACACCCCTCCGATGACCTCTGACTTGGTACAACCCTATACTGCAATTGAGGTTTTACTCTCCTGTCTGTCCTTCTGTGCTCTGTCCCGGATCCAAACACAGCTGTTCTGACAGACTTTACTTCCATTATACAGTGACTGTCATGCAAGGGTGTGGATTTGGCTGGAGAAGGCAGGGACACTCAGGAAAAAAGGGTACCAGTTTGTACTTTTGCTTGTCACTGGGCTGTACCTTACATTTCTGTACCTTTTACAGTAAAGAAACAACATTAATGTTCCCCCAGTGGTACACAAATGTTCCCCATATTCCACTTCTGTACATTTATCTAAACTATACCTAAGGTACACTTTTCTACAGTTAAGAGTACAACTGGCAGATCCTTGAAAGTACAGCAGCAGTGACAAGCAAAGGTACAAATTAGTACCCTTTTTTCTGAGAACGTACAAGTATTGTGAGAGTACCATGTCACGAGAGGGTGGGGTTTTTGAAGCTGATTTGGTCGATACTAATGTTGAAACCAAATTTATTCCCTTGCTGTCGTGTATTTTTTGTGTTAAGTCTCACCTATATGACATGTGATCTTTTCACTGGTAATTTCTGATAGGTTTTTCAAATCGCCGTTTTCACAGCTGTGTGTCGCTATATTTTTCACTTAGCATCACTGGCAGAATAGGGGAAAAGCACAAACGTAGACATTATATTCAGTGCAATACGCTGGTTCTACCGCATCTACGGACGGGGACATACACGAATTCGGGCTTGTTTAGAAAGCCTAATCAGCCTAACCGTATGTCTTTGGGCAGCGGGAAGTAACCGGAGCGCTGAGAAGAAACCCACGTGACACGGGGAGAAGACGCGAACTCGATCTACACACGGATAAAGGAGGCGCAGTATTCAGTCCCCGAAACGTGGACGTAAGACATGTCATAAAATAGCATTCGAAAAGGATATTCGGTGACCAGCGTACTCAGCCTCTGATGATGACAAACACATGTCGCCTTCTGTAACGTTTCTGAACACGTCTGAAACATGGAGGTGTCAAAATATGCCCATCTCCTCATGCAGATCATCCTATCTCGTGAAATATTTTACAAAAAACTGAAGTAATATCCTTCACATTGCTGCGTGCTGCCGTCGAACCGGTTAGATATTTTTTGTGGCAACTATTAAAAATTTGCTACCTTCGACAGTGCAGCCGGGAGGAGCGTGACGGGTCACGTGACAACGGGACCGGCAGTAGTTATGTAACAGGGAGGCTGTGATCTAGCAGCCCCATCGTACGATGCAATGCCGTATGACGCCACATCCCCCGGCAAAGGAGGCGTTGCCCCTATCGCCCAAGCGTTACTTTCTCGCAGACGCCGGCAAAGCTGCGGACGGGGGCATAACGTTTGGCGCATCTTCATTCCTGATACCTCTTTGGCGTTATTCCTCTCATCCTCATATTACTTTCATTTGCACGTATCTCGGCACTGTGAATATACAGCACAGAACACCTCTTAATAAAATATGATCAAAAACGGTCACCACACGGCGAACCAGCAAGGGAAAGAGGCAGGAGCTGCCCCAGCAGGCACGACTTGTAGTCCCGAGAAACGAAGGCGAACCATCCGTGTGTGGTGCGACGGATGGTAAGAAAGCACCTTTCAGCATGGATTTCATTCAAGATATCTAGTAAAATGCGAATATCACTTTCAGAAAGTTAAAAAAGATATGCATGATGTGGAAAATTTCTTCACGCTGCGACTTTGAGTTTCATTCATTTTAATATAGGCAGAATTGTTTATTATTATTATTATTATTATTATTATTATTATTATTATTATTATTATTATTATTATTATTATTATTATTATGTTGGATATTCTCCGTGTTGGTTCTGTGTCCAGTTTCTGTTATTTAGTCTTAGTTTATCCCTTTTAC
>JAABNY020000045.1:476809-502217 GCA_015164015.2 Brevimyrus niger | reverse complement strand
GGCTCGGCTTGTGTGTCCCAGGCTGCAGTTTGAGGCCAGGAACCAGCAGAAAGAAGCAAAGGAGATGGCAGTGATTCAGGCCATGAAAAGGTGCGAGGAGGAGAAGATGAAGGAGCGTGAGCGGGCGCGGGCGGTGCAGTAGGGGGCAGCCAGGCCTCAGAAGGGCAAATACAGCTACGCGCACCACCCCACTGACCCCCCTCACCCACCCCCGAGACAGGAGGCTTCCCCTCAGCCCTGCTCCTCAACTCACCACATGGCTCGTTCATGCAGCCTCCTTCCCCTGCTGTTGTAAGTTGTTCACACAGACGGGCCTCTTGTTCCTGCCCAAACAGCCCCCACTTCCCTGGGTCCTGGGGCCTTTGTATCATGGTTGCCCCACCTAATTCAAGGAAGGTCTTCAAATCAAGTCCAGTTTAAAGTTAGAACTTGGAAGACAGTTGGTATTTCAGATTGGTCTCCTGTCCTTAAGAGAGCGACATGGACCCATCGGCATCATGGCTGGAGGGAAGTCGCCTTGATTGCCCCCCCCCCTCCCCCCGAAAAAAAAAAAGAAAACTTGTGTATCAAACTAACTGTAAAATAAGACAGGTGATTTGATGTTCGGAGGAGAACAAATTAGCACTGAACACATTTAGCATTGAGAAAAGTAAACAAATTTACAAACAAAGGTACACCAGTGTAAATAAGCGAAGTATGATTTTTTATTTACTTACGACGGTTTTTAAAAGTCTTTAATATTGAGGTGCGTGCCCGTCGGTGATGCCGTAAGGATAAGGAAATGGGCGAGCAGAAACCGTGTGTCGTTAGCTGAACCCGAGCAGCGATCTGCAAACGCACTCAGACCGCATTTTACCCACTACGCATCAGCTTACGTCGAGTAACCTTTCATTCCTTTTTTACAGAAACATCCTGTGCGAATTTACGCTAAGTCAAGGGTATGAATCAGTGAGACTCAAGCTGTAGGTGTAAGACAGGGATATTTAGTCACTCTCTATGAGGGTAGTGGTGTCAGAAAGTTTCTGTTGTGTCCAAACATTCATATAATGAATCTCAGTATATTCAATAGCTCTGGCCATGACCTTTTTCACACCAGCAAAATCCAAAAGATTTTTTTTAACCAAAACATATGATGTTCAATGAACATTTATCCCCTAGGACAAATAAATAAACGCAGACTCTCTGGCGTAATTGAACAGCTCCGGTCTAGGCTATGGGTGGCCTGTACCTTTAGCCACCACATGAGGGCGCTATTTCTCATCAAGCGGAGTTCAGGAACGTTGTATGATGTGCTTATGTGCAGAGGCCTGAAGTATTGCATCGATCACAGTCTGTCAAAAGCTGAATTCTTTCCAACTTTTGATATAGTTAAAACGACATCCACAGCTGCCTTATACGGATCAGTCAATGTATGAGTCCTTTAGGAAAATGTTTTGGCAGATTGTCTGAACGTGAATTTTGACTAGAACTGTGTTAAAATAAAGCTTTTAACTAAGTTCCAGGCTGAAAACATTTCAAAGAATCACTTCTGGTACGATCCAACTATATGCACTCGTACATTTTTATATTTTAGTAGATATAAATAACGTGTCTGTCAGTGTATTGACTTTTTAACAAATGTGTGACCCAGTACTTTCTTTTTCATTATTTGGAAATACTGAAATGAACTATGTGACAAACAGGAAATAACACCTAAGCGGTAATGGTTGTTTTCACTCGCAAAAAGCAATGTCTTTTCCAAATGATTGTGTAACGGAGTACCGGTGCACACTTCCGTCCGAACAAAAACAATTAAACAAGTTTATACTCTAAATATCCTGACATTGTAACCCTCAACCAGCGAGTACACAGCCTACAGGTGCTTCCAAACAATTTCATGAACGGTGCACTGATTTCATCCCCTATCTTTTGAGAGGTACGCGCTGCTTGGTTTGTAGCCATTACTTGTACAGTTTATATTTTACGGTGGTTTTAAATCCTATAATGATCACAATGGTATTGTTTTAAAATACTCATTTATTAATATTACTTGAAAATATAATATATTTTAATTATAGAGCCCTACATGTCAAATAAATGGTAGAAACGAACGTGTTAGGTTGTCACAGTCATTCTACATGTCAGTATGTTATGTCAGTATGCTTGTGTTTTGCAGACTTGTTTTTACACTCCGAATGTAAGTTATTTATGCGGTCTGTGCATTAAATCGAAAGTTCTCAGCTCTATATAATGCTGTTCAATTGTCACCTGTTAATTGTCATTAACTTTGTAAATGTCTCTGTGTTATGTGGTCTTTGGGTTTATATATTTGACTGTTTTATGTTATTGTTTAAAACTATGAGTGTATATTTTAAGATTTTAAACATAAGCGCAAAGTAATTAGATTTTTTACGCCAAAATTTGTCCCCAAAATAATTGATTTGACTACCAAGAAGATCTATATATCTATAAGCATTTACATGGCTTTAAATGCAAATATGGAGTCTACAGGATTAAAGTGTCGTTGCTATTAGGTAATTCTGAGATCGTGACACTAGAGGGTGCACTCGCGCCGTTTTTACACGACAGGCATTCTTCCGTCGCTAAGCTCCCTGACTTCAAACAGTTCCTGTAAAAAAATGCTGTGTAAGTATATAGATTTATAAGTAAAAGTACGGGGAGATGTTTAAATAGTGAGAAAATTATTGCATAATTAACTTGTGGCTATTAAAAATGAGTAAGTTTTATGTGAACTACAAGTTTTTGGTAATAGTTTAGTATAGGGACTTCGGATATGTTGTTGGTACCAGCAAGCTGCGAGCTTGTTTTAGTCCTGAAAACCCGACACGTGAATCTGGGTCTGTGTGTTGTACATAGCCACTAGACCCCCCCAGGACATGCTGGGGCTCCAATCCAACATGTTGAAAGATTTTTTTTATTAGCACAGGATTTCCACTTGTTTCTGTCACATCTGCAGTAATCACGAAAATGGAGTCGTTCTTTTAATGCTCGTCCAACCGAGAAATAGTTGGATGTTTTCACAGTCTGAAGGAGGGGAAAAATAAGTAGGTAAAACCTGATTGTGAAACTAGAAAATGTTTGAAATATGCCTTTACTTGTGTGAGACTTGACTGCCTGTGGGGTGTATGAGTTACCGGACAAAGGCAAGCAAATAACAGCCTGCCCAAATACAAAGAAAATGTTTTGTGAGAACATATACAGCCAGAAGCACAGGGCCGACTGTCTTGCGTGATTAGCACTGACATTGTGTTATGACATTTTAATGAACAAAAAAGAAAAGAATAAAATTAAGCAAGGAAAAATCTCAGTGTTTTCTGTCACAAAATGACCACTGTGTTTTTAAATGGTCCAGTGCATTTTGTTTTATTATTTGATATTTTAAGGGTTTTCTGGAAATCTCCAACTTCCAGCCACATTTGCCGTATCAGATCTGAACAAATTCTCTTAATTGCATCAGCCCCAGTCCTGACTTCAAACTGTGGTTTGAGTGTCTGCTCCGCAACCTGCACTTTGACCTGGGGCCTGACAGATGGACCCTGTATCACAGGCGGAAACTGGTGCATTTATGCAGTTCTAAGTCTCCCAGGAACTGAAAGGGTCACTACCAGGAACTGCTTCTCACTCTGAATGGAAATCTGTTACTCAGCCCTTGAATTGCTAATGCGTGGCTGTAAGCTGACAGGAGGCATCTAGTTTGATTGGCTGTTGTCGAAGATAAGCGAGCAGGTCGGGTTGTAAATAGACCAGGAATCTAAATGCATTCCTCAGATGGTGGCAAGTGTGCGTGTGTGTTTGCATAGATCACATTTAGGGATCAAAATGTCCCCAATGTATGGTAAAACCTGAAACTTCCTTACTTTTATGGACATTTTTCAGGATGCCGTTTGGATGACTTCAATTTTATAAAAAAAAATTATAAATTGAATGCAATCAAAAAAGTAAAAATGCCGAAAGTCGAAAATCTTTTTATGTATTATGTAAGTTTGGCTACTTTTGGTTACGGTTAGGGCTGGATGGGGGTTAAGGGTGTCGTGATTGAGATCAGGGTTTTTCCTATAGAAATGTATGGAAGGTCTCCGTTAAGATAGGTATGCCAATGTGTGTGCGTGTGTGTGAGTGTGTTTGTGTGTATGTGTGCGTGTATGTGTGTGAGTGTGTGCGTGTGTGTTTCAGCTGCACAAATGCGTCACAGGAAGTGCAAACAGTAAAACAATTAGCACCATCATAAATCTTACTGGGAAATCGCATTTATTGGTACATAAAATTCACAATGGAGACAAAAATATTCTGTCCTGATGTTGCTTTAGAATTCACTGTGGCAAGCGTTCTGGTTTCTTGCTTTTTGCATTTCCAATGCAGGCACCGGTAGAATAGAATGAAGGTTGTAATTAAGCCTCATGAGTTACTCAAAACTTCTTCACACTTAGCTGTTGGAGCCCGTTTCACTGTACTCATCCCAGGACAGGATGGAATGTCTCAAATATAAACCCCACATTTTCTCCACTTGCCAGATGACCTGCATGCAAGTAGTGCTGTTTTTGAGGCTATTTTACAAGCACCTGTCTTTCTGCTGCTCTTCATCTGTTTTATTATTATGGTTTTGATATCTGGGTGGCGGGATTGTGCAGTGGTCAGTCCTGTTACCTCACACTTTTGGTGGCGGGTTTGTGCAGTGGTCAGTTCTGTTACCTCACACCTCCGGTGGCGGGATTGTGCAGTGGTCAGTCCTGTTACCTCACACCTCCGGTGGCGGGATTGTGCAGTGGTCAGTCCTGCTACATCACACCTCCGGTGGCGGGTTTGTGCAGTGGTCAGTCCTGTTACCTCACACCTCCGGTGGCGGGTTTGTGCAGTGGTCAGTCCTGTTACCTCACACCTCCGGTGGCGGGATTGTGCAGTGGTCAGTTCTGTTACCTCACACCTCCGGTGGCGGGTTTGTGCAGTGGTCAGTCCTGCTACATCACACCTCCGGTGGCGGGATTGTGCAGTGGTCAGTCCTGCTACATCACACCTCCGGTGGCGGGTTTGTGCAGTGGTCAGTCCTGTTACCTCACACCTCCGGTGGCAGGATTGTGCAGTGGTCAGTTCTGTTACCTTACACCTCTGGTGGCAGGATTGTGCAGTGGTCTGTGCTGCAACCTGGGTTCAGGTCCTTGCCAGTGTTCTATGTGTGTGGAGTTTGCATGTTCTCCTCGTGCTGTCATGGGGTTTCCTCTGGATACTCTGGTTTCCACCAACCATCCAAAAACACAGTGAAGCTAATTGGAGTTACCAAATAGCCTGTAGGTGTGAGTGAGTGTGTGCATGTGTGAGTGAATGGTGAGTGTGCCCTGCGATGGATTGGCGCCCCATCCTGGGTTGTTCGGAATTCTGGGTTGTTCCCTCCCTTGCGCCCATAGGTACAAGAACCCTCAGCAATCCTGAAGAGGATAAGCAGTTTCAGAAAATGGAAGGGTGGATTTTGATGTCTCGATGACACTTTCTTTCAGACTACCTTACAAGTTAATGCCACTTGGGACCAGTGTAGGTTAAAAAGGTTGCATCTGAGGCGATTACTTCCTGAAGCTGGTTACGGGATTATCAGGAGTATGCAAATCTTAGATTTGACTTTGTTGATCCCTTTGGGGTGGAAATTCCTTCAGTCGAGCAGAAGATACACAGATATAAGAGAATAATCAAATACATAATAATAAAATTATGACATGACTTAAACTGCCATCAAGCTAGAGTGGCACCTTCAAAGAATCTGAAATGAGATGAGAAAATTTAACATCAAATTCGGTCACTGCATAATAACACATGCTATTTATTGTCTATCTATCTCTATCTAAAAACCAATTAATAATTAGCAACCCTGCTCTGTGTAGGTGAATCCAAACTTCTGGCTAGCACTACATATATAGGTCCCACATAAGGCATAGGGTTCCAGTTGGAGTTTGGTGTTAGGGTTTGCAATGTAGAAACAGTTAAAGACAAACCATTTACATAGTTTCCTGCAAGTAGTGTGACAGCAGGGCACTGTGTGTCTTGGCAGCTGAACGTCAGCAGGTCACGTGGATTTATGGGCCTACAGAAGAGAAGGGGGGAGCTAAGCAGGGGGTGGGAAGAGGCAATTAGTGTCGCGTATGGTTTGGTGAGCCAGGAGGACCTCATTTCCTAATTAAAAGCCTCTCCATTTGATCTGATCGATTTGATTTCTGACACAGTCATTTCAGGGCAGATATTTCCTGGTATTTTCAGACTTTGAGTTGGTGACTCACGTAGGCTTTTTATATTTATTAACACGGTGAGCCATGATCCAGTAGGGGGCCAGTAGAGGCCAGAATGAGACAGGCTGAACTCTGAAGGAACGACAGCCCCGTGGGGAATTAGCTGTCATGGCCTTTTGTTGTTCTTTGTTTCCTAGAATTCCACTGTGACGTGTCCAGAACACGCCTCCATGCTTTGTCTTTCCCCGACTTATCAGACACACCAGGATCAAAGGGGCTAAAGTCTCGACAACTCGCATTCCAGAATGTTTGTTAAAGTCACACCAAGTTAAACATCAATGAAAATCAAACAGAAAGTCGAGTAGACTTGCTAGATTTGTAATTACATGGCCTAGGCTGAGTCTCATATAAGAATTTGGGAAATAAGAGTCATTACGGTCTGCTCCTTCAATGTGCCAATTTGGTCTTGCAGTTGTGGAATTTTGGTTGATTGCTGCAGTGGTATGATTCAACCCTAGTTGCCTCTGTCAGCGTGGGCAAAGACTCTTACAGCTACCCCCCCTCCTCCCCCCACAATACCTACGTCATCTTGTCCAAATCCTCATCCCCAACCCATCATCCCTCGGCCCACTAAGGATTCTGGGGCTTATGCTGAAAATAAAACCAACCGCGTTCACAGCCAACGAGGATCAAGGTATGTCTGAGTTTCTTCTCACTTTTTCCCCCCAAGTTATAGAAAATCTCAAGGGGGGGGGGAGGGTGTCATATTCAGAGTTGCTGGAGACCAGTCCATCCATCCATCTGTCATAATCGAATCTGGTTGGAATACTTTATATGATTAAAAGTGCATGAATTCTCACAGCGGATGGATGGATGGATGAATTCTCACAGCATATAAATTCCTGAGAATACTTTGCTAGTTGCTGGATGGTGTTTGCGGGGTTATCTGAATGTGCTTCTGCTTTGTTTTTGCTTAATGGTTTGGTTTGTCAGTGTGTTGGTTATTGTTTTTTTCAGAAGCAAAAGCTTAGCATTCAAAGTGTCTGGATTTCAGGCTCTCGGAGGGTTTGGGATGCGGCCTGGGTTACAGGCGAACCACTAACATCAGTCCCTGGAGCACACAGCGAGAGCCCCTTTCATCCTCTTGTCCCGGGCGGAATGGAACAAAGGAGCTCCAGGTGGACGATTCTTACTGCACGGCGTCACCATGGTGACCTGGGGTGCGATGGCAGAACCGTGGGCGGCAGATGGGTCGAGAACAAACTGCGGTGGAATGTCGCTCATTCGCTTGTGGCTAGATAGGTGACTCGCTGCCTGGGTGTTTGTTTACACGCATGTGTTCGCTTTGCTGCTCCACAGGGTGCTGCCGTTCCAGGGAAGACTTTAATTGCACTCAATTATCCAGCCTTGACCTATATTTATTTGCCGATTAAGTGTGGCGCCTGAAATGGCCGGTCCCCGTGGGGTTTCACCGCGTGTCACAGCCCATCACTCCGTTGTCTCATGAATCCTACTCATGCTTCTATTTCTGGAACGTCTCCAGCATTACACATCTACTCTGCAATGTTGGCATTCGACCATCCAAACTGCTTTCGGAATTCTGACGTCACACACAGTGTTGTGAAACTCTGCTTTGGTTACACTTTACTTAAGTCCATGTTTTTAGTAATTTATAAAGACATTCATAATATATTATAATTCATTCATATTCACATGGCTATAATTATTTATGAAAAGACATAATATATTATAGCCATGTTTATTATGCATTATGACTGCCTTAAGAAGCTGTCATCTACAATGCCCTATAAATAACTTTATAATGCATTATAATGATAATCCTTTATCAATGTATTATTTTTTGTTATGATTGTGTTTATTAATTACTTAACACATGGCGTTAAGTAAAGTCTTACCAGATCTTTAAAGTATGTCGCCCTCAATGTAGTCAAGAGAATGTGACACTTAATTCAACAGCTTAAACTCCTAAGGTTGGCCAAAATTAGATAGATCAATAAGAAAATTTCAAGGAAAAGGTTCTTCCTTTCTGTTACCGTTTGTGTCATATGTACCAATTTCCTCTGGGTTCTGAGGATTACACCTGTCTTCTTAAAACATGAGGTGAGTTGAATTGACACCCTTAACCTGTGCTGTTTGGGCCTGTGCTGTTTGGACCTGTGCTGTTTGGGCCCTGTGACAGATGGCCATGCTGTTCGGAGTTCCATGTGCATCTGGGGCTAAGCAGGATAAGTCACCATGGAAAATGGTTGGGTGGATGAACAAAATAATGAATATTCATTATTGTCATGATTCCTACTGGGTCTAAAGGAATGATTACCGAGAAGATGTCTGCCATCAGAATGAAAACTCTTCTTGAAGGCATGAACTCTCAATGTGATCTCTGTATTATCTCACTGGGTCACCGGTGCATGAATATTCATCATTTCCCAGTCTGTCTTCCAGCCACCCCTATGGTCGCTTAAGTCATTGTTACAAACACTTATGCACAACCCCTGCACCAAGATAAAAATGGCACCATTTAGGTCTGGCATAGACGCTCAGATAAAACAAATAAATCAGGGATCACTTCTGTTCAAACCAAGATGAAGAACTGTCAGTAAATATGCTTATAATAATCATGATACATTTTGATACGAATATCTAAATATGTAACAAAACAATGTGTTTTAAGGCAGCTCAAATGTGCAGGTGGACCTGAATCTTCCTGCAAGTGTGAAATACAGCCTCTTCGTTAACTCCATTAAGTGGTTCAAATGAGATTAATTAAGCAGTGAATGCAGATATGAATGGAAAATGCCAGGATGGCTCAGTGTTATGAAATCCCTGAGCAGGAGAATTTAAGAAGGGTAGATTGAAAGGCTTAAAGGCTTAACGGAGAATAGTCACTCCCTTTAATCCACGCTCCTCTGAATGTCCCTGCCCCATCCCCATATGAGACGTCAATCTGAGAGAATGACGTCATTCTGTATGTAGGTTTACTGAAATGTGTCCCGAATGCAACATGCATATGAAATGTGACTCTCCACCCTCGAGTGCTTCCGAAAAAGTAAGAGACAGAAATTTCATGCTCGACTGTGTATGAAAAGAAGGCAGACTCTTACGCCAAGCTTAATCATGGTGTAATGATCTCCCTGCCACCCTCGGCAGCCCAGTCACATGTCTGTCGGGCCCCTGAACAAGACTCTTAACCTCCTCAAAATGCTCCAGGGATGCCGGGGAAATTGCTGGCCCTGCCACTGGACCGCAAGGCTGCTTTCAATTATGTGTATGTTTCAAGGACAGAAAGATAACATGACAAGCATTCCAATGGACATGTTACTATTGTTACTACTTGTTACTATGTACTGCATAAGCAATATTGTAATTGTTACTATTGTACTTGTTATTATGTATAAGCAGTATTGTACTTGTCACCATTGTACTTTTTTGTTAATATGTTTCTGTCTCTCAGTCAGACACTCATTGTACCACGAATGAGTGGCAGAGATACTGATACCTTATTGTGTGTGAGATCTCATAATGACCTGTCTTTCTTTATGATTTGATGTCTGGACAGCCAGTCAGATTTTCTGAGCTGCAAGAATAGAAATCCCAACTAGCCCTCATTACTATCCGTAAGTGACCGTCAGAAATTATGGCGGCACCGTGGGGTAACACTGTTGGCTAACACCCCTACTGCTGGAGTTTGCATGCTCTTCTTGTCTCATGTGGCTTTCTTCCAGGTACACCCCACCCCCGCTCTGAAGGTGAACTCCGCCCACAACCTGAAGGTAAACCCCGCCCACACCCTGAAGTGTGGGAGGGCAAACTCCTCCCACATCCTGAAAATAAACTCTGCCCGCATCCTGAATGTAAACTCTGCCCACACCCTGACGACATGCAAATAGGAGACTTGGAATTCCCCTTAGTGTGCTTCCAATGAACTGGCATCCCCTCCAGAGTTAGCCCTGCCTCCTGCTCTATTCTGACAGGCATAGGCTTTATCTCCTCAAACCTACTGGAATAAGTGGTTTATAGATAGATGGACATCAGAAAATGCTATGAACTCTCCAAAATCAAATAAAAGTGCAACGCTGAAATAACCAAGAAATCTCCGAACTGTAACAACCCACACATTCAAAAACAACCCACAACCTATATTACCCAGAAGCCCCCTTAAAATGACCTTGTCTAAACTCTTACATGATTAAATATTGAAGCAGGTTTTGAACAAACAATTCCCTCCTGATATTTCTGTTTCACGTACCTAAGGAACTAAGCTGAAAGCAGATTTAGATTTCACCTTAAGATTTGTGTCTGCATTCTGAATTATAGATAGCACTGAAAGTCCTCGGTTTGAATAATTAAAATCTTTAAAACTATTCCCAGTTTACTAATGTCAGGTGTTTGTCCTTTGAGTGACTAATAAATATGATGGCTAGCCAAATAGCCTTCCACAAATCCATGCATCCATCCATCCATCCATCCATCAATTTTCTAAACCCACTAGTCCTATGCAGTGCCTGGGGTTCTGGAGCCTATTCTGAAAGCTACACATACAAGGCAGAGAATAACCCAAGATGGGGCGCCAAACAATTGTAGTAGCCAAATACCACAAAAATAAAGTTATTAATAACGTAACTTAAAACCAAATTGCCTATCAAATTTGATCCGCAGTAATGCTCATGTTAAGGTGTCAGTGAAATATTTCACTGCAGTTATGATGCAGGACTGCAGAGTCACGGGATGGCCAGCCTGGCGCTGCAGTTGCACGCGCACTCGACACGGCCTGGATGCTTCCAGTATCAGGCCTGATTTATTCATACCTTATAATGACACCGGGCAGGTTTACAGCTGGAAATGGAGGTCGAGGTCAGATATAATGGAAAATGGGAGCCGAAAGGCTGCAGCAGCAATGTATGGGCAGGTCAGAGTCACGGTTAGATTACAGATATACTGAATACGGCTGTGAACAAATAAGAGACCACAGCACAATTTTTTGTTTTACTCATGTCTCATTGTAGTGTGCATCAGTGAATAATATATGTTCTTTTGCAAACTGCAGCCTGGCTCCTCCCTGCTTCTCATTAATGAAGGGCTTCTTCCTTGCTTTATAGGTCTTCAGTCCTGCCTCTAGGAGACTGATGCGGTCCTGGTAGTGCACTTCACACCACTTAATGTTTCCTTTTCCTTTTAAAGGTCATTTGAGGTCATCCTTCGATTTATGAGGTGCTGCCGGATAAGTTGACGGTCCTCTCTGGCATTAGGAAGTTGCTTCCGCCCTCTACCTGCCTGGTTTTTGGTCATTGCCAGTGTCTCCTGCTTCACCTTATTCTTGTGTCCTGGGGTCTTACAATCTTAGAGCCTGGAAGCAGCCGGCCTCACAGTGTTGGCTTCTGCCGGCAGAACCAGGGTTTAAATATGCAGATTGTTTTCTTATTTTTTTTTTTCCAGAACTGCATGTTACGGATGTATGCAGACATTTCATGTGGGGGCTTGGGCTTTCTGAATGCTGAAGAGGCTGAGATATATGAAGAAAGGTCAGGCGGGGGGGGGGGGGGTCCCCTTTTTCAAACACTGTTGGTCACATAAATTTTAAATGTTACTGTGGGTTGGGGGAACAGTCAAGCACCTGCTCCCTGAAATTCCTCTGCCCCTCCATATTATGAAAGTTTCTGTACCCATTATAAATGTTCTCAGAGAAATAATTGGGCACATTGGCCAGTTTGGCCAGCAGAGGGCAGAGAAAAGGGGCACAGTCCAACTGGTCAGTTTTATCTTCGGAATGATCGATCACTTGCTCTGAGCCAACAAACAGTGCCTTCACCTTCTGTCACATTCACTTTTTATGACCTTTGTCTACAGTTTGGCTGTACCTACAACCACTGGCTGATATCCGCCAAGTTAATGTAGGTCTATTCACTGTTTTGTATAACTCACTGTTTTGGCTATATAAGCCTCCATTTCACAGTCCTTCCCTTTGTGTGGAATAGTAAGTATTTTTCTGGTCAGAAAACTCCTCATTTTGTTAGAATCAACAACCTTGAAGGCAGAACAGTTGACTATCCACTTGAGAACATCTACACAGGACTCTAGAGTGACCAGATAATTCATGTCAGTGACACTTTGCGCTACTTCGGGTTTTATTAACTACTTTCAAACCAAAAGGCTCCTGCACTTGATTAAATAGATCAGTTCTTCTTGTGCTTTGACTAGTTTGTTTCCTTGACTGACAGACTCATCCAGCTGTTTTACATTAACATTAGTGACACATGCATGATTATAGGAGATTGACCAATCAGCACAGGAGATCATCGTCAAGATCACACAACACTGTCCTATTCGTGGGGGGTCTGCAGCCTGTCATGGAGGCTATGAGCACTAAGCAGGGAACAACCCAGGATGGGCTTCTTTTCATTGCTGCCTTTTGCTGATTTTATTCTTCCTAATTCAAAGGCAGAGCTGAGCTCCAGGATTGTGGTGGGTAACAGTGCTGGACCAGTTCGACAAGCCCGTTCAGTTGGTGTTGGTTTCACGCTCATCATAATCTATTAGCTGGTTTTCCAATAGCTTTGCCTCCATCAAAGTATTTTTGCTTAAATTAGAGATGTGGGTTTATTGCTAAAATGTTCATTTTCCAATCAAAAGCGTGCCAACAAAATGATATTGAGTTAGTGGGGATTCATTTATTTTTTAATAACTGGCCCGTTTAGCTTACAGATACAGCAAAGAACACAAAATTGATTTTGCACATGGTTATGATTAACTATGAATGGCTAATTGGACACAAATTAAGTGCTAAACTGCTCTAGGTGATGCATTCATGAGCAGTAGCAAGGATTGGGTTTTCCCTTTTCAGTTCTATGTTTCAGCAGCATGTAAATGCATGACTTGGCCATAAAGAAGGATTCTTTGGTAAAAATTGTCATTAATTAGTTAGGGTTAGGGTTAGGGAATCAGAAATCAGAATCCTTCTCAGTATCCAATAGACATTGTTTATACCTTACACAATTACATTACCTTTGGGGGAAAACTGCAAGACAGAAAAATTGCAAATGTCATCCAATGAGAGATTATGATGGGTCAAAGTCTATAACTATGTTAGCAATTAAAAAGAAAATATGAAATTAATTTAACAGGAACCAACTTCCTCTGTTGGGTACTCAGTTTGGTATTCTATTTGTATAGTCTAACTCAGGTTGATAATGAATTCCTAATGAAATGTCAATATGAAGACCAGTTCTGATTATAAACTTGTGAATGTTTTGTGAGTATTGACGAGTGATGTCATCACCAGGTTTCCAAGGAGCAAAGGTCTTTGTCCTGTCATCTGCTGTTTCTTTTGAAGGAGAGCCTTGGCCTTTTGTTAATCAGCCAGACAACAAGCACCCTCAAGAAACGCTTCATGTCCCATCCACTGCCATTCTGAGGCTGAAGCATGCCCTAATGAATCTGGCCTTTCTCCACTCGCGGCTCTCGATTGCGACACTAAGGATGAGATGAGCTCTGTGGCACATCTCTGCCCAACTGTGCCCCAGTGACGTGGCGAGACATAGGTGGATGGAAAATGCCCCCCCACACAAAAAAAAATAAAAATGAAATAAAGAACATAGTGAAGATCAGGGAGTGTGGGTTGACTGAGACAGCAGCCCCAGTGAACAATACAGTGCCCATCAGCCTCAGATTTCACTTCACAGGGGCGCGGTCCAGTCACTGGGGGGAAAAGGTAGGCAGATGCGGTGATGAGTAAGGATCAAAAATTAGATTATGACACTTGAGGTTATTACTGAGGCCCTTGATTCTGTGGTTTTTTACGTTAAATGAAGGAGACCGGTATACTCTAAATAGAACTTCCATCCCCCTTAAAAATGTCACCTTGGACTCCCCTGCCCAATTTTACATATAAATATACATATTAAAGAACCCTTGTAAAATGCCCCCCCCCCCTTTATCAGCCAGGGTATCCATACCCCTAATGTCCACCAAGAAGGAGATAATAGAACAGCTTCCCTGTCACACAAAATCTTGTGCACAAAATTCAGACAGCATTCCAGCTGTGAATGGTCTATTAACAATTCTGGCAAGTGGCAAACCTTTTGAGAGAGGGTTTAGGGTTCTGTGTGAACATCAGTAATAATTGGGTGTTTGTGATTCATGCCTCCCATGTTCGATAAGACATTGACGTATGCCTTAAAGCCAGACATCTTTGATGTAGTAGTTAATGGCTTGGTGTGAGACTGCGTTACTGGAGATCATAAACCTCACTCTCGGGTCTTTATTTATTCAAGTAACTTGAGTGGGCTGTGATTCATATTTTAGATTTTTCATTCTTGTTAAAGGGCCCTTTGTTTTGTGTAAATTTTATCTCTATCAGTCTTGCATGTGATTCCACTTCAGAATATTGTTATATAATTTTATCATTATTTATTGGTTTTCTGTAGGTTTTCAGGTAGTTAAGAACATAAGAACTATACAAACGAGAGGAGGCCATTCAGCCCATCAAGTTCGCTTGGGGAGAACTTAACTAGCTCAGAGTTGTTAAAATCGTATCTAGCTCTGATTTAAAGGAACCCAAGGATTCAGCTTACACTACCTTATCAGGAAGACTATTCCATACTTTGACTATGCGCTGTGTAAAGAAGTGCTTCCTTAAATACAGTTTGAAATATTCTCTGGGTAATTTCCACCTATGGCCACCAGTTCTTGTATTTGAACTAATGCTGAAGTAACTATTTGGTTGAACAGCATCCAAACCTGTTAGAATCTTGTATACCTGGATCATGCCCCCCCCCCCCTCAGTTGGTTTGCCCTGCTTGTGTTCCGCATAAATAACTCTATTGTTTATTTCCCAGTGTGTAGTAATGTTTCCTAATTTTGGTACTTGTTAAAGTTCGCTAGGTCCTGTGCTTGTTCAGAGTTAAGTTCTTTCACCTGTTTCCTTGTACTGTGTTGATTGGATAATTGTCTCATGTGTTCTCTCATTAGCTGGTTACCTCCTGTTAGCTGGTTACTGCATTTGTTCTGGTCTGTAGTCAGTCATTGTACTATGTCACTCCTATCTTGCTTTCTTCGCCAAGCTGTGCTGCAGTGAGAAGCATTATACTCCCTTGACTTACCTTCAGGATAAGAGTGACATAATGACATTTCTATTCATTTGTGCCCTTTCCCTTTTTTATTGGGGGGGGGGGGGATTATCTACTAATGAACATATATGCATGTTGCTTCTGTTAGTGTATGCAGTATTTTACATCTTATACTTTTTCTGGGCTGCAAAACCTTCTCCTTGTATAAATAAGCAAGCCCCTAAACTTTAGGTTTTAAACTACTCATGACCTTCTATGGGCTGAAAGCTAAACTCTACTGATCTGGGTTTGTTATCATTTGTGGATATCGTTTTGTAACCTTTTAATAATATGTTTGCAGCTTACCCCAGGTTTGTCTTTCGACCTATTCGGTTAGTACTACTACAAATGACTTTCGGTACAATCAACTAATTGTACTGTAAGACTGTATGTTTTGAGCGTCTATAGATCTTAATAGATCTACCAGAATTGAATAGGAAACATTCACTTATGACTTTATTTTTCCATTGTAACTTTTGGTAGATATTTATATACAAATTTCACTGCACGTTTACCTCAAGCATAATGTTACCAATTAAACCATCAGACACACGGTGCTCCAGGTCAGATACCGATACGATGAAGGAATTTTAGGAATGAAATGCACATGCGTAACTATAGACTGATCGTACGTAACTATAGCCAATAGTGAAGTATCAGAATAAATGTAAGGTACACGTTGTTTGGTCCAGCAAATTAGTCAATAAATGTATTTACAGAAACACTTTAACTGAAACATTTGCATTAATGACATTGCATTTTCTCTGGACTTTTTATAAAAATAAATATAACTACATAATAATCTTAGATTATAATTCAAAGAATATTTAAAACTCTAAAAACAAAATAGACTTTCAAGACCTACCGAGCAAACGACAAAATTCTCGATCCACCTTATGTTGAGAAATACAAACCTACTATTATCAGCTACTAGTAATAAAAACAATCCAATAAGATCCACTCATCAATCATTTAATACATTTGGCGGTAACACACTGTAGTGATACAGCTGATCAGGAGGCATCAAAAGAACACGGCTAGCAAAACGCAAAAAAAGTTCATTGCTTTTTTTTCCAGTTGTGTAAACTGAGGAAAAATCAGTGCCGTCCGTACGCCGCTCATTTTTTATCCCGAGGTACGAGACGGTGAGAGCGGAGTACAGCGGACAGAGCGGCCATCAGGCTCTCACGCAGTGCTGAGAGTCCAACGATAAGAGCACGTCCGCCTTGCACCGAAACGTGCTGCTGTCCCCTTCTACGGCTGCACAGCTTTCCAGGTCCGGTGAAATAACTTTCACGCATATAGCCTGCGGAGAAACCGAAATACATCACGTTTATCCAAACAGTCTGTGTTTCAATCTGAGCTTTATTCTCTTACATTGGCAGATGTTGACCGGGGGCCTCGATCTATCTTAGGTGCTGAACGGACAGCGGCTGCCGTGACAGTTACTTTTGCTGGGTTTTTGAAAAATACCGAATACGCTTTATTTCTTTGACAATAAATACGCGTTTTTTTCCTTCGTCTTTCGGATATGCAAGGACTTGTGTTGATAATAGGTGTATGGATGGAAGGATGCATGACAAGCGAGGAAATTAGATGCGATTTTTTTTTAACTCCGTATATTAACAGTTACACACTAGAAATTAAATCCTAGCTTCATCGTAGGCTATGTTGAAATACATTTTGTGCTGTTTATTGTAATGTATACTTTAGGTAATCTACTTATCTTACTTCTACTTTAAACGTTAAGTTGCATAAGAATATAAGAATACGTACTATGTTTTTCAGGATCGAGTTCTGTTTGCTTCCCGAACCGGGTACTGCGTTGTTTCCATCGGGCTCCTCGCTTTCCAGACCAGACTCCATTTCAGACCTCCGGATGTACGGAGACCTGCGGATGCCAGACAGCAAACCAGATGCTCTGCCCACAGAGTAGTAACTCGGCCCGGTGGCCTGCTTGTACCACGCTTCAGTGGGACTCCAAGAAAGTAGGAGCGAGATGGTCGCTAAAACTATGGTAAATCTGACAGACCTCTCCATGGCAGATGACGATTGACTTGTGCAGCGATCGCTCCGATGTCTGTGGGTGTCCGCGCATCTAACTTTTATTCGCAGGAGCGCGGTGGTCTTAGCGACGTCGCTGCTTATATAGGGGCCCCCTGTCCGTAATCAGGTTTCGTCAAGATCATCGGAGTTGGTGATTCATATATCCTCTGAGAAAAGAAACGTGTATCGATTATTCTGGGAGCTGGGGCTGAGAATATAGTTTCCCTCTTAATATGCTCGCCTAATGTGTATTTTTGTAGCGCTGAATTTAAATAGAAAGAGTAAATTTACTTCTAAAATGTTTCAAAGTTAAAGAAAATGATCTGCTTAACTCGATTTTGATAGAGTATTTCAGTCTTACAGCTAAAACAAATAATTTATTGTGACCTTTTTTTGGAGTTTTATCCAAACCCCCCCCCCAGCTGCTGTGTCGTGTTTAATTTTGCAACCAATGTACTGACTGACATTTAAAATTACAACGATTGATTGCTGGAAGATTGACAACTTCCGCAATAAGCAATTTCCATTGCGCTTTTGTTTCCGTGGAAGCCTCCAGCAAAATGCTATTGAACTTAAAAAATCGAACCACTGTGTATAGATAGGTCTTCACAATGGGCTAACTAAAATGTGGATATTTGGCCATTTAATCAGATATGTAACAATTTACATAAATGTCAGTTTAGATAGGCTACTTCAACAAAAAAGCAAGTATTTCACTATTGTATGTTAATTGCATATAAATTTAAAAGCAAAAGCAACATTGTTCCTGCATCCTACAAATTCTTGCCATTGATTTGGTCCTGTGCAACACTTCATACATCGAGTTAACGCAAAAGCCATTGTTGTTAATTTGATGCAACCCGGTAGCCTTGCTTGCATGTGGAGTTGGCTAAGAAGGTGTAGTTATTGCAGCTACACTCTTGACTCACACCACCAGGGCTTTTGTTGGTGTTGCGCTGGTTTCCTCTCGCAGTCCAAAGACATGCATGTAGGGATCATGGCATCTGTAAAATAGTGCATTACAGTATATGCGTGTGTCCTACCATGAAGTGATGCACCCCACCCACACCGGTGACGTTTGCTTAAATTAACTTAAATGTACTCATTTTTTTTATGCTTCTACCCATAGGCAGCTGATCACTATATCCATTGGCAACTTCCAATCACTAGTCAATTCCTTGAAATGTTTTCAGGAGTTGTGGGCTACTTTTAGAACTTTTTAAAGTTCATATCTACTACAGAGCAACATGGTATCAAAAAACATAAAAGGTATCATTCATCAATGAATTTTTGTTTCATATATTGCCACGTTAGTAGGCCTAATCTGTTTTAAATATGGATTTAATGAACAGTAGTTATCCATTGCAGTAATTATGGCCTATTATTCGTGTTTTTTTTAAATTAATTTATTAAAAAAACTACACAAACATGAAAAGGAAATTTAGTTCCATCCAATTTAAACTTCTTCTTAATCTAGCATTAATTTTTCACCTTAAAATTTGTCTTATAAGGATTGTTGTATGTTTTAGTTTCAATATATAGATGCTGAATAATATTACATACTATAAGGCCTAATAAAAATGCATGGTGATGTAGGGTACAAACAGTGGGGCTGATAGAGATTTTGGTCCCTAATGAAAACATATCATATTTGGCCCCCAACCCAGCCAGGCCATGGTTACAATCCGTGGTTACAGCTAAGATACATTTAATCGTATATTTATAACAAGTTATTTAGTAGTCTCTGTAATTGCAGAATTCAAAATAAAATTAAAATGAAAGAAAGCAATTGTTAAATGTTGCTGGATTTATGCAATCTGGTGTAGCCTAAACATTTCGATCATCAGTACATTCTTTTACCCATGAATTAATCTGCAAGGGCTTTTTAATAGAAATAAAACAAAAAATCCATTTTCAATTTTAAACGGAGAGGTTTTTCAGTCCAATTAGTTATTTATTAAAAGTTAATTAATATTACATTGTATCAAAACACTGCATTTACGCGCCTGACAGTTCTTAGGCGCCACCATGTGGCTATTATATGGTGTAACGGCACACATTATGGGCTAATACAGAATTTCAAGAACTTTTATTCAAATGTTTAAGGGTGTCATTTGGTGATCAGAGGTCTTCTCAGATTAGTTTGATTCGGGCACTGTAATTTCACAGAGGCCAGTCTTCACAACGGAAGCAGCACATGGTTCCGCCTTGGAGAGCCGACAGACCAGTTTCGGTGTATAACTTCCTCATTCGACGTAACGCAAGGTGACGGTGTTTTAGACCGAGTGATTTTCAGGGAGGATCAGTTGTGTTTCACGTGTGCTCTTCGTGCCACACTGCTTCAAAGCAGGAAATGTACGTAATGGAAACTGCTTAAACTAACCGCTTTGTCGCCAACATAAGTGGGCGTGGCCGGTCTATTCCGGAGAAGCCTGGTTCAGATCCGGGATTGCTGTGCACTAGGTGAGAACTTTAATGTTGTTACAGCTTTCGCAAAAATATACATAAATTAAAACTGTTCATGTTCGGACAAATGTTTCTCTAAACCATGTACATATTAACCGGATAAAAGACAAAGTGCACTTTCAAATACATTTGCAGTACTCGTGCCGGGAAAGATGTCAAAGATTTCACTGAAAAGTAAAAAATATGAATAAGTATTTTTTTTTACTCCTACGGCAGTATAAATTTAAAGCATCTGACAAATGTGCAGCAAGTCTTGTAGAGCAAGTTTTTCCCGTATGTCGACGTAAATAGTATTCTTCCGGAATTAAATGTGACAGGTTAAGCCGGGCAGCACGCCCGTCTCGGTCACGTGACGTCACTGAGCTAGGACTTATGCTGAAACGAAACGACAGCGTTACTTATCAGCACCTGACGCGCTGTTAGGGACTGCAACCGGGCGCCGGACTGCGTAGCCTGCCTCGGATCTGATTGAGTGTACGTAACTGATTTTTTTTTTTGTAATTAAGGGCGCTTTAGATTACGTTGGATTACTGGAACGTAAGGTTATCGTTCTGTAAATTGGCGGAACTTTTTATGTTTAGAGTTATAAGGGAAGGACGGGTAGGGCAGACAATTGCCCGGGGCCCCGGACTGGGAGCGGTTCCCCCAGGCCGTCCGATTGCATTGTTAATTGTTAAGACAAATCTTCTTTATTTGTGCATTATGTTTTTTCCACATTAAAGTGGAAAAAAACTATTTGTCTATTTGTAATGGCCATAGTTTTTACTGTATGGAGTGGGGTGTGTTCAAGGTTCCCATGGAGTTGTTTTTTGCCAAGTGTCCCAAGAATAGTCTTTGTTTATGTTCTTTTTTCGGAAGTAGTAAATTAACCTGTATAACTGGATGCTAATATATTTTAATGTTATAGCTAGCCAACAGCAGTGAAATGTTTAAAATTTAAACATAGGATATGTGTATTTAAAGCAGGTATAGTATACATGTGTGCTGTTACAGGTAAGCTTGTGGGCAGTCTCAGTTAACGAAGACGGACGACTTTGGCCCCAAAGATGCCTATTGATTTTTTCCCCCCCTGCTTAGGCATGTAGAAGCGCAGCGCTGTGTTGGCTCGCCGAGAGGATGGAGTCCCCCATTCCCCAGATCTGTGGGGTGTGAGCTTTGACTGATCATGGGCTTCGTTGGATCTGTGACCAAGCCCTCCGCCCTGCAGTGCCGCTTAACTCCTTTTCATGAATTCCTGCCTGCTGCCCAGAGGCTGCCGCTGCAACATCTTGGATTATCCTGATATCTTGTTTCACCAGAACTCAAATTACAGTTCATACACGGACAGTATATTTAACGTTTCTGCGTGACGGCACCTCGTCCAAGTTCTATGATGATGCCCTTCACGCTATTTTCCCCAGATTTTTAAAACTCCAAGTAAGGAATAATAATCTGCTCTAAGTGTGCTAGCTCCTTTCTGGACTGACTTCGTGGCTTACAGCGGCTCTCAGGCTAATGGATCATGGGTCGGACTTCCATGTTCCACTTGCGACTAAGGGCTGCCCTTCGGGCAGGGTGGGACTGTGGCCCACGTATAGCACCCTGAAGGCCTGGCTGCCTATCCTGGGGTGGCTGCCCAAGTACAGGTACAGCTGGCTCCAGATGGACCTTATTGCTGGATTCACTGTGGGCCTGACCACAGTTCCTCAGGCTTTGGCCTACGCCGAGGTGGTGGGCCTGCCGCCGCAGGTACGTGCGGCTGCTCCGTGTGCAACATTCGTGAACGGCAGGCAGACAGTAGACAGTAGAAGTGCACGGGACCTGAAGTAGACCTGAACACAAGTTTCAGTTCACAAAAGTGTCGTGTTAAATTTTAAAAGCTGAACAACGTGCCAGGGATCACATTAACAAAATATTCAGAGGTGATAATTCAGGTCCTAAAAGTAAAAATCCAGATCAAGATTTTATTTCAACCAACCAGTTGAGTATCTGTGATGGTGACTGTATATGCAACTGGCTGGTTGAAACAAAGTCCTATCATTAGTTAATTTCTATGCATGACTGGTTCTCCAAACTCCTCTCTCCAGTATGGCCTCTATTCCGCCTTCATGGGAGGATTCATCTACTGCATCTTTGGAACATCAAAGGATGTCGTCTTGGGTCCGACGGCCATTATGTCCCTCCTGTGCGCTCCCCATGTTGGACACCACCCAGGACATGCTGTGCTGCTGACCTTCCTGTGTGGTGTCATCCAGGTCATCATGGCTGTCCTGAGGCTGGGTAAGAGAGAGTGGACATGTGCTTGTAGTGAGCGTCCTTGACCCAACACTGAGCAGCTGTGGGTTTAGAGTGATATTCACCTTGATGGATTGACACTGTGCGTTGTGTAGTTATTGAAAGGCCAGGTATAATTCCTCGGGCTTCCTGAATATTAAATAAAATGCGCCATATATTTTTTTTTTATTACTTCAGTGTTACCCAACTCTGTGAACATGATTGGAGAAAAACGTTCCCTAATTAAAATGTCAGTATAAATGAAATTTATGGCCATAGTTTATGATCTTGAAGGGCTGCATTTTTACTTGTCTTTGAGGATGCCGATTTTTGAGAGCCATCTGAGTTGTTGCATTCCTACAGACCTGTTTGCTTGTCCTGTGACGGTGCAGTTTCATTCAGGCCTTTTCCCTGTTTGTGTCCGACAGGGTTCCTGCTGGATCACATCTCCGACTCTGTGATCAAAGGCTTCACCTGTGCGGCTGCTGTTACTATTGTTTTTGGGCAGCTGAAGGTGAGGACGATAATGAGAAAATCCAGCTAACATTACAGCAACATTCTGGATGCAGTTACATGGTCCCTACTGATGAGAACCACCTGTATTCGTGTGATGTGGGTAATCCCTTCTAATTTGTTTTTTTTTTTGTGTGTGCTTAGAATCTCCTTGGCGTTGAAGATATTCCACAACAGTTCTTTGAACAAATGTATTATACCTGTATGAAGATTCCTGAAGCCAGGTACCCATGCTTGAGATCGCAACACAAAATCTCTGAAAATCAAGACTTTGGTTGTACAGTGAACGCACGACCGCCTCCTCGTTTGCAGGCCTGGCGATATCCTCATGGGTGCTCTCTGCCTCGGCATGCTAGTCTTCCTGCCCAAGTGGTTTAAGTCGTCTGGTCAGAATTCAGACGATCGCTTTTCTGGCAGCAGGCGGCTTCAAGGCCTGATCTGGGGTCTTGTAACAGGTTAGTGTCTTTTTGGTTATTGTGTTGGGTTAACTACTTTGCTTATGTTCCTTACAATCATGTTTTCCTCTGTGACCATTATCACTGAAGTACACTATGAAGAGAAAATGCACTTAACCTCATCGATTAAGTGACTTTGTATGTACACTGACGCTCAACCCTAAATTGGTCAGACTTGCGTCAGACTTTTGGTTCTGTATTGTTTATTGGGGGCGGAGTGGGCTCAGCCTCTATGCTCAGCCTGAGCAGAACAGTCACATGTCTGTAGGTCCTTTAGTAAGGCCCTTAACCCCCAGCTTATGGGCTGCTGCAAGGTGGTTGCCCCTTCACTGTGACTCCTGTATGCACAGCCAGATGGGGTAAATTTCCCCATGGGGATGAACAAAGTTTCATTATGATACTTTGTAGAACTGGACCCTATATAGCGAAAATCAATCATGTTGAAGAGCTCCATTAAGTCCTATCATTTACTTAACCCTCTGGGGTCTAGGGGTAGGAAACACACTTTCACTGACTGGGGCATGGTCACACATTGCTTAAAATATAAACTTAATTCAAATTAATAAACTTAAATTAACAAATTATGTCTTATATGTTTGTTTTGCCATTACACTCATCTTTAATGTATATTGTAAATATGTCAGATGTATGTTAAATTTGTAATTTGACATCAAAGCATAGACATTGCAAATTGCAGTTTGGAACAATTGCAGACACATTATAAAAGGACATAGGAAGCAATGCTGGCAGTTTGTTTTGATCGCAGATATCTGATCAGCAAAGTCTTGGCTACATAATGGTGACTAAATGGTGTACTGTAGTTGCAGCATTCAGTTAGATAAATAAATAAGAAAAAAGGTAACTCATGTCATTATTTCTGGCCCCTTTCATTGAATATGTAGCTATTTTCATGTGTATGAATGAGCCATTGTCACCTGGCCACGTCCCTACCCCCCTTGTATAGCACTGATGGGGATGTTTCTGGATCGCGTTTCACCGTTGCGCGGTTAATCAAATTAGCATGCGAATGCAATTTGAATACGCGCTAAGGCGGCTATATAGAATGTGAATAGCGATCTTCAGGTGAGAGCGATACTACACACCCCCGATGCAGGTAAAACAAAGTAAGGTGACATGGTTTACTTTTTTGCCGATTTAATCGATTTTTAAAAACATTAATACTTTCGACAAAAGTCATTTAAAAAAAAAAGACGGCTTACGGATTTATCCAGCACTTTTTTCATGATTCTATATTAGGATTTCAGTGATATATAAACGGAAATAGATGCGAAAAGTATGCTGCGTCACCGACGATGCACTGAACCCCAGAGGGTTAAGCTGAACTGCTATGACGTTGTGGGCTGGTGTCATTCTTGCACTGACTGTCCTCCACTCTCTGTGCCCCCACAGCACGCAGTGTCCTGGTTGTGATCATCGCCACTTGCGTCGGCTGGTTCTTCGACTCCTTTGACTACAAGTTCCTGACCTTGACGGGAGAGGCCTCCCAGGGCCTCCCGCCCCTCAAGCCCCCCCCTTTCTCGGAGACCACATCCAACGGCACAGTGATATCATTCAGTGACATCGTACAGGTATACCGGAGATGTGTGTGGACTTTGGGTGGCGTCCTCAGCAGCTCTTGAGAAATCGCGCCGTCTCCAGCCGGTATGAGTATTGGGGATGCGTAGGCTAGGGTGAAACGCTGAACCACAAGGGGAGAAAAGAGTCGCCCATGAATTCTACTGTTGGCCAAGTCCCCACTGGTTACAAATGTTGGCTTCTCCTGATGGTGCCTGTTGGGCCTCCTGTCCTCTCCCCTTTAGAACTTAGAGGGAGGCTTGGTGATCATACCTCTGATGGGTCTGCTGGAGAGTATCGCTATTGCCAAGGCTTATGGTAAGACCTTGAACAGATGTGCTGTATATTTAAGTTATTGATTTAACACGTTTATTCCTTGTTCATCATCTAATTATCACCAACTCCTCTATTTCTCTCCCAGCCAGTCAGAACAACTACAAAATAGACACCAACCAGGAAATATTCTCAATCGGTGCGTAGCCGAGCCACATCATTGGCTTTTATGCTGCCATCTTGGATACGTAAATGTCTGGTTACCTTACTCTTTGCCTTTTGTTCTCGGCAATCCCCTGAAGGCCTCACCAACATCCTGGGCTCCTTTGTCTCTTCGTATCCCGTCACAGGAAGCTTTGGCAGGTAAGACACATCCCAAAACACCTTTTGCGGGGGGAGCTGAGTTTGGATGTTACCTTCAGCACTGTTGTTACCTCTATCCCTAGCTTAAGAATTCACTACAGTCAGTGGTATAGATGTCAGTACAGAATCTATA
>JAABNY020000045.1:460478-476709 GCA_015164015.2 Brevimyrus niger | reverse complement strand
CAGCACTGTTGTTACCTCTATCCCTAGCTTAAGAATTCACTACAGTCAGTGGTATAGATGTCAGTACAGAATCTATAGTAAAATGCATTTGCTTAAAGAGATAAATATGGGTACATTTCAGTTCCTTCATTTATACAAATGGATATTAACTGAACAACTTAATATGCCTCCCCTGGGGTCTGAATACCCAGCCTTGATTACAAATTCACTTCAGTGACTGTCTTTTAAGTGTTTTACGGTACTTTACTATACTTTCTCTTATGAACATGGCTGCAGGAGCGCGGTGAACTCGCAGACTGGGGTGTGTACACCAGCAGGCGGAATTGTGACCGGTAAGCTGCTGCCTTTGTTGACTTTACAAACCGGGTCTGAAGAACCTTAAAGCTTGACGTAAATGTGACCATGTGGATCCGGGTGACTGTCACCATCCTCTTTCAAAGATCCCGCACTAATTGTTGCTTTGCGTCTCTGAACTGCATTCCGAAGCTGGTTTGCCAAAGGTGTGGTGTGGTCGGTTCACAGCCCTGATCTTTTCACCCCCGGTCCTTCCTCTCTGTTCCAGGCACCATCGTGCTCCTCTCTCTGGCCTTCTTCATGCCGTTCTTCCACTTCATCCCCAAAGCATCATTAGCCGCTGTCATCATCTGCTCCGTAGCGCCCATGGCAGATCATCGCGTGCTCCCAGACCTCTGGAGGAACCGACGTGAGTGTGTTCCCAGGGGCCGAGCATGTGGGTGTCGGGTAATTCCACGTCATAGAAAGGATCGCTTATAAATGTTGGCTTTGTGGTCCCGGCTGTGTCAACCCACCCATTCTGAAGTGGCCTCTCATATGAACAAAACCTTGTGAGGTCGCATTTCACAAGCTATTTTCTTCCTCTTTTCCACAGGTATGGACCTGCTGCCCTTCCTAGTTACCTTCCTGATCAGCTTCTGGGCCGTTCCGCTTGGCATTGTGGGAGGCGTGTCCGCGTCTGGGATAATAAATATATACAAGCGCACTAGAAGTGTACAAAGGTCTATAAAAACACTGGGAAACACTCAGAATATTTAACTTATTTTTTTGATATAGGTTTTTGAACATTTTTACTTCCTGAGCAGCAAATGAACTGGGGGGAAAGCAGAGGCCAAACTTGGAAGGAGCTGGATGTATCTCCTCAAGTCACTAGTGCCAAACATGCTTCTCAGAAGTGCTGGAGAAGTCTAGCAGGACGTAGGCCAATAACTCACCCTGACCCTGGGGATCTCCTTTTGAAATGGAATTTCAGACGTGGGAATTTATTAATCAAACAGAAAAACTGCTGAAAAATATTTATTTATGCAATAAACAATCACAACTTGACTCAAAATTATTTGGTGTGTTGATCTACATAGAACAAAAAAAAAACCCAACCCTGAGTTGAATAACATTTTTTGTATGGTTCCATTCATTTTAAAAGACATGGAGAGGGTTGTACTTTTACTGGAAATGAAGATCCTTTAGGCATAGAATTAGTTTGACTGAGAAGAGGCAAACATTTTAGTCATGCTACCAAAATATGAACTAGTAAGGGTAACTATTACTCCTCCCTGTCCTTGCATGCCCATGCATCTCTTATTCTGACCCCTGAATTGATGGAGATACTTTCCTCTGACCCTCTTAGCCAAATTGCTGGGTGCAGAGGCTCCAGGGGGAGCAACTTGTACCTGTACCAGAGCCTGACTTTGGCACCGGAGACAGAAAAGAAGGACAAAGAGGCCCGGTCGCAGTCCAGATAGACCCCGATCTTTGCCGGGGTCTCCTTGGAAAGATGATGCGCCTGACTGTCGTGGACGGCAAACAAACCCATGAGGGATTTCTGGGAAGGAGTCTCTTCCCCAGTCTCTACTGCCTTTGCACCATCTCCCTTTCCCACTGGGTTTGTCTGCTTGTCAGTCTTGGGCACTGCGTCTTTACCCCGACATCCTGCCTCTACATCACTGCTCTCGGAGTGAGTCCCTGCCTCTAGCAGACTAGACCTCTCTCCAACTTTAACCTCACTACCTGCTCCTTGGTGTTGGATTAATATTCCTTCCTCACCTTCCCCATCCTCCTCTTGCACTTGCGGCACACACCACTTGACACACCAAGACCTCTTGTCCCGGCCTAAGGTTCGATAGTAGTCCTCTACATTCTTGTAGGTGACCCCAACAGCCCAACTGCTGCTTCGGCTCTTGGGAGGGCTGATCTCCCAGTAGTACTGCCCCTTCTCGAAACTCTGCGTGCACAGCACCCGGAAGCCCATCTCCATGTCCAGCTGGTAGTCCTTCCAGGCCAGCAGGCCATTAGGCTCCACTGTGATGGTCTGCCCATCCTCTGAAACCGTCACTGAGGCACTTGCCATGCAGGGGTCAAAGGTCAAGGTGCAAGTGTCTATAGAAAAGTTAGCGGGAGATGGATTTTACCTTCCAGGCAAGTGTAATTCCCAAAAGCAATAGATGAGTTCATATTTTCAAAACATCTATCATATCTGTCTCTGTGTTAATAGGTTCCTCACACGTTTCTCAAAAAACTCTTTAACAATTACAAACAGTAATGTTACCATCTCAATAACCAAGATCATTAAGTTAAGCCCATAAATACCAAAGGGAAAAAAAACCCTGTGTAAAGTCACAGAGCGCCCCCTGCTGACACAATAAAGTCACACAGTAAATATTCACAATAACACTTTATGAAATAAGACCTGACATTTAATTATTCACACTTTTGTCTAAAATTGTCTATATTATATGTAATATGGTGAAAACACCATTAAATACCGCCCCCCCCCCTCCCCCATCCCCAACTGATGACACTAAGTGATAAACATGCTTACAGAAGGTGTAGTGCAAACTAAACCCTGGGCTTCTTTAAATCAGAGCTAGATAATAGATAGATATAGTAAAAATATTATAAGCTGAATAATGAATTTGCAACATTTTTACAGAATTAAGCACACTTCCCAGGACTTTCTGGAGGCACTGTACATTTCTGACTAACTCACAATAACAGAAATCCGTCTCACATTTCAGAAGCTTGTTTCTGGGTTTTCTGCGTCCGCTGACAACTTGAAAGTCGCCCACTGGATCTCCTACCAAAGAGGAAACTCAAGATTAGTGATGATCGTGGTGCATAAAAGTGAGCCGCGTTTCAGTGCAAAATCCCCACTCTGCCCAGTGACTCATCCGCCTCCATCCAGTTCTCCTGCATGTGTACTTGCCTTTCCCCAGCGGATCCTCCTCTTTGACTACCACAGCATGCAGACGGGTCTCCAAGTAGCCCTGGAGCAGGTCCAAATCTGAAGCCATCTTCTCCACGATCCGGCCATTCAGCAGGATGTCCAGGCTGGGTAACTGCAGCTGGGGTACCACCACTGGTGCCTGTGAAGGCAGGAATCCAGTCACCATTGCTGACACCAAGAGGACACTGGATTCAGGGCCTGAAGCCTGAGTGCATATCAACGACCCTCCTGAGCAAGTGACTGGGGAAAAGGTGTTCTGGAGAATATCTGGGCATTACGGGTTTGGTATATGCTAAGGATAAGATAAAGTATGGATAAGTTTTGGGTAACTTACCCACTTTCTGCTACACTGCCCTAAACTCAGCCAGAATCCAGATGGTCAGAAATTAAAATGTCAGTATTACTTGGAGGAATTGGCGTCAGGATTAAACCTTGCAAAAGATTATGGAAACTCATTTAGGATGAGTACGGTGGCTCAGTGGGTATCAATGCTATTTCACACTTCCGGGATCGAGGGGTTAAAATCCAACCCAGGCCCAGAGATCACCTGGCCAGAGCTTGCCTGTTATCCCTATTTTGTGTCAGTTTCTTTTAGGTACTCCAGCAATCTGAAGGCATGCAGATAAGTGAATTAGGGTCTCTAAATCGCCCGCAGTGTGCGTATGTGTGTTTGTAGTGCCTACTATTTTCTCTAAGCTTCCTAGGACAGGCTGCAGCTCCCCCCCCCCCCCGGCCCTGTACTGGATAACCGTTTGGAAAATGGATGGATGGATGGAAAATATTAGTTCCAATACCAGGGCTATACTTTGCCTAAGAAAATATATGGCCCACTTCAATGAAATACTACTCTACGTTGGCGATATGCACACATGCAAGTACGTCACAGATCCAGCTCACCAGGAGGAAATTGAAATAGCTGTTGTCAAAGCTGCGCACAGCTATCATATCTTCAAGATCCTCTAACATGTCCTGGTCCGTCAGCAGCTGCTCCTGGAGCTCGGCAGTCTTCCGCAGGGCCTCACGCTTGTCGGCCTCCAGGACAGCCGTCGCCTGCTCCTCAGCACGGTCAATGATCTTTCTCAGGCCCTGGAAGTGCTTGGCCAGTTTTTGCACCATCAGTTCAGCCTCCTCCTGATGGATCACCATGACGTTTGTCACCAAAAAGTTCACCAGCTTATGTAATCAGTAGTGAAAATATGAACTTGGTACCACATTACATGCAACCCCTCGCTAATGATCTTGAGGTGGTCCAGGTGTCCCTCAATGCGGTCTTTTTCTTTTTGAACAGCTTCTCGCTTGGAATCATTTCCAGCCTGGAAAACAGATAAGGAAATGAGTGGTAGACAGCATGACACAAACTGATGTGGCTTTATATTTACTATTAACAATAATATTATTTAGCTATTAATGTTTAGTTTCAAACCTACAATCATAAAGTAATCCCTACAAACCACAATCATGGTTACAATTGTTATCTAGTACATAAAAACCAGTTAAAAGTATAGTAAAAAGTCACAATCTTCAAGTGGACATTTCATTGGACAATGGCAATATTAAAACGGGATTGTGGGTAATATTGCACACCTTCCAGACTTCTTTCATCTGCTCTACTGTGGCACTGGGGCACTTGCGGTGCTTTGTGAGGCACATGCTGCAAAGGAGGATTCCATGGCGCTTGCAGAAGAACTCCTGCAGCTTGCCGTGATGCTGGCAGAGCACCCCCTGCAGGTCGTTGATGGGGCTGCAGGTGCTGTGCTTGGCCAGGGCATGGCTGTCCTGGTGCGGCTGTAGGTGCACGTCACAGAAGTTGGCCAGGCAGGTGACACAGGCGCTGGTGGCTGCCAGCCTGCTAGCCCCGTTGCAGACATCGCAGGGTATGTCTCCTTCTTGTGCCATCAGTGAGGCTGGGTCACCGTATTTGCCCCTTAGCACGTGCTCTGTCAGTGAGCACAGCATGGTATTGTAGCATAGCACAGGCTTTGTGATGAAGCTTTTTCTGCATTGGGGGCAGCGGTAGGTATGACCTTTCCAGTAATTCTGGATGCACATCATACAGAAGCTATGCCCACAAGGTATTGTAACCGGTTTGCTTAACATATCCAGGCAGATGGAGCACTTCAGCTCAACGTCAGGTAGAATCACAGCAATGTGGGACACTTTGGACTCCATCAAACCTAATAAAAAAAAACAAGCTGGTTAGCAACTGTGCAATATACTTGCATGAAAAGTTAATCATTCCAAGAAAGAGCATGCAACAAAGGCAAGTGATAGTAACACAACATTCATCACTGCAACCAGTACTGTTTCTGCAAAATTAAATAAGGATGATTCGACTGTCAGAAATCACATCAGGGCTGCCACCACTGCTGAGATTATGAACCAGAGCAGTGTCTTATTACTGTGACTGGAGAATTTAAAAAAACCGTTAACCTTGCCCAAGTACAGTATTTTGAAAGCACGACAGAACATAAGATTAAATATTCTGTAGATCAAAGACTGTAACAACACAACGGCTATCAAACATGATAAGCAATTAACTGTCAAATTTACCAGGTTTGCTGTCTGCAGCTTATTGATTATCGGTCAGGCGGTGCTGACTGCAAACTGAAGACTCTCGGAAAAGGAAAGAAAAGGACTAGGAACGCCCATTTTCTCATAAATGAAACTTATGTTTGGCGGCGAGGACTTCGGAGGAAGCCTCCGCACTGAAGGATCCCGTATTTTGGAACGAGGGAAAACACGGTTGGTTATCAGGACATTTGACTATTCTGTGTGTTTAGCTTCTACTTACGAATGATTAGCAATAATGAATTAACTTCTTTTAAAGCGCATTACGTCTTGAACTGTCGCTGCATTTTATTTTCTGTTGGATATTATTTCAGATAACAGGAACGGTTTCTAGAGTGGATTTAGTTATAATCGTACTCAGCATTGACTGCATTTTTAATTATTGCAAGATCCATGTGTTTGGCGTCTTGTGACAGAAATATATCTGTAGTTGTTAAGACTTCTGGAGATGTTTGTCATTTAGTGTAAATGATTAACCTTGTGCATCTGCAGGAGGCATCTCGCGTACATCCAACCCGTTAGGGTTAACATTTAAATGGGGCTGCTATCTCTAAATGTCTGAGATTTCTGATATTATCTGTATTTATTGTAATGCACGTTGCTATCACAGTGCCAATAAATACCCAATTATAATATTAAAAAAGAACGAGAAAGAACGTAACTTCACTCACTGATGCAAAGCAGGAAGTAAATGTAGAGACACACGATTGGTTGACTGGTTGATGGCGCTTTCCTATTGGACAGTGAGGTTTCGCCGTGTTATATCCCACCTCGGGAAATGGGTATCAGGAGGACTTCATGAAGAAAGTCAGGCCCAGACAGTGATAAAATTATTGTTTAATTTTGTTTCTTTTGCAAGTAAACCACAAACAGTGCCGACCTTTACAAGGTACGTTTATAAAACTTAATTTAAGCATTCGTTTTGAAGTCGATATTTGTGTTGCGTGTTCAAATACAATCCGTATTATTGCCGTTTTCCTGAAGTTGAATTTTGTATTTTATTACTGTAAAATTAGTATTCAGTTCAATTACAATATGTTTAAATCGTGTCACGTCATGCTAGTAGAATTCTAGGAAATGAAAGTGAAACTGGATGGTGTCGCACGTGATATCTCGCTCTACCAGACTTACAAAAAGTCTGACTTAAAGCTGTTTTTAAATGTCATATTTAAAGATGAAGTGCCCAGGGTGTAAGCATATGGTTACGGAGCCGTCGGCCAAATTCTGCAGTGAGTGTGGCCTGAAGTTGCCTCGTCAGCAGGAAGCCGGTGCCTCAGGTAATTGATACGCCCATGTCAACAAAAAACTAAAAAAAAGTACCTTCTTAATGCATTTTAGCTTGTCGCAGTGCTTTCCAATTACTTAGATAAATAAGTCAATTTACTAGAGGAGTGCGTTGCTTGGGGTCATGTGATGTAAACATACGATAAGCATGCCACAGGGTGTTTTTGTTACATGAAGTTAAAAATAAGAGAACCTTTAAATATGAGTACCTGCATTTTTACTGTTCTCTTTTGTATCTAATTTTATGATACCATGTCCTGGCAACAGAAATGAGGCACAGTACTTATCTTTTAAGTGCTTTATTTGCAGTCAGCACATGTTATTATTCATTTTGTTGAGACTGACTCCTCTAAGTCTTCACATTCTAGTAGGTTTGCACAACCATATAAATATTTCTGTCTACCACCATGTCATAGATTTCTTCAGTGAAACCTCAGGTTCTTTTAGAGTTGTATGATGAGGCAGGTTCCTTAAGAGTTAAGGACAGGAATAAATATAAAAATTAGAAATATGAAAGAGGAGTAAACTAAATTAACATAATTAAATTGCTACAAATTAACTAGGGAAATCCCTCACAATCCCAACATTGTCTTCGACTGTTGCTTTATTTTTATTATGCTGTTATACAGCAACATGGTCATTGCATTCCAGATCATTCCTAAGCATAAGACATGCAGTCTCTGAAGGCATCACAACTATATCCAATGAAATACCCCCCAGACTCTAATTGCCTACATGTCATTGAAGTGTGAAATATTTGTGAAAACTGGACTATAACAGTGCTCAGGGACCACAAGATAGTCCACGTTTTTGCTGGGAGGGAGCAAATATGTGGTCTCTCTGGGGGTCCCCGAGGACTGGGATGGGAAACACTGGAACATAATTTCAGTAGTACCCAAATATATTTTGTGTGATGAATGCTTTTTCTACTGATCCCAGGTCAGCTTCACTCGGCTGGTGAGGTTAAGGTACAAAGTGGGACGGAGCAGGAGACAGAAAGTGCTTCAGTCGCCATGGCCGGGCAGGCTGATGGCATGTCTTCAAAAAGGTCTGGGGATGAACCCAGCAGCAACATCAAAAAAAAGGTATGACACACTCTGTGTTAAATGCTGCACAGTTGGTTTGTGAAGTTGCCTTTGTTTGGTCTATAATTCACTTGTTCATTGTTCATTTTTTTCAACCATATTTGAATGTGCATTTCTGAACTAGTGATTCAAAATGATGAAATGGTAGTAAATAATGTTAAATGTTACCGCATGTTAAACCTAAATTGGCCTGTGTGTATCTTGGTAATAGCTTGATAATTCATGTATGCAATTTTACTTTTAAATATCTGAAAGTGTAGCTATGCAAAAAAACTCACACCAAATTACCTTAAAATGTAGAGAAAAAAAAAGAAGACCAAGAAGAAGACTAAAAAGAAAGAGGAGCTAGACCCTTTACAATCTGAGGCGGTGACCTCTGAACTCTCTGAAATATCACTGTCTGACCAAAAGCTGGGGACGCACAAGGCAGATGAGTCGTCTGACAGTGAGAGCTGTCCCAGTGACGGGGATGAGACACAGGACTCTTTGCAGGACTCCACTGATCTATCCTCATTGCAAGAGAGGAGTGAGTTTGCTGGGACTGGCATGGCGGAGAAGGCAGATGTCAATCAGGGGCTGCCGTTGCCCGGCGACACTGCACATGAGTCAGAGAAAAGTCAGACTGAGAGGGAGCAAGTCGGCCCCAAAGTTGGTGATTATCTTCTGGCTCCTGACCTGGGTACAAACAAGGTCAGTCTGACCTAGGGTTGCAAAATTCATGGAATTTTCCCGTTAATTCCCATTTACTCCCGTTAATTCCTATGGAAAATTTCCAACTCGGAATTTCCCAGCTTAACTTCCCATGGAATGGAAAGTGTCTGGAACGTTTCTGGCTAATTTTCCACCCTTTTGCAAACCTCAGACCCCCCCCCCCCACACACACACACACAAAAATTAAAGTCTGATGGAAGTAATTCAAGATTAAAACAAACAAAAAAAGAAGTTTGTGGCTTCCAGTGTTTTAAATGTAGAGTGGCACAGTTCCTCCACTCATTACTGCACAATTGTCTCCTGGAAACCATTGTGCATACAGCAGGGATTCCCCCACTACCAAAGATCCTAGCCAGTCACAGGGCATTTTCAGACATTTATGCCTAAACTGATTTCAGTTGGATGAGGCATTGCTGAAAATAGTAGGAACAGAGTTTGTATTTGTTTACTGCTTTTTACTAGTTTTCTAGTATAACATAATGTGAAGAGAAAACTGTGGTTAAACTCTGGGTGGATATTAAGGTGTTGAGGTCATCTTCCACACTTTTGCCTTAAACACAGGTGGATCTTGTACAATGTAAAGAAAAGACGGGTCCAGTTGGAGGGACAGTGAAAACAGAACCAAGTCAAAGTCAACCTCTGAACACAAGCAGCCGGGGCGAGCCGGAAGGGGGGACCTCGCAGCAGGCAAACAGAAACCAGAAGGCCCACGTGGACAAAAGTGCAGATGTGCCCAGGAGGACGCGACAAGAAACAAAAGCTGCTGAACAGAACAAGGGAACCAAGGCTGGTGGAGAGCAAGAGATGGTTTTTGGCCCAAAGCAGCAGGTAGGCTGTTCTCTCAAAACTTTAATCTGGGTGTTGTGAAGATGAAAAGTAAATATAATTTTGAAGTCAAAAGGCAAATAATAAAGTACTTGAAACGAAAACTTGTTTCGTACGTTATTTGAGAAAAGCGACTTTCATTCTTGCTCCGTCAAAGAAAATCCTTAGCTTTAGTTTGATGTTTTTCTCTTTCGAAATAGGCCAAGGGCGCGGTGTCCCACACTGACCCAAAGACCAAGACTGAGAAGATGGAGGTCCAGAAGTCTGCCAGAGCAGCAGGAGAGGCCCAGGGAGCAACAAGCCCTGCTCAGGATACCAAGAAGGAACCGCGGGAAGATGCCAAAAAAAGGAGAAAAGAGGGTGACAAAAAGAAGCCGGAAGTGACTCCCCCTGAGAGGTGACATCTTTTTAGTTAAATTAAGAGGTTTTTAGCTGAGACAAAAAAAGAGTGGAAAATTGACCAAATTCTACAATATTTAATTTAATGGCTATTTGTCAAGAGGTTTCATTGAGAATTTCTGTGAAAGGATTAAAAAACATAAATCAGGATGTTAATTAGAGGTTAACAAAATGTAGTAAATGCACAATTACCAAATTAACTGGTGCTATTGTTTTCAAAAAACAATACTGTATGTCCTTAATTTCAGAGTCTTCGCTGGGAGTGAGCCGATTCCTAAGGAGAAAAGGGTCACTATTTACTTCCATGCTGTCCTGTCTAAAGATTTCAAAATAGACCCCAAAGAGGACAAAGTTTTCTTGAGGGCTGGTAAACCTATTGGCTCATGGGATATAAACGCAGCCGAACTTTCTGTGACTCTGTAAGTATTTTTGACCACCAACATAATAAGTAACACAGAAGTTTGACCAGTGCTGTATAATGACATGAATTTGCCGTTGGTTCCTTAATGTCAAAGGCCAGCAGCTGCACATCTGGTTATGTTGAAAATCTGGTTTTATTTCTGATCCTGTTTTGTAGGTCTTTTGCCTCTGTTTAATTACTATTATTGTGAAATAAGATGCAATTTCACCCCTTGCAGGGATCTGGGAAAGCACGGATTTCTTGTGCAAGGAAAACTGGAAACGACAAAAGAGGCAGTTTCCGTTTCTATACCCTACAAATACGTTGTTTGGAAAGCCAAGAAAGAAAAAACAGAGTTTGAGTATATCTATAAATCGGATACAACAGAAAATGTCAACAGGTGTCTCTTTGTCAAGGAACATCTGCTTAATGAGGAAGGTATGGTAATTATATGACATTTATTTCAAATGAAGCCTTTTGATGCAAGTATTTTAAGGACAGAGCAATGTGTAAAACTTTTCAGAAAAGAATGCAAAAAAAAAAAAAACCTTTAAAATGACACACTGGTGATTTTCCCTTTCAGGTGAATGGCACCAGTATGACGACATCATCTGTGTTGAACCTTCGAAAGGAGTTTTAACACGCCTGAGAAATACATTCTGGCCCGAGAATGAGAGAAATGTTGTTGATGGTCGGAACCTTGCGGGGGAGGTCATGCTGGATGCGATCTTCGACCTGCTTCGTAGCTGGAGCGATGCTAACCTAAAGAGTTTCCTTAACCAGCTGAAGCAGTTTCAGCAAGTCTATGGGAACCCTTTTGTGTATGAAGAGAAACACAAAAAATGGGACTCGCTACATTATGGCGTACAGGAGGTGAGTAGGCAAAACAAGTGCCTACCGATACCCTCCAGATATATTTGTGTGGGGAGAAATGGGAATGCTTTGCATTAAAATAGGGGGCTCTGTTTAAACACTTGGGCTCAAGTCTGAATGCCATATGCTGTCAGTTGTGATGAGGTGTGGTGCGGCGTGGTGTGATTGGGAGAGCAAATGGTTAAATCAGAGCATCTTTTTCCTTCGTCTAGGTGAAAAACCTCATGAAAACATTCATGCTGCAGAAAGTTCTCCCTGAGTTCACGAAGGATGGCCTAGTACAGAGTGCCTATATTGGAGACCCTTTAAAAGCTGGCCTTGTTTTCTTTTACGTCTGTAAGAAGTACTCGATCGTGCTAAACTATGCAGAGTTATCACGACTATGTCATGCCCTGTACCTTCCAAAGATGTCGAAAGAAATTTTTCAGCAGTATTGGATAGATTTGTTGAAATCACTCTCGGTTTTCGAAGCGTGAGTACACAGCCTTCTTTGTTACTTATTTCGCACCTGTTATATACCTGCAAATGTATGATCTTTTTTTTTTTTGTTGGTCAGACCTTCAGAAATGGTGGTTGACCTAATTCTAAAGTTGAGGGAGAAAAAAATTCTGCAATGGATCCTCCTGCTTCCTCTTCTTCACTTCCTGAAACGAATGTCTGAGCCCTTTGAGCCTGTCCCACTGACAAACAACCACACATACTACTACTCTTGGGCTGGACTATCAGGTCTAAGGCTATCGGACACAGCTCTACCAGGATTTGATAACAGGTGCTTGTGCCGTTTTGTAACTTTCTGTCTCTCAGAGGTTCCTCCTCATTTGCACTGTTACTTTTTGGGCTTTTAACTGTGTATAAACACATTTTTGCTCTTTATCTTCATAGGGGTAACAAATAATGTTCAAATACAGTATGTTCTCTTCATACCTCATCACATTTTGTAAACTCAACATGCAGCCAAGATTTTCTTTTTTTTTCTTTTTTACACAAACTGTACTGGAAAATATAGGCTGTAGGTCACAGTTAGATGGTATCCTTTTAAAAGATCTGTATTGCTTGTACAAATAACGTACTGTTCATGTTAAGTTTGGTTACTTTATCCTTTCGCAGGGAAATGTTAAACATCATGAAAGCAAACATTCACCTAACGGAGATAGACCAACTTCTGCCTCGGTCCTGGATGTCTTTAATGACTCTGGAGTACCTTGTGTCGTTCATGAACCACATACCAGTTGACCTGCTGGAACTTCTTCATTTAGTCGCTTTTAAAACACCTCCAATAATCACATACATGAATTCTGAGGTACTGTAAGTTTTGAAAGTTTTATTGCCATTATCTACGTATTTGCTTTTAAATTGACGACACTCTTAAGATTTGTTTTTCTTCCAGCAGGAGATATCAGATTTGCTGAAATGCATTCAGATCAAATGTATTGACAGAGAACCACAGGGCAGGTAATAATTTCTTTTTATTTTAATTCAATGTAACATTATTGTTGTGCATATATTTTTAACCCTTTTAACAAGATGTGTGTTTGTGTTTGCTGAATTTCAAAAATGTACTTGCTGATTCAGTGAAATCTTTATAAATACAGGTTTAATATCCATGCTATGGAGTATGTTTTTGAATATATTATGGCCAAAACTAGGCATAGTGTGTCTGTTATGATGCTATTTTTGTTCTTTCAGAATTAGGGGAAAGATCTTCATCCCATTTTTTCCTCAGTTAATTTTTTTTTGTATTTCTCATTTGTATATAGTTTCCATAATGAGGATTATAGAGGAGAGTGCTTAGCAACATCTGTGAAAGTTCTTGAGAAGATCTGCAAAGGCTTTAAATCACTATCATATACCAAGGATTTCACAATTCCTGTGACTTGCATCAACATGGTCGCGACTGTTTCCAGTTTCGGCCACTCATATGAGACACTGGTATGTGAAACCAGATAAAAACCCTTGAAAATGATTCCACTAAAATTTATATATAATTTTATACATTATAAATAAATTTTATTGGAAATCTCTTCAAATGACAAGGGTATAAAAATGTGAACAATTTTTACTCTAAATTTCTGTCAGTTTGTAGATGAAAGTCTAATGAACTGTCTGACTGGAAAGTATTGTCGTCTAATGATGCATTTCCACTGTCACCACGAACCGAGCCATGTCCTACAGCAAAGCAGTGCCGGGAGAAAAATTTAAAAAAGAATATTTTTTAAAAAAATCGAAGATTATAACAATAAAAGTGGTTTTACGTCACTGTCGCTCTTCGGCTACGCCTTTACTGAGCTGACCGTTCTGCAGTGGAAAACCGAAACGAGCTGGGACTAGTCTGTCGCTGCAGAATGTGTTGGTTACGGTCGGATTTCATTTATGCCAGTGGAAAAGCACCATGACTGTTGAGGAAAGCCTAATTGTCTTAGTATGCTAAAGCTTGCCTGTAAAATACGAGTGCCACTGAACTGTTTACTGTGAAGGTGAAGGAAGATCCCAGCGGAGGCCAGCAGACAGAAAAGCGCATGCAGATTCTGTCAGAAGCCATGAAAATAATGAGGGGATGCATGAGTCAAACGCTGAAGAACAGGTTGTTTTATGGTGGCTTTATGTCATCATATTTTTCATCAGAAATTGAGGTACATATAAATCATTACATAATTAATTTGGAATTTTGTAATCCCGGTAATAAAATTTAGTTTGTAAAATATAATTACTTTCTTTTTTAATTCCCAGATATGGAACAACATACTTTCTCTCAGTTTTGGCAGTGAAGAATTTACAAAAGAATGGAGGCAAACATTCGCTACAGACCTGGAAGGAAAAATCAAACAGGCAATGAGTCACTTCTTTTGGTTATAAAGAGCTCAGTAATCATCAGAACATTTTCTGAATCTTTTTTTTTTTTTTTTTTAAATGATCTTTTGTGCTGCAGGAGTCCAATATGGACCAAATTGAGATTTACTGCAATAAAATGGAAGAACTGACCAACAAACTTCCTTATATTGCCAAGACAGTAGAGAAATGTGCTCTTCAAGCTGTCAGCTCCGTCTGCCAGGTAGGGTGTGGGACATTTTGCCTGGATGATCTTAGCTTTGGGTACCGTCCTTTATGTGGCGATGTTGGTCCAAAGACCTTATGAGAATGTTCTATTAGGGATGCTGAGGTATACTGACGGATTAGTGAACACAATGGTTGAAAACTAGTTATCTTAAGTTACCAGCAACAACAATAAATAGTGTGTTGGACGTCGACAGATAAAGTGTACACTAAATAAGTAAATGCAGATGTCATAAACACCTGGTAATTTAGGTGTAATGAAAATTAAGCTAATTATTACAGTATAAAATTGATGTGTTTTATTCACATTATTGATGTGTTTTTGTTTCCTCCAACATACTGCTGCTGCTTCCATCATTGCCGACTCTACACATCTTACCATTAAAATTTTCTACTTTTTTTCACATCGCCGCATGCAGTGTACTGAATACGGCTGGTGTGACAAAGTTGAACTTAACTTATTAGACTTGGGTATCGTTTGGGTTTTTTCTGATACCAGTGCTAAAAGGATACTGTAAAAATCAGATGGTGCCAAAATGGTTTCCTGAATCGGTACATAAATAAATAAGGAACTAAAATTTGCATTGCAATACAGTCTGGTGCATACCATATTGGCACCACGTTTAGATACCCAACTGTACTTGACTTACAACTTTTGCTTTGATTTTGGTTAGTTAGTTTGTGAATATACTATATTTAAAATATAAGCATTTTCTTCTGTAAATAAATGAATAAATATGGAATTAAAATTTCAGTTCAGTCATACTGTCAGAACTGGTTGGCAAAATCATTGTCAACAATTTAGATACTTGTGTGCAACTCCTGCCATCTACAAAATTATCTTTCGTTTTAACAGAACAAATCAGAGCAAAGTCTTTTTGAGAAATTTAAGATAAACTGGAAGTATGGAAAGCTGGTGTCAGCCATTGTTCAGAAGTCCTGGCCCACGGACTCCAGTGGGAAGTGCTACTTGGATGGGGATGAGGTGGTGCTCCAGCATCTTCTGAACTGGACTGCTGCCAGGAACATCTTTCAGCTGATTGGTATGTTCCCCCCCCCCACACACACACAAACACACACACACACACACACAGAGGTAATGATGATACCTTGCGGCCAGTAGCTAATCATCCCAAACTAATTTCATTTCATTTGGTGATCAGTGTTGACACACCACAGCACACAATGCACAACACCAAAATGTGTCCTCTGCATTTAACCTATATATGGCATCTTGACAGCTAATTCAGCACTCGGGGGAACAGTGCTTGGGGGCGGTTAAGTTAGTCTACTGCTTTTAATCTTTGTAATTTTATTGATTATTATGCATTGATGTGTAGTGAAAGGCTTTCTCCTGTGAGTGTGTGTGTGTTTATTAAAATATAGCATTTATATGTCGTCCATCTTCTTTTCAGATACAGATGATAGGTTGATTAATGAACTTTCAGATGATGCCAAGGAGAGGGTAGTTGTTGCAAGTTCAGCCTTTGCATCAATTTCAGAGAAGTTCATCTCTGGAAAGATGTCAATCAGCCTCCTGAACAGCATCCTGGAGAACCAGAGTGTCTTTCTAGAGCTTCTGCAGATAGGTAATGACATGACCCAAGCGGCTCAGTGAAACTCTTACATTCACTGACATTCATTTATTCACTGTTGTGATTGTCACCAGTGATGCGTGGGTTGACCTGAAATGAGCGGGTGCCCGCGGTGACCCGCGGTTACCCGCGGTTACGAGTCATCCAAAAATATTTTTAATGATATTCGGGTCGCGGTCGGTCGGGTCATTTGAAATAAAGA
>JAABNY020000045.1:432887-460378 GCA_015164015.2 Brevimyrus niger | reverse complement strand
TGTGTCAATAGTCCACTTAGAAATCCCCTTACTGATAAAAATGCTGATGTGTCAAATACTTATTTTCCCCGCTGTATATATATATTTATTTTTATTTTTTTTGCGGTCCGAGTTGCGGGCGGGTTATTGAAAACGTTGGTCGGGTTCGGGTTGTTTATACATTGACCCGCGCATCACTGATTGTCACCCCAGAAGTAAGGTGACACTTTTTCCTAGTCATTATAATTACACTCCATTATGTAAAGATTTTGCTACGAACTCTAATAACAAGTAATTTCTTGCATTATTTTTTTTTTTAAATATAATTGTACTTATACAAAAATAAGTTTGCAATAAGTTTATGACATACACATGATATGTTTTCTGAAGCAACTTTCGGATCATAAAGTAAACCTTTTTCACTTTTACCATACATTGATGGTTTCTGCTATTAATAGCATAGGTAATAAGATGACTGGTTTTCTACACAGGTTACCTGTCTAACAATGAGCAGTGTCAGGACAGGGCAAAAATGAAGAGGCTGATGCAGTGGAGAAAACAGGAGGTGAAGGCGGTCTTCAGCGAGAAGCAGCTAGTGGAGTGCCTGCTTGTCATGTGCCGCAAGCTCGAGGAGCACGTCAGAGGTGCGTGTGTTTATGTGCTTTATGTGTGGTGCCCGTCAAAAGTTTGGACACACCAAGCCGCCTAGTGTTGCACCACATGACCTGGCCATCTGACCATAATACAGTAGAAATGATTTCGGAGGAGTTTTTGACCAGAGAGTACTGTTGTTTTTGGTGGCCTGTCTTAATTTTAGTCTAGTCTTAGTGGCAAGCTGTCATTTTAGTTATTAGTCTTATTAGTCTTTTAGTTAATAACTCACTGGTCACACATGCTTCTTATGGGTTACTAGTTATTAGCTAGTTAACAACACCACTGTGGTAGCATTCATTAAGGCTGTGTGATATAGAAAAATATTTTTATTATGATCATATCAAACGATATTGATAATTATCATGGTGTAATTCAAGTCATTATTTTATTACTATGAGTGCTCCATTTTTGCTTGAAATGCCCTTAAAAATTGCCCTTAGATTCATGAAACATGAAAACGGTGACTCATTGAATAGACTGAAATCTAATTTGAATAAATCATATAATTATGTACATTTTTTTGTTCTCTGTATCATTTATGAATAATTTGTGATCTATATTAACATTAAACAAGTTTATTAATTTTAATGTTGGCACAGAAATAACTTGCAGTGCTTTCGGAAATCCGATAAAATGCTCATTTGGAAAACGTTCAACTATCCTTTGTAGTTGAGTAAAATGGTGATAACTGAATACTTTTATAAGGTACTGTATACTTGATTGCAATGGTTTTTATTATTCTCCGGCTATATTAATATACCAATCAATATATTAACCAATCAACACAGACAAGCATTAGATTGATATTGGATTGAAATTATATTGTGGACATCCTACAGTGACATAAACAAAGATAAATAGTCCAAAAACATTTAAATACAGTCCTGATGTGCCCACCGTGTGACCGTTGTTGTAACTATGAATGAAGCACCATCATGCGGCGTATAGCGACGTTTAAGACCACATACATGAGGGTGCTCCTATACGATTTATATATATAAAACAAAGGACTAATGAACGGCATAATTGACGGGCTCGTGGGGTGATGTAGGGTAGGCCGGCCTGGAAGTGGACATCAAGCCCCGCCCTCCCGCAGGCTGCAGCCAGCGGCTTCTCCCTGAATGGAAGACACTGGAAACAGAAATACTGCATAATAATAATAATGCGATTAAACGGGAGGAAATAACGTCTTGTCTCGTTTTCATCAACGAAAATGAAGAGACATTTTAGTATATTTTTTATTTTGTAAACCAAATTTAGTCTCGTTTTTATTCGTCAACAATATTACATGATATATTTATAGTTATCGTCACATGACCAGCATTTACGTTGCGCCTCGTCTCCGTCACCTCAAAAACGTTCGTTGACGAAGATATTTCGTCAAAAATTTCATTGACACAAACAACACTACCAGAGAGTGAGGGAAAACGACCAATGAGTGCTCCGTCTATATGTGGGACCTCCTTCAGAACAGCTGGAAAAGCATTCTAGGAGGCCACCTCATGAAGCAGGAGTAGAGGGGACAGCAGGGGCAGCCAGTCCATGGAGCTATTGGGGATATAGACAATGTTCAAGGGCCCATGGTGGGATCACTGTGCAGACCCAGGGATTTGAACTAGCAACCTTCTGAGTTCCAACCAGGAGAGCTGCCCCGGAAACAAATTAATTTAATATTTTTGGGTCAGTGCATAATTTTATGTAGTATGTTATAGTTTTTATGCCTTTATAATATTTCTAAAATGTAGAGATTACTACAATAAACATTTCTACGGGAAGGTGTGTCAAAATTTTTGACTGCTCCAGAATTCCATTTAAAGAATTTGTGATACTACTTAATGCTGTCATGCACTGTTGATACCTTTATAATGCATTATAATAGTTGGTATAAGAATTACTACTTTATACTGAATTATGAAGGTATCTATAGTACTTTATAGATGAGCTTCATAAAGCATTCATAATGCATAATAAACATGGGTGAAATGTATACCTTTTTATAAATATTTATGGCCATGTTTATAATCATTAGGAATACATTAGAATCTATGAACACATTCATAACACATTATAATAGACATGGCATTCAAAGAAAATGTTACAGAAATCATGTGTACAATATTGCATAATTGTCAAGAATTACATTTAAAAATTTTGGTGTGAATCAGAATAATCTTTTGCTTGGATTTCAGTTGACTTGAACGACCTGGAAGAGAAACAACAGAAAGATATCAAGTCAATGACGTTGGACTGCTTCATGGAGGTTCACCTGCTTGACGAGATGGCCTCTGATCAGTCAGGCATTGTGACGTTCTTCCACCTCAGTGACAAAATGAGGCAAATGGCAAAGACCCTGGAGACCGTCAAAGACAGTTTTATTTTTAACACGTGTTGGGAAATGCAAGCAAAAGAAATCTCAAAGACTGACGATGACGAAGAACTCTCAGAATCTGAAGTGGAGAATGAACCTTTCATCACACTTGAAATGATAGATGATGAGATTTTTCAGCCATGCTATAGTAGCTATGAGTGGATCTACAAAAATGTAAGGAATGGCCAAATAAAACTTAAAGATGTTGATGCCATCTTTGAAGCTTATAAAGAAAAGTATGGAGAGCTGAGGGCAGATCTGGAGATAATGTGCCGAATTGACCGTACTGATGATGAACAATGGATTGAGAGAAGAATCCAGCAGATTGAACAGTACCATGAGCTTCACTTGGCCATAGAGTCAGTCCAGGTCATCATGAGTGTAAAGGAGACACTTTGTCTTAAAGGCAATTTTGGTGTCCTGGAAACCCTACTTCAAGCTGTAAGTGAAGAAGCTGTGTTTTTTTTTTTCTCCGTATAACATCAGAACGTCGATGTAAAGTTTTTATATATATAAAAATAAATGTATTTATTTTTTTTCAGACATCTATAGACTTCAAGGAGGAAAGTCTGGATCGCATTGACAATGACTTGATGCAGGCCAAGAAGATTCTGGTGGACATCACAGAATCCCGTAGGCAGTGCCTTCTAGAACTTCACGTCAGAAAAAACTTTGTGATGTGGGTCAAAGAAGCACTTGAGGGTGAGTCAATACTTGATGAAAAGAAAACGTAATACGAAATGGAAATACAGTAGCTGTGAAATGTTATCAGTAGACAGCGGAGAATAGGTGAATTCCATTTATAATAATAATAATAATAATAATAATAATAGATACTTTATTGATCCCTCTGGGGAAATTCTCTTAATGCCTCCCCTAACTTGCTCTCTGTAACTGAGATCAATCACAGTCATCCAAACATGGATGTATGTGGTTTCATTGGATAGAGACAATATATTTATTTTTATCTCATAAAGGTGGTTTGAACTGAAAAATTATAATATACTGTGAATTTAGACGTTTTCCCCTTACTAACAGATATTAATGAGCTGAAGGTTTTTGTGGACCTGGCCTCCATCTCTGCTGGAGAGAATGACCTGGATGTTGACCGTGTTGCTTGTTTCCATGATGCTGTCCTTGGCTACTCCTCCATGCTGTATGACCTAAAGCCCGATGCAGGCTTCCAAAGCTTTAACGAGGCTCTGAAGAAACTGTGGAAGGCTTTTGAAAATGATTGCAATTTGCCAAAGAAACTAGTAAGTATATGCGTGAGAGAATACGGGTCCTGGGGACCAAGCGTGTAAGCTTCAGCAGCACTGCAGAGTATAATTTAACTATATGACTTATTTTGGCATTTTGTGCTTGATCGACTCGTTGGGTTTTATGAAAGACGGCATCATCAGTCGAGAGACTTTCACGAATGTGATTTTCCTTGTTTTTAGCGTGATACTGCGCGTCACCTGGAGTGGCTGAAGACAGTCAAAGACAGCCACGGCTCTGTGGAACTGTCCTCTCTCTCTTTGGCTTCAGCCATCAACAAGAACGGCATTTACATCATTAGTAGCCAAGATCACAAGAAGGTTCATTTTTCAGTTATTTCTGAATGGTGTTTTTGCAAAGACAGATGAAACTAAACTTCTATGAAGAACGTCTTGCTCTAAGAAGCAATCGGCAAGACTGAGTTCACTGCATTTAATGGTTCACATAACGTTCCATCTTTTCAGGATGTACAATTTCTGATTATGTTGGTCTCTCGTATATCAGCTGAGCCTAGAAACAGTCGTGCAGCTGAAGATTCCCGAGGAGCATGAGGAGGGCCAGGAGATGCGCTGCTATAACTTGGAGGACCTGCGGGAGCTACAGAACAAACTTATGCTGATGTCTGGAAAGGGAGAGCAGGGCCAACAAGAGGTGGAGCGCTTTGCAGAGGTGAGACTCAACATCACACATTATAAGTGTATTATTTCAAGAAATAAAATTCTTGCCTTTTTACACAATGAATTGCATAGGTGCTGATCTTTATTTAGTGTGATCGTTACAAAATGATGTACATCTTTTGTCTTAACTGTAGTTGTAGTTTCACTAAGACTTTTGTCTCCTTAGTAGCAATTGTATGTGATTGCCTTATTCAGGGACCGATATAGATTACTTATTTATTTGTATTTTTTTGCCTTTTTTTAGTTTAAAAAGCCGAAAATACTGTAGTTTTAACCTGTTTCTTGCCAACCAATGTTTCTTTCTTAAATCATGAATGTGTCATTAGTATATTGGTATGTTAATGTGTTAAATATATCCTGACCAACACACCACTGGTGAAATCGTGCTTTTTTGCTTTTCTAAATTAGAATGATTTTGTGAGAACTCAAAAGTTGAGGTATCTAACCAACTTTTACTTCATGTTCAGTTCCTTCTTTAACAGTATGGAGGTACACATTTATTATGACTTTGATTTGAAGCAACCAAGTAACTGTTAGGCTTTGGATATTTATTAAAATATATAAACAATTTGTTAATCTGAAAACGGCTGTCCTTAATCCAGTTGTAGTAGTCCATACAATTTTAGCCTCCTTGTTACTCTTTTAATACTGTATTTATGGGGAAATTTCTTTATCCTTAAATCCTTTATCAGAGCAAGCTTGGCCGTAAGTGGGCCGCCACCCATTGTGGTGCCCAGGGAGCTGGAGGTCAAGGGTCTTGCTCAAAGACCCCAAGACATGTCAAGGCCAAGCTTTAATCTGCCATCTTCTGAACACAGACACAGAGGCTTAGAGCAGACAGTAATATCCGATGACGCAAAAAATCTTTAAGTGTTAATATAGCTTCCGTATAGTTAAAACTTATCAGCAAGAAGGTCTTTACCTAGTTAGAATAGTTTTGGTAGTGAGTCAGTACATACCAGTGATGTGCGGGTCAATGTATAAACAACCCGAACCCGACCTAGTACTATATAAATTACAAAGGTTTAATTGGCATGTTTATTTCAAACGACCCGACCGACCGCGACCCGAATATCATTAAAAATATTTTTGGATGACTCGTAACCGCGGGTGACCGTGGGTGACCGCGGGCACCCGCTCATTTCGGGTCAACCCGCGCATCACTGGTACATACTACTTAATATTTATCTTCCTCCTTTCCACAGATATTTGATAATGTCCAGCGGCTGGCAGAGGCATTCATGGATCTATTTGTGGCTGGGAACCCCCTCTTTAGGCAATGGGAGACCAACATTAACTGCAGCCCACACAGTGAAGCAGGCATCATTATGGACTTCTGTTTGGGCAGCACCGTCAGCAGTATCATAGTAGAAGGCAGCGTGGCGGAGCAGCTGCCGGACATGTGCAGAAAGATGGAGAAATGCTTGAGCTTCTGGAAGTTCTTCATGGACAAGCAAAGGTCCCAGTATTACTACCTCAACTATTATACAGCGGAACAGATAGTGTATCTGTGCAGGAAGCTCACCCAGAAAAGCCTGGATGAGAGTGTAGATGACCAGGTCCTCATGATGCTGTCTTTCATAAAACCCAACTGCAGCCTCTCAGACTTAAGGCAGACATGGCACCAGCTTCAGTATGAGATGCTCATCAAAAATGAAAGTGAGAGGAGTGAAGAAGTAGAATTTCGGACCTTATTTGAAAGGAGTGATAGTACGGAATTAGACACAAATTTTACAGGAAGGGCGAATGAATCCTTGTATTTGCTGAATCGAGTGGAGCAAGCTACTGGTTCCAGAAAACTGGATTTACTGTGGAATGCCTATATGAAAGATATGAGCTATTTCCTGCCTGACTGTCTGGACATCAGAACTCTTGGGAGGCTTCTTGAAATACTGGCTAACTACAAGGACGAGGAAGATGAGAATGAAGGTGTTGCGAAGAAAGAGCAGATCATTAGGAGAAATCTGCCAAAAGGTTTACTAAGCAGACGACCGAATCTCATTGTCTGCCCACATGCCGAAATCCTGATGTCCTGCATCAGCATCTACATGAGCAGTGAACACGAGCAGCTACCCACGTATGATGAAGTCCTTCTGTGCACTGCCTCCACTTCTTTTGAGGAGGTGGAGCTTCTCCTACGGCGATGCCTTACAGTGGGCTATGGGGGAGAGAAAATATACACTTTGCTCCATGCTGATCAGCTTCCCTATGAAGTCAGTTATAAGGTTGAGCAACTCTTTCAGCAACTGGAAAAGCTTTGCCAAAAAGAATACCGACTAGTTATTATATGTGATTCCGAGCGGGAGCACACCTACCTCCCCTCAGCTTTCAGCCAATATAGGCTGCACATGGTCCCTCTGGAACCCCTGGATAGGGTCCAGAGGTATCTGTCTAGGCACTATACTGTTCCATCAGATGAGTCCAGTGCTGCAGCAGTTTTTCAGGGCAGACTATGTGTTGGATTAGTGACATCTGACAGAGCTGGAGTAGGTAAGTACGCCGAAACTGGTGCTAGAATGGTGCTAGTACGCCGAACCTGGCGCTAGATACTGGTGCTTGGTATTGTTTATAAATACCAAGAACACAAAGGACATATCTTTGTTTCTGGAAAGCATGTGCTTGCTAACTTGCCTCCCAAGAACTTGTGGCACAATGAATCATGAGATTGTGAGGAAGCAACCAGTGCATCCTTGATATTTGGAGTGGGGCAAGAATGACATCCAGGCATTTTTAGCATCCTCTAGATTTGTTAGGGAGTTTTGGAACTGTACTTTGGCAGTGGAAGATGATGTGAAATGGGTACATGACAACACAGGAACAGTCAAATACCCATATTGAGTCGTGTGAACTGGACATGCTATTGTGTCCTAAATTACTGACATAAGATGTTGCCTGAACTTTTAGGGAAATCCCTGTACATTCAGAGGCTCTGTGAGGAGTTAAAGAAAACTGAAGAAACCGCGTTCCACAAGTGTATTCGCTTGATTGAACCAAGGGTGGATGAAAATGCTGTTCTCACATCTTTACTCAGTAACCCAAAACAGGAGCTCACAATCTTTAGTTTTGATGTCACGTCTTCTGTAAGTATCACAAAAAGCAGGACAAAATCATTTGAATGTTTGATTCCAAAGGAGTTTAGAGTTTTAAATGAAAAATGTTTATTTTGGCATGTTAAACATATCTCTTGTATAAATCAGGTCCAGAAAGGCTTGTATGAATTTCTGTTCAAACTGCTGGTCCTACGCTATTTGATGGATTCTCAAGGAAGGATGTGGAAATGCAGTAACCAGCATTTGTACGTCATTGAGATTCTGCAATCCAAAGGACATTTGTGGGGAAATGGTCCAAGTGTTGTAAGTCTAACTACTAGTGATTCCACTCGCTTCTTGATATTATTGTTATAGGCTGATCGTCACTTTTTTCGTACATGCATAGTTTCAATAAACTTTTCCCCTCAAATTTCACAGAATGAAAATATCCACTTTGCCTTCCATGATGTCTTTCCAAAAATCTTCTGCCGTCCTCCTAAAGAGGTTCTTGAGTTGGAAATGAAGATGCAAGAGAACAAAGACATGAAAGAATCTCATGACCCACTCATGGATGATCAAGAGTTCAGAAGTGAAGCCTACCAAAGACCTTATCAGTATCTCAAGAGGTTCTATAATAATGAATGTCTTGATAATTTTTCATACCACGGCACTGAGGGAACTCACGTGGAATGCCTGCAGATGCTTTTTGTTTACTGTGGTGTTGTGGACCCATCATGGGCAGAATTGAGAAACTTTGCATGGTTCCTTAACCTACAACTGGAAGACTGTGAGAACTCTGTATTTTGTCACATTGACTATATTGGAGATGTTTTGGTAGGGTTTAAAAACTTTGTTGTTAACTTCATGATAATCATGGCAAAGGATTTTGCAACACCATCTCTTGGCATCTCTGATCAGAGTTCAGGTAGGCAGCAAGTAGACTTCTCTGATTTAAGTGAAGAAGATTTAGCTCCATTTCGGATTAGAAAGAGGTGGGAATTGGAACCCCATCCTTACATCTTCTTTAATGACGACCATGAGTCCTTGACCTTCATTGGATTTCACCTTGTGATTAATGAACAGAATGGAGTTGATGCTGTTGATCCAAGTAAGCAAACGGTGATCAAGAAAAACGTCATGACCCGAGAACTCTATGAAGGTCTCCGTCTCAATAGAGTACCGTTCAATATAGATTTTGATGCCCTTCCTAGGAGTGAGAAGATTGAACGTCTTTGCAGGGTGTTGGGAGTGCAGTGGCCTTTGGACCCAGATGAAAACTATGAGCTCACCACTGACAATATTCTGAAAATACTTGCCATTCACATGCGCTTCAGATGTGGCATCCCAGTCATCATCATGGGGGAAACAGGCTGTGGGAAAACCAGGCTTATAAAGTTTTTGTGTGAATTGCGGAGGAGTGGAGTTGCCACAGAGAACATGAAGCTTATCAAAGTCCATGGAGGGACAACCTCGGAGATGATCTACACCAAAGTAAGAGAAGCAGAGGCCATCGCGGTTGTCAATAAACAACACTATGGTTTTGATTCTGTCCTCTTCTTTGATGAGGCTAACACAACTGAGGCCATAAGCAGCATCAAGGAGGTTCTCTGTGACAACACTGTGAATGGGGAGCCCTTGAATATGAATACTGGTCTGCAGATCATTGCTGCTTGCAACCCTTACAGGAAGCATACAGATGAAATGATCTCTAGGCTGGAGTCCGCAGGCTTAGGATACAGAGTCCGAGCTGAAGAAACCGATGATAAACTTGGACATATCCCTCTCCGTCAGCTTGTGTACCGAGTTCAAGCATTGCCACCCAGCATGATCCCACTGGTGTGGGACTTTGGACAGCTTAATGATCACACTGAAAAAATGTACATCCAACAAATTGTTCAAAGAGTCATTGAAACAAATTCAGTTAGTCAAGATTATATCAAGACAGTCACCGAAGTACTGTCCTCATCACAGAAGTACATGAGGACCAAGAAAGATGAGTGCAAATTTGTGAGTCTTAGGGATGTAGAACGCTGTATGCAAAGTTTTGTGTGGTTTTATAGCAACCACAGCATGTTACTGGCTGAGCTGAAAGCATTCCTTGATGGAAATTCAAACATGGAAAAGAATGGTGGCAATCAGACATTGGCTGATGAAAGAGATCCGGTTCTGTGGTCCCTTATCATGGCTGTAGGTGTTTGTTACCATGCCTGCTTAGATGAAAAAGAAAATTTCAGAAAAAAAATCTGCAAGCACCTACCAGAAAATTATAACTCGACCAAAGTAATGCAGGAAATCTCAGTCATGCAGGACCTGTTTTTGAGTGGTGTACCACTGGGGAAAACAATTGCAAAAAATAATGCTTTGAAAGAAAATGTTTTTATGATGGTGATTTGCATTGAGCTTCGAATCCCACTTTTTTTGGTTGGGAAACCTGGAAGCTCAAAGTCTTTGTCCAAAACTTTAGTTGCAGATGCCATGCAGGGACAGGCTGCTCACTCAGAGCTGTACAAAAAGCTGAAGCAAGTTCACCTGGTCTCCTTTCAGTGCAGTCCTCATTCTACACCAGAGGGCATCATCAATACATTCAAGCAGTGTGCCCGTTTCCAGGAGGGCAAGAACCTGACAGAGTACATTTCTGTTGTGGTGTTGGATGAGATTGGTTTGGCAGAAGACTCTCCGAAAATGCCCTTGAAAACGCTGCATCCTTTGCTGGAGGAAGGCTGCATAGATGATGAACCACTGCCACATAAGAAGGTTGGATTCATTGGCATTTCCAACTGGGCTTTGGACCCAGCAAAAATGAACCGAGGCATCTTTGTCTCCCGTGGTGACCCTGATGAAAAGGAATTGATTGAAAGTGCAAAAGGAATATGCTCCTCTGACAAGATGATTCTGGAGAAAGTTCGGGACTATTTCAAACCTTTTGCCCGGGCTTATCTTAAAATTAGCAAGAAACAGGGAAAAGGATTTTTTGGCCTGCGGGATTATTACAGCTTAATTAAAATGGTATTTGCAGCTGCAAAGAGCACTGAACAGAAGCCCACTCCTGACAAAATAATGGAGGCAGTGCTGCGGAATTTCAGTGGGAAAGATAACATAGATGTAGTTTCAGCCTTCACTAGTAGGTTGAATTTCCACTCAAAGCAGGAGAACATTGATAAAATTGAACTGGTGAGGCAGAACATCCTGTCTGTTGGCCAAGATGAGGAGTGCCGATACCTCCTAGTTTTGACCAAAAATTATGCAGCCCTGCAGATACTTCAGCAGTCGTTCTTCACTGAATGTGACCAGCCAGAAATCATGTTTGGATCCAGCTTTCCCAAAGACCAGGAATACACACAGATTTGCCGGAACATCAACCGTGTTAAGATATGCATGGAAACCGGTCAGACCATTGTGCTGCTTAACCTTCAAAACCTCTATGAAAGCTTGTATGATGCTCTCAACCAGTACTATGTTTCTCTGGGTGGCCAGAAGTATGTGGACCTGGGATTGGGGACCCATCGTGTCAAGTGCAGAGTACACAAAGATTTCAGGCTCATAGTTATTGAGGAGAAAGAGGTGGTTTACAAGCAGTTTCCAATCCCACTCATTAACAGACTTGAGAAGCATTACCTGGACATCAACACTGTCCTGAAAAATGACAAGAAGGAAATCGTCAGAGAGCTTGAGATTTGGGTTAATTCCTTTGTCTCCACCAACAACCAGCATGCACTGCCTCCTCAAACCTACAGATATCTTTCGACTGATGTTTTCATCGGGTATCATTCTGACACCTGCTCCTCTGTGGTCCTGCAAGTGAGCGAGAGGTTGAAAGAGGTTGACCACGTGTTACCTGATGCTCAGAAAAAGCTTTTGAAGGAGGCCAAACTTATCCTGCTGAACTGTGCCACTCCTGATTCAGTGGTTCGCTTGGACTGTACCAGACTCTCTAAGGTAGAGACTGATGAGCTGACCAGGATTTACTTTGAAGAACAGAAGCACATTTCCCTTGCTGACTACATAACGTCTACCAGAAGGCTGGATCAAAGTTCATATGCATCTTTCACAGAGGTAAACTACAAAATTAATTGTATTGCATTAATACTTGCTGACTGAAAATGGTCGACTCTCTAGACAGACATTAACTGTTCACATAATGAGAAAACTGTACTTTACTTCATGATTGTTGTAAATGTTTTCGTTGAAGGTCACCACATTCTCAAGACTTTTGACAGCCTCTGACATTGGGCAGCTCCCAGAGGTCAATGACATAATTGAACTTCTCTCCTTGCAACAATTTGACACAGAACACTCCTTCCTCAAAAAAATCAGGTCTGCACATATTTAAATGTCCAATGTTTGGAGTGTCTTAGCAATTGCTGTTCAATTTATACATTACAAAACATCTCTCTTTTTCATGTAGACTTTTTCTGGACTCTGTGGTTGGAGACAAAATCCTTATTATTCAGGCTGAATTTGACAACGGCTTCTTGAGCACACACCTCATTGCATCTGCAAAGTAAGCTCTGTTTCGGAAGAAGATTCTTCATCTACCAAGTCTGTAGAACTCACCAAGTTTGACTTTCTTTATAGGTATTCTGCCATGAATGAAATTAACAAATCAAGAGAAGAACTGAGAGGGAAAGTGTTTGTGTATTTTATCACCAAACTTCCTAGGATGGAAGGTGGCTGCTCCTACGTTGGATTTCATGGGGGTATGTTGATGAATGACTGTCAGTCAAACTTGGCTGACAGATGCTTTGTAACAAAGAGCGGAATGCATTTTTTTATTTTTTTTTTATCTGTAAGCAGTCCAACCCTCCTGTTTTCATGTTTATAGGGCCCTGGAGGTCAGTTCACATTGATGACCTCAGAAGATCCAAAGACATCATCTCCGATATAAAGGCTTTGAGGAATTTGTCCATCAGTCAGCTTTTTGAGGAGAACCTAGCTGAACCTGAGTGTAAGCTGAACTGATGAGTTGTTTTACATAAGAAAAAATATTGCTCAGCAATCCTGTCACAAGTCGTTGTAGTTATAGTTGGGTAGGCAGTCAGAACCGAACTTTAAACACCTTCACTAAAGGCTACTTAACCCTTTTCAATTCTTCCAATTTTATCTATTCTATTTCTGTATGTATTTATGTATGTATTATGCTAAAAGTGCAGTTGCTATGGATGACTATCTATAGATGTGAAATTCTGTACATGTTTTCCTAGCAATGGAAATTCCAGAGAAGTCCACAGCCAAGGAGCAGACTGGGACTGCGGAGAACATATATTTAGATGAAGACCAGACTGTTATTGTCCAGGACATGTACATGGATGAGGTCCAGATTGAGACTGTGCAGGACATGTACATGGACAAGGACCAGACTGAGACTGTGCAGGACATGTACATGGACAAGGACCAGACTGAGACTGTGCAGGACATGTACATGGACGAGGAACAGACTGAGACTGTACAGGACATATACATAGGTGAACAGCAGACTGAGACTCAGCTGGAGCAGACAGAGATGGAGACACCACAACACAGAGTATGTGATTGATATCTGTTTTTCTTCTTTTCATTGTAGATAAAAATTAACTTAGAAACCTTATATAATAGTGGTATGAAAATGTTTGCCCCCTTCCTGATTTATTTTTTTGTATGTTTGTCACACCTAAATGTTTCAGGTCAAACTATTTTTAAATATTAGACAAAGATGACAAGTAAAAACAAAATGCAGTTTTTCAGTGATCGGGTTCATTATTAAGGAGAAAAAATCCAAACCTACATGCTCCTGTGTGAAAAAGTGATTGTCCTCTAAACCTAATAACTAGTTGGGCCACCCTAAGCAGCAACTGCAGTCAAGTGTTTATGATAACTGGCAATGAATCTTTTACAGTGCTGTAGAGGAATTTTGGCCCACTCATCTTTGTAGAACTGTAATTCAGCCACATTGGAGCGTTTCCAAGCATGAACCACCTTTTTAAGGTCGTGCCACAGCATCTTGATCGGATTCAGGTCAGGACTTTTTACTAGGCCACTCCAAAGTCTTCATTTTGTTTTTCTTTAGCAATTCAGAGGTGGACTTCCTGGTGTGTTTTGGATTATTGTCCTGCTGCAGAACCTATGTTCCTTTTCTGAGATGCTGTGTTACTTTTACGGCAGATGTAATGGGACACGCACCTTCCAACAAGTTCAACTTTTGTCTCGTCAGTCCACAGAGTATTCTCCCAAAAGTCTTGGACATCATCAAGATGTTTTCTGGCCAAACTTGGAACTCTGCCATGAAGGCCATTTTTGCCCAGCCTTTCTTATGGCGGAGTCATAAACACTGACCTTAACTGAGGGAAGTGAGGCCTGCAGGTCTCTGGATGTTGTTCTGGGGTCTTTTGTGACCTTGGATGAAAGTCGCTCGGTGTAATTTTGGTCGGCCGGCCGGCCGGCCACGCATGGGAAGGTTCCCCGCTGTTCCATGTTTTCGCTATTTGTGGATAATGGCGCTCTCTGTGGTTTGCTGGAGTCCCAAAGCTTTAGAAATGGCTTTATTACCTTTTCCAGACTGATACACCTCTACGAGTTTGTTTCTCATTTGTTCTTTGTTCATGAATGTCGGATTGCGGCATGACGTCTTGCTTTTGAGGATCTTTTGATCTACTCCACTTTGTCAGGCAGGTCCTATTTAAGTGATTTCTTCATCGAGAACAGGTGAGACAGTAATCAGGCCTGGGTGTGGCTGGATAAATTGCAATCACTTTTTTACACAGGGCCGATGTAGGTTTGGATTTTTTTTTCCCCTTGATGATGAACACCTTTATTTAAAAACTGCATTTTGTGTTTACTTGTGTCATCTTTGTCTAATATTTACATTTGTTTGATCTGAAACATTTTCGGGTGACAAACACTTCTTCACACCACTGTATCCCTAAACTTAACATAAGATATTTCACCACTGCAACCCTCAGCAGGAAAATCTGTGTGAAGATGATGTGATGAGAGATTCTGCCAAGTCTGGGTTATGATTTGGTGTTTGCTTTTTTCTTTTGTGATCGACTCTCAGGGCTGGGGGGCTGTCCTAGACACCACAGTGCTGGTGCGTAGCTCCGTTCAGAGCGCTGTTGGAATGCTTAGAGATCAAGGTGATGATGGCTTCCGAAGCACCAGGAGAGTGGAGATCCTACTGACCCTCCTGGCTGTCGATGATGAGCTGAAAGGTACTCTTATGCCACTCTTCTTTATTTTATTTCTTTATCTACATTATTTGCAAAACCAGCTGATTAGATTGCACAGGATTTGACATGTCTTTAAGTGATGGGAGGGGCTTGTGTATGACATCACCATGTGAATTAAGCCTGTTTTGATAAATGGCAAGAAGCACAGATTTCTGAAGTACCTGTTTTATTGTGTGTGCATTTTGCACTAACATGGGGAGAACATGCAACCTCCATATTCAAAAAGTCCCTCGGTGTGTGAGCGTGACTCACCATGCCTCCCTGTAGCAAATTCAGATGTATGGAGATGACTAATAGGTAGAATGTCACTTGGGATTAAAAGTACTTGCTAAGAAAATAAATGCAGTCAAATGGAAAATACGAGTTGTTTCGGCTGTCTGCGGAGGGAGATCGTGCTTCTTAAAGCAAGTGTGGTATTTGTTTTGATGTTTGACAGCTACGTTTTTGAAAATCGTGAAGAGGCGCCTTCATTTGTTGCTGAGGATGCGTGACGAAAACATTGCCTCGTCTAAAACCTGGGTCTTCAAGGAGGCATCCAACGTTGATGCCCTGCAGGAAGGGGGAACTTTCAGGTGCGTGAACCCAAGACATGGCAGTGTTGTACATTAACATCACATCTAGCATTTAAAGACCCATGAAAGAACCGTTTGCTATTGGGTACTTCTGTGTCATCTGCATGCACACCTGTCTTGCTCTTTTAGTTAAAATGATTTCATTATTATTATTATTATTTTATTATTATTATTATCATCATCATCATCGCTATTATTATTATTAATAATAATAAATACTACTACTAGTTTGGGCTGGGAACCAATTAATTGGTTTTCCATTATTTCTTATGGGAAAAATTTTATCAGAACTCAAACGTTTTAGGATTTGATCCGGAGTCCGGAACGGATTGAGTTCGAGAACCGAAGTACCACTGTATCTAAATCAGTCAGTATCGGAAAATCCTGTTTTGGCTGGGCTCCGCAGATTAGTGGATAGTAATAGGGTTGGTTCATATGTGTAAATCTAACCTTTTCAAAAAAATGTACCTTTCCAATAATGGGATATGCTGTGGTATGGTATATATTTAGTGCAATGTTTTGTGTTGATTTCTGCAGACACACCTTGTGGAAGCGAGTGCAGACTGTGCTCACACCCTGCCTGGCCCAGCTGCTCTCTGTCATAGACCGAGACTATAATCTCGACCTGCTGCTCGATGACAACTCCACGGAGCCTTTGAAAAGGCTATGGCTTGATATCTTTGGCAACGAGAAGCTGCTGGTCATTCCATACGCTAAAGTGGACCACACGTAGGTGTCCATTTGGCAGAAGGAGGTCATTTTCAGGCAATTCATTCGGTCTGGAGCTCCATGCTTACCAATCTAAGCAATTTGTTGATCTTTTAATTTCTTTTATCGCTTCACTTCTGTCCCCACAGTCGTTTCATGAGTTTTGAGTGACAGTTTTTGCAGGATTCAAGTAATCTAATAAGGAATTAAAATGGTTGTCATTTTAATTAATTTAATATTTCTTTTATCACCTTTTGATGTTTTATGCATGATTTAATATACATCTAGTTCACTTACAGAGATGGTTTGTAGACCTTGTTAACATGCTTGTGGTTCTACATGAAGAACAGGAAAAAAAGAAATGGCCAAAATTCAGTAAAGAATATTTATGAAACTCTGGTTCTCTACAGTTCTGAGACAAAAACGATTTTGGTTCAGAGACACATGATGTCCGAGGCAAACAGAGGCTGTAGTATGCCCTTCAGCTGGAAAATCAAGGACTTCCTGGATGAGCTCTGGGTTTATGCCCGGCAACGCGAAGGTAATCGCATTGGCCCGTCTTTTGCCTCTCTCATGTGTTGATTTGGCTAAAGAAATAAATGCAAATGCCATTCTCAGGATAAGATTTATCACACTTGAGTCTAAAACTGCGGTCTGTCATGAAACTTCATTTTGATGTTCTTTTTGCGAAGGACAAACCTTGAGACAGTTTGACGAGTTCTTCTGGAACACTCCATTGGGAAGATACATCGCAGCTGCAGATGCAGACATGCAGTGGCAGCTCTTCCAGCGCTACCTCCAGGATTTTATCTCCATGTCCATGAAGGTTACTTCAGACGAAGTTCTTCAGGTCGGTGTTTCCCTCATTTGTCTTGCATCAGGTGCAAAATGCTGAAGCAGCGTCCAGGTCTTTAAACCGCAGGAAGCGAAAAGTACGAAAAGCCGAACTCTGAGCCTCACACGCCACGTCAGATCTCCACAGAATTTTTGTGTCTATTTTTTGGGAATTTTTAAAAAGGGATAATTAAATATTGGTACCCTGGTGCATCTCTATGCAGCTCCTATTTCATTGATGTTCATCACTTAATTTACTTAAGAATTATAAAGAATCTTCTTTTTGCCTTTCATGAAAATAACACCAGGAGTCTAAATACGAAATTTGCTGTTTGCACCATCAGTGTAAATTTAGCTTTGATAATATTGTACTAAATATTCCCAAAGTTGCAAAACTCGGTTAACCTCGTCATCAGCTTCGTGGTCGTCTCCATTAACCCGCTTCAGGATCTGTAGGCATGAACTGCATTTCTCATACCAAAGACTTTGGTTTGCTTAAGGCTGAGTTTTGCCCCCCCCCCCCCCCCAGCTTTTGCGAGGAGCCTTGTCCTGCTGCGTCAATGAGCTGAGAGTCAGAGATGAAATGGAAGATAACAGAGTAGTTTCCCTTCCCTGGGTCCATGCTGCCTACCAAGAGTTCAAGAACCGCCTGCACAACCTCTCCAGGATGCTGATAATTGAGCCAGCAGTGGCCCAGGCCCTCCTGAGGAATCCCAATGCTACGGAAGGGGTTGAGCTGGTCAGTGTCGCTTTTGCCTTTTACCACAGCTGTAGCCGCTCTCTTCTTTGTGCTGTACAGCTGTATGCAGATGGTTAGAATCACTATCCCTACCCTTCTGTACTGTCACCCCTCTCTCCACATCAGTGCTTCCCTGTCCGGCCCCGGGGGACCCGCAGACAGTCCACATTTTTGCTCCCTCATACCAAGCGACACATATAACATAAAATAACACTAACCTGTAGTACAAGCAGGAAGGAATATGATGAATATGGACCCAACATAAAGTAGAAATAATGTAACATAAGGTTGCCGCGCCCAATTCACTTCACCAGAATCAGTATAGTCGTGCATCCCATAATGACAGATGCATTCTGAGGAATGCGTCATGTGGCTGTTGTGAGCCCTGTGATGTTAGGTAATTAGGAATTTTTCAGCTGTATTATAATCTTATGGGACCACTAAATGTGGTTATGGGACCATTGACTGTATGACACAGTCCGTAATTGACTCACTGATAAACAAATGCAAGACGCTATATTTGCTTTTCTCCTCTTCGGATTTCTTTCGGTTAACAAAAACAGGTGCTAATGTAGGTCTTTTGTAAAAGCGTAAAGCGGTGGACGCCTGTATTCAATATGACTGCATGCTTCTTGACGCTGGCTGAAAAGCCCACCTAACTGGGATGCCTGGTGCATTTCTGAATTTCGTGAGCCAGCAGTCACCTCCGTTCCTCTCTGAAGTGATGTCACGTGTGCTGCTGCCCTGGTGCAGTTCATACTCTCAGTTCAGCCTTGTCCTGTGCCTTGGCCAGGTCGTGGATGTCTTTGCAGCCTTGGCCTGTGTGGAGCACCTCGAGCCCATTCAGCTGGAGACGGACGAGCAGCGGCTGGCCTGGCTGAGGCAGGTGAAGAAGCTGCAGGTGCCCATCGAGCTGGTCTGCTCCGAGGAGAAACTGGGACTCTATGGACGGAGTTGCCAGGAGATAGTCCGGTCAGTCTGGAGCACATTAACCACAAGTCGGTTTCTGTCATATTGTTCTTCCTGTTTATCTTATGTTTAGTCTTGGTTCTGTGGTGATGGAAAGATGGGGCCCAGTATTTTAACAGTTAATTTGGTCAGGGCAAGATGCCCCCCATTTATCGTACGTGCAAATTTTTTCCATTCAGTTCTGCATGTTCTTCACAACTTCAAACTTTCTCTAGCCCAGAATTACTAGCCAGACATTCATAATTTCATAGTCACTGATACTCAAAACACAGGGCTTTTCAAAAGACTCTGAATTTATGATGTGTTAAAAGATATAGATCTGATCCATCATTGGATACTCTTCAATGCTCTTTTGCTTGGTAACACTTTCCGTTTCTACGTTTCCTTCTGATAGCAAAGGTTGGAACCGGATCTTCTCCTTGTCTCTGATTGTGGAGCACATGCTCTTAGGAATTGAGCGTCTGGAGCCCAAACTGAAGCCGGTGGTGCTGGATCACACCCAGAGGCTGGGCAAAGTGAGCATGTTTCATTACTCTTTGTTTGCTTTTCATAGAACCTACCAGCCCCTAGAGCTGCTCTCACCACGTAGACTAGTGTTGTCACAAAGGAGTCAGAGAGACAGAAGGTTTTGCTGAGCTATGCTTAATTAGATTGAGGGAGACACCATGTACAGCAAAGGTGTTCCATGAAGTATCTCAAGAGTTTCGGAACTCTTAATCTTCCTTTAATACCTTGGCTCTTCTCTGGGGCCTTTACACTCCCCTTTCCAGCCAGTACTCCTTTCCACCTCATCCTGCAGATTTGCTGTCTAGCAGAAACCCTTTTACAGCCCCAGTTTCTAATAATAAAGAAAATGCACAACATAGGCCTCACTCCATGAATCCATGTTGTGGTTCCGGGAGATGGATGGAACCGCGACCCCTCCCCCCCCCCCCCCCAAAAAAAAAAAATTAATAATAAATAAAAAATTAGTGATCATGCCTGGTAAAATCTAGGCTCGTTTCATTAGCTCAAGATGGATAATAACCCTGTTTAGTGTTCCAAATTGTTGGTGATTAATAAAATTTAAAAAAATGTTTTTCAGACCCTTTTTTCTTATTTACTCGCCACCTGGGGTAATGACAAATTATGAACCAAGCAGTGGATTGACTACATAATGCAGATGTTTTCACTTTCCCCGGACCTGCAGCTGTCCTAAGTGGGGACAGACCTCACAAAGGTCAAAGAAATGCACTGCAGAGGCTTACTGCTAACACGTTATTCCTCTTTACCATGTCAAGGTTTTGGAGAGAAACTCGGATTTGAAAGCGGAGAAGCCCTTCGAGGCGGTGATCCGCGTTCTCAAGGAGTGCAAGGATGGAGTAAATGACAAGATTTTCAAGTAACAAAACCCAAGCACTCTCTTGCGTTTGCTTCTCAGCTGTGGTGGCAGCCAGACTGTGACCCTTCATATGTACTTTCATGTCTTTCCCCCAGGTTCGGGTTTCAGTCCTGCCCGGTGTGCCTGGGTGACCCCCAGGGGCCCCTGGACCTTCCCTGCCACCACATCTACTGCCTGGCTTGTATCAGGAAGTGGCTGGTCCCAGGCCAGATGTACTGCCCCCTCTGCATTCAGGACGTCCCAGACGACTTCGATCTGAAGGTGTCCAAGGAGATTGAGTGAGTCGCGGTGGACAAGCCGCTACATTCATTCATTTTAGTCAGATGTCTTCATCCAAAGCTAGCTTCCGGGTTAATGGGTTTAGATGTTTTGGTAATGCCTGAGGCTGCATGTCATTTTTATGACAGCCTGAGTGCAATCCCTTTTGTACATCACAATTCCGCTGTGCTGGCAATGTAAACCAAGCTCTTTCTCCAGTTACACTGGAACCAAATGACCCATACCCCCCCCAATTGAACCCCATGACAGACACAGTCGTACTCCTTTTCCAAGCCCACAAAATGTAAACTGGTTGGCCAAGCTCCAGTATCCTTTTAAGCGTTACAAGCTGGTCCAGTGTTCCATGACCAGGGCAGAATCCACATTGCTCCTCCTGGATCTGAGGTGTAACCTCTTATTTTCAAGTTTACATTTTATTTTGTAATTAAATTTAGTTTGTTCCGCTTCTGCAGACACCTGATCATTCTGAATGCCCAGTTCCGGAAGCAGTGCAACGCCTTTTTCATCGACCTGGTGTCCACCATGTGCTTCAAGGGCAACAGTCCCCCTTCGAGACCGGTGATCCTGCACCTGCTGTCCTTCCTCATGGTGGAGGCCAAGGCTGTTCCCATCATACGGGGTAAGCTCCGCCTTCCCGGCACCACGGCTAACTGCTAATAGTGCCTCCTTTAGGTCATTGTGCTTTTGCACACAGTTTTGTTTTAACTGAGTGTAGGTATCAATGTTAAGGGGGTCACTGTGCAAATACTCTAACTGAGGCTTTGACAGTCATTTCTGTAAAAAAAAATTTATGATCAAACATCAGAAATATTATAAATTAGAAAGTTGAGGACAGCACAGTGGCTGGCAGCTGTGTGGACTCAAGGTTACCAGTTTAAATCCCGTGGTTGGCAGAGTGATGCCACCTTTTGGACCATTAGCACAGACATCTAATCCCGCCAGGGGTGGGGGGTTGCATCCCACCCCCACTGTTTCTGTGTAATGGATGTTTCCCCCTGTCAGTTGGTGTACTCTTGGTACATCAGTTTACTTTTGCAGTCATAAGACATACAGTTGGGCTAATTGGTATCTCTATAAAATTGCATACAGCTTATACATGTGTGTGATGGACTGGTAACCTGTCCAGGGTGTTCTCTGCCTTGTGCCCTTTGCTAGGATTCAGGCTCCTCTTGCAACTCAGTTCCAGATTCTTGCAACTGGGCAGAAATTAGATGGATGATGTATATTTATTATGATGAACCATTTCCTGGTGTTTGTCATATCGATTAGGGCTGCATGATATCTGTACGCTTATAATGGCCATATAATCGCGATTATATCATGATATTATATCACGATGTGATATCATGCAGCCCTGGTATTTATGCTGTCATTTCCACTCCCCCTTAACATGCATTTTTTTTTACAAGCTGCCCCCATCCCCCACGCTCTGCAAAAGCACAGCGGTGATGTGTAGCTCCGCCCATCGACCCGCTCCGATTAGCATATATTTGCATGTACTGTAGTGATCTTGAAAATAAAAAGGCAAATTAGAAAATGAAAAGATAGAAAGGGTTTTTATTTTATTTTTTAATTTTTCATACCTGATTCACATGAGTGGGAAATCAAAATGCAAATAATGCTGTTTCATTTTAATTTTATTTTTTGGCAGGATTTTTGTGTACAGACTTTGGAAACTAAATGGCAAAGTGGAGATTGTATTTTCTTTATCATTTTTATTTTCAATTCATTTTTTGCAGAAAATACCTCCCATACTTCAGGTCATCCTCTGATACTTACTAAAGCCCTGTCCCCATTCGATGACTCCGTGGACAAAAATCCAGTGGTCCGTTCAGTCATCCTTAAGCTCCTACTTAAGTACAGGTGAGTTCTCTGGGTCATTGTAACTGCAGGTTTGTATAAAGTTAAAAGGAGGAGAATTAGTGAGCCAGTTAAAACCAGCTTCTGCTAAACGAACTTCTTGAATTTATTGCAAATCATGTTGGTTACTTATGCCCTTAAACTTGAATAGGGAACTCAAGCTAATTAACATTAACTTTTTTTTTTCCTATTTCTACCATTATTGAATTTTTAAATCTAATTTTAAAAATTGTATTTTGCAAACGAGGCACAAATATTCTAAGTTTCCATGGAGAAAGTATATAAAATTAATTCTGTGTCTTTAAGCTTTGAGAATGTCAGAGATTACCTGCAGAAACATCTGGCAGAAACTGAGCGAAGCAACATTTTGGAAGAAAAGGATAAAACTGAACTTTATTCTCTCTACATAAACTGCCTAGAGGTAGGAGTATGTCACATAATGTTTTCTTATGAAATTTATTTCTCATAACTAGTAGTACTGTTAAAATTAGTTAAAATGGTAAAAAAAAAAAAAACTTGCATATATTTAGCCAGTTCCCTCACTTAGCTGATTTGAAACTGAAAGTGGGTTTTGAATTTACTCAAAACTGTTGGCTCCTAACCAAAGTTAGTGTTGGAATGTGCATTTCTTGAATTCAAATAGTTTTGTATTTTTTTAACTAATACTACAAGCCTTTAACCTTGTGTGTGTGGTAGACACCCAAAGGCAGACATTTCAAATCCAGAAAGTAAAAATCCAGACCAGAACTTTGTTTCAACAAACCAGTAACAATTGCAGAGTACTCAAATGGTTGGTTGAAACAAAGTCCTGGACTGGATTTTTGCTTTTTGGACCCGAAATGCCGACCTCTGCAGACAGCTAACCTGGTTGCCTTCAGCCCGCACCCAACCTAACTCTGTGGCTATCGCAGGACTCCATGTTTGAACGGATGCAGTGTCAGACTGCCAGGGAGTGCCTGCAGCACGAGAAGGACTTCCTGCATGCCTTCCTGCACTCCCACAGCCAGGGGGCGCCCACAGCGACAGTTGATTGCCTGCAGCAAATTGCGAGGGTGCGTCTGTGCCTGGACATGGCAGCCCGTCAGCTGGTGGACCAGCTGGCTGACCCTCAAACTCAAACAGGCAGGTTTAGATGTGGCCACAAATTCACCTGTTTGATTACTGCGAAACTTAGTTGCTCAGTGGACCCAGCACAAGTATGTCTGGGCTGCATAGCTTATGCCGCAAGGACTTTTATTTTTGCAGATCTTAGAGAAGTGTTTTACATATGCTTGAAGGTCTTTGTGGATGAAGGCCCTGCTGTGTCTTCCACAAATGATATGAAGGAGCTGGAGTATTTTTATTGATTGATTGACTGATTGATTGACTGATTGATTAATTAATTTGGTAGACAAACAATGGTCTGGTCATTAAGTGTCATTAATGAGCACTGGCACCTAAGTGCTTGTGGGAGTTGCATGAAAATGTTGGACTGCCTGGTAGATTTGGGAGGGAGCAAAAACATGGACTATGTTGGGAGACACTGGTCTAGGGTACCAGGAATGAAAATGGTGCATGTTGGTTTGTCATTTACTTGGGTGCAAATTGAATATTTTGCAAGCAGAGATGGATGGTTCAGGTCCAGAAAATGAAAATCCAGACCAAGGTTTTGTTTCAACCAACCAGTTGAGTACTCTATGACTCTATGGTTGAAACAAAATCTTGATCTGGATTTGTACTTTCTGGACCTGAACTTTCCTCCCGTTACCCGAGTTTCATTCGTTTTTGCATTGACCGCATGTGTTGTTTTACTGATGCTGAATTGTTGAATTTCCCAGCTGTGGGGGTGAATGAGGAAGCGCAGCCTGCAACCCCAGCACTCTTGAGCAGTGTGGTGAATCTATGCAACAGGAGCAGGAATGACTGGTACCGGGTCTACCTGATCCGAAAGCTGTGCAGCCAACGGGGCGCCGAGTTTGTTCAGAAGCTACTCAAGATACCTGACTTCAGATGGCTTTTTCCAGATGAGATTCTGAAACAGGTGGGTATGGCCGTGCGGAGGACATAAGGACTTTCCATGCTGGGGGCAGCAAACAATTTGGAGACGCTTTTTGCGTGTGTTTGTTTTTCTCAGAACAAGGACACGGTGCAGATGGACCAGTATCTCGTACTCGGTGAGGAGTACCAGGCCGTCCGCGAGGCTGTCGCCACCGCCATGATGGACGGCAAGATGGAGGGAATAGATGAAGCGTGTGAGGTATGCAGCTGATATCTCTAATGCCTCCCCCATTATACCCAGTGTGGTTTGACCCTGGGCATACCAGTTCGGAGCCAAGGCAACTGGCCTGTCCCTGAAAAACAGACTTTAGTGATTTCGGGCTGCGACCCGGGCCGGGCTGAGAAAAAATCTGCACTGGATATTTACCCATACCGACATAGCAACGATAAAATTGGTCCCTACAATAGACTTTGCCACTCCACAACTCCATCAGGAAAGTGCCTGGTACAGTATACCAAATGGCCAGCCCTGCTTGTACAGTGTAGTCTTTCAACTTGTGGTGTCAACCCTTGTTTTGGTGCAGCGATGCAAAAGTTCCCCGGCGAAGAAGACATTGTACCTGCTGCTAGCGCTCTTCAGAGAGGTCACCTCTCTCTACCAAGCCGCTGATCCAGCTTTCCAACCCAAACCGCAGGTGATTTCGCTGCCCATATGGCTGAATAGATCATTTTGGTAGTTTTAGTTATTGTATTTTACGGTATTGTATGTAAGTAACTGTCCTGGGATTTTGTTGCCCAGTATTTCTGAGAAGAAATACTCTGTCATCGTTTGGCTGTCTTTTAACCTTCCGTTTGCTTAATTCTTTCGCCCCCCTCAGCTATGTCTCACTCTGGAGAACTTCATCCAGAACTCCAGGGTCTTAGTCGACCCCAACGCCAGGAGCTTTGCCACTAATCTCGTGCACAACAGGCTGGGTGGTCTGCGTGTGAGGGAGAACATGCCTGGCGAGGAGCGTGTGGCCGTGGAGCTAGCTGTCCACTTGGGGGCAGTGTTTCTCACCGGGAATGATGGCATGATGAGGCCCCTCAAATATCTGGCCCTAGATCCAGCCAAAATGCAGGTACCACCCCAACCCACCCCCAACCAATTAACTGTGGCTTCATTACGAGTACAGATGAAGTGGGTTGTTGACTCAGTGTAGTCATAGTTACCGATAATGCATCATCTGCTCAGAAGACACTTTCATACATAAAGCAAATGACCCAGAGTATTTATTACAGTTTGCTGCAGTGTTTTTCTCCCCATCAGTTACAAAGAAGGTTGGCATATGAGCCGTACAAACCTGGACGGCCCTTAATGACTCTGACCCCTGCTGGTAATTGAACAGATTGCACTGTAAAGTTTATGGCATTATGTTTTCAGATGGCCTTCATTCCCACCATGCCCGATGACATGATTGCTGTTGCTCGGGGACTTTTAGGACAAGTGCAGTGGTACTGTGAGTACTGCCAACCTCCCGTCATGCATCAAAATGCAGCACACAGCAGTTCAGAAGCCCCTAGGTGCTTTCAGAGGTGTGACTATATACTGCTCATCCTTTGCTATGAATTATAAATCATCCTCCTTTTTTTTCTTTTTTTCCTTTTCCAGTTTGTCCCAATGGCCACCCATGTACCATTGGTGAGGTAGGCGCCATTCCCACCATTCTATAAAAATGCATGCAAACACCTCCTCCAGTGCAGTGCACTGATCAGTGCCTCTCTTCCACCCCCTCCTCTTTCCGCAGTGTGGCCAGCCCATGGAGATAAGTCGCTGTTTGGACTGCGGGGAGCAGATCGGGGGGGAAAACCATAAGCCGGTGTCAGGCTTCCAAATAGCCAACATCCAGTAAGCTGGGCCCCTGGCAGGGGTGTGGTTTCTGAGCGTGACCCGTGTCATTGGTGGCGGCTGGCACTGTGACGTATGAGTATGACACACGAGCTCATCATCCGACAGGGGCGACCATACCCAAAAGGGCCATGTTCTGGGAGCTGTCAGCAGACGGGACAACCCAGACATGAAGGACGCTAAGGGCATGTCTCCTGCCCCCTTCAGCCTCATCAGGCTCCTCACCCATATGGCCATGCTGCTGGGAGCTTCTGCCCACCCCCAGGTACTCAGGCCTGACCTCATCTGTGCCTCTACTAGGAAATCTCTGCAGGGGTGTGGCCACTGGGGCATCACTCCCAGCTGAAAGTTGATTGGCCTCCGGATTGACCTCTCCCCTGTCACTCACAGATTCAAAACATATCATTGGTTGCCCCCTCTTATGCCACCTGTGTCGCTGCTGCTTCTGATATGTTAATATGCACTTTGACTGCACCGCACTAACAAGCCTGTCCTGTGCTGTATCACATCCTGCTTCTCCCTTCCTTTTCAGGACATCGTTCAAATCGTCAAGCCGCTGGTTCCGAACCCGGTAGACTTCCTGATGGGCCATCTGTCGAAGGACTTGGAGCAGCTGAGCAAGATTCTCGGGAAGGGTGTCGATGACACCGTCAGTGCTGTCCACATCACACTGACCCACCTAGGGGAACAGCGTCAGCCGGGCCAGTGTGAGACGTCCGGACCGAGTCAATGGCGAGCCAAGTATGGTGCCAATGAGATACAGCGGCCTCTCGTTGGCCCACATTGTAACTCTCTTTTTTTTATTTATTTTTTCTTCAGGGACTGGCGATGACACACTCTCAACGAAAGAGGCCAGAAACAATTGGGAGACGGATGTGGCCACAAACGTCATCACACCTCAGCTGAAGGTGAGAACGGGAAGCGCATGAGATCCTCATACAAACCAGTACAGCAACATTCGATGTGTGGTAGCAGTGATTCCCCTTTAGGGATAACAAGGACTTGCAGGTAGCAGTGATTCCCCTTTAGGGATAACAGGGACTTGCAGGTAGCAGTGATTCCCCTTTAGGGATAACAGGGACTTGCAGGTAGCAGTGATTCCCCTTTAGGGATAA
>JAABNY020000045.1:416270-432787 GCA_015164015.2 Brevimyrus niger | reverse complement strand
CAGGGACTTGCGGGCGTGGTAGCTCCCTCTGCTGATCTCTCCTGTGATCTCGCAGCACCTGGATCGCCGTCTGATGGAGGTGAACGCTCTCATCAGGGGGGACTCTCGCGTGAGCTCCAACGTGGTGCTGAAGATCGTGTTCGGGGATCCCCGCGAGATCCTGAGCTCGCTGCCACGGGACAACCTGATCCATGGGCCTGCCGTGTGGAGCTGCAGGGAGAGGGTTTCCTTGTCCAGCCTGAGCCACATCGTGGAGCAGAACGATGGCAAAGATGGGCTGCCTGTGCTCTGGAGGTTCTTAAATAAGGTGACTGATATGGATAGTGCACAGTTTGTGCAAGGTCTTTTTGTTGGGGGGGGCAGGGGTCCCTGGTGGGCAGTCCGATCAGGACATGAAATTGCAACAAATATGCTTAAATGTAGGACCAGGATCTCTACTCTTTTTACGAGAGCAGCCTCTGGTCTGTTGGACTGGTTGTCATGGTAAATGTTGTCGACCTAGTGTTGGAATGATGAAAAGATGTTTACTGTGGTTGTGACTATAAATGTTGTCGGCCTGAGGCGCATTAGCTCTGAATCTTGCAAGATGGCACATTTTTTTTTTCTCTCATGGGAACAATGACTTCCATGAGCTTCCAGATCCCCCTTGATTACAACCCTGGAGTAAGACGATATGTTGCATTCTTATGCTGCTGTGATGTGACTCGGTAGTCCTAGGTTATGCGGGGCTCCAACAAAACATGTTCTGTGTTGCTTTGAACCAGATTTGGGCCTGAAATGCAAGCGTCCATTAAAGTTTCGATCCATGTGGCCGGTTCTCAAGTGCTTTTCCGCCTATTTTAGGAGGCTGAGTTACGGCTGGTAAAGTTTCTCCCTGCCATTTTGGAACTACAAATGGATCTAGTGAAGAAGTTCCAGAATGTTCCAGACCTCATGTTCAGCACTATCAACGATTTCCTCAAGGACCAAAAATCAGGTGTGGCATGACCACCCGACCTTAAGCTTCCGTTAAAGTCAGACTCGATTTTATTTTAAAGTGACTGTTCTTTTTTTTTTTGTCATTTGATAGATATCTTGAAAGCATGGTATGAGAAAGAGGTTCAGATCTTCTTGACGACGTGGAACCAGCTGAGAGCATCACTGTCCACAAAGGGTAACGATGCATATCACAGTGTAGGGGCCACCCACTGTGGAGGGGTAAAATTATAAACCTAGAGAGCATACATTGTGGTGTGCATCTGACTGCTTATCTAGTAGAGGGTACTGGGAAGGGGCCAACAGTTGGAGGCTATTCATGGAAACACAGGACACAAGGCAGGGTTTATACACTGGAGGGCTTATCAGTCCATCCAGGCGCAGATACACACACTTATGCAGTATGAGCAATTTAGGGGTGCCACTTTATCCAACTGCATGGGTGTTTCTCAATACAAAGGATGCAAAGATTGTATGTGTGGTCTTGCTAACTTAGGGCAAGGTAAGAATGACATCTAGGGATTTTTTACCACCTTCTGTAAGTCTGTTCTTGAGTACTGGAACTAGTCTTTGGAAATGGAAGATGACGTGAAACGACTACACGATAACACAAGTGTGGTCAAGTGTACTGAGGAACACCCCATGTTTTTGGACTGATCAAACCTGCTTGATACTGGAGAGAACATTCTAACCGCACACTCAGGCAGAGCAGGGGTGGGATTCACACCAACGACCACTGAAGGTTTGGGGGGGGGGGGCCTTTTGGGCCACGTGGTCGGGTTCTTCACTCACAGTCTGCGTTTGTGTGCTGGCTGCAGGTGAGCTGAAGATTCCCGCTGAATACTGCCAGAAGGATCTGGACCTCGGTAGTGATTTTCAGATCCTGCTCCCCCGACGCAATGGTTTGGGCCTGTGTTCCACTGCCCTGGTCAGCTACCTCATTGCCCTGCACAATGATCTCATTTACACCGTGGACAAGCACACGGCTGAGGAGACCAGGTGGGGGGCGCCAGTGAACACCAGCAATTTTATCCAGCAATTTACATTGTCAGTAGTTGATTACAAGGCATCAGGAATTGAAACAATTTGATATCTGTTTCAGTTATTTCAATGGGACTGAACAAGCTATTAGTGTGATCAATTTGCACAATTGCATATTTGTTTTTAAAAAAGTGCCAGTAGGGAGCCCTAATGTACATGTAGGAGTGAAGGGAGGGGAGGTCTGTATCTGGGAGGAACCTGGCTTTCAGGTGAAAGGTTTGAGCACAGTGGGAGCTGCCATGATCTCTCACTCTTCTCCCTTGCCGGTGGCATAGCTATTGGGTCAGTCCGGCAGATCTGACCGACCTGCACGTGATCCACTACGAGCTGGAGCGAGACCTCATCCCCCTGGTGCTGTCTAACTGCCAGTACACCATGGAGCGCGGCCAGGAGATGCTGCTCGAGTACGACCTGCCCAAAATCCAGCAGCAGGTTCTCACCCGCTTCTTGCAGGGCAAGCCCCTCATCACCCTTAATGTGAGCAAAGGCAGAGGTGCCGACGGCCTCCTGTACTGTACCCACAATGCCCTGCTCCAGGAACAGCGATTAGTTGCGAGCACTGACTGATTATGCGTTTTCCTGCAGGGAATTCCTACACTAGTGAACAGGCAAGACAGGAACTATGAAATCATTTTCAAAGATCTGAAAGGAAAGGTTGGACAGGTAAGTTCAAATTCCTACTTGCTGTGGAGGAATTTTATACTTTTGTCTTGTTCCTTACCCTAACACCTAATTAGGAATGAAACTGTTACAAATTCTCGACAATTAGTATTACCGTTTAAAATTTTTAATCATTAAAACTGTGGTTAATGCAAGTTTTTGAAACACTATCCAGCATCTGTGAAAGACTCCCAGACACAGGAGTGCAGGGCCAACATGCAACATGTGTTTGTTTAGTGTCAGTGGGCACATGGTGGAGGGCAGTGGCAGCGCTCCAGGGATAATTAATGTTATTTTGACATGGCTTTCATACAGTATGTTCACATAAGGTATTGGCCATGCTATCATTTTAATATTTATGCAAAAAAAAAGTGCACAGTGCTGCTAATTTTATTTGTGGTTTACAACGCAAAACTTGGCGCAATGATTTCAGTTTGTGTGCCAGTACTTTTTAAATAGCACATATCGCTATTTAAAAATACCGCGATAATACTGATAACCATGAATTTTGGTTGCCATAATAATGATATTAAATTTATTGCCGTTTTATCCTTACTCCTATCTTACATTCATCTCTTGTGAATGCTGATGTGTGAGTTTACTGGGCGGTACTGAGCCCCCTCATGCCCCCCCTCCATGCCCCCAGGAACCCCTGGCCGCTTTGGCGCTGGAGACCTTGGCCAGGGAGCTGCCCTCCTACAGTGATGTGTGCGAGGCCTTGTCAGTGGTGGAGGTGGCCCTGGGTTTCCTGGCCATGACAGGAGGAGAAGCCCACGTGCCGCTGATCCGATACCTGGAGGATGTCCTGCAGATGGGGGACCAGATGGCCCCACACATCCAGAAGGTCTGTCTCATCTAGCTTTACTCTGCTTGCTGCTCACGGCTTCATTCTGCGTTCCCCTCCCAGCTTTGGAGAAATCGTCTCTCTCTCGCTAGTGCGTTCGAACAGTCGACGTCTGTGTGTAATCTCAGCCCTACGTGTAACTGTCCCGCAGGCCCTGAGTAGGTGTACTCTCAAGCACTGTGTGGCCCTGTGGCAGTTCCTCACCTCGCTGAAGTCAGAGTCAATGCTGCGCCTCAAAAGGGTAAGATGGGCAATTCTCGACTCACTGTATTACTCTTGTTTGATAGAGGAAATGAAGGTGTGGTCAGCTGGACATACGAGTCTGGGCCACGGCCCATCCTGTTGGCCTTTCTGTTCTAAATGTGCGGCTGGAGATGGGGCTGATGTTCGGTAGAGTAACCTGACCTGCCCTGCCCTGCGGACAGGATCCGTTTGCAGCCATCCCAGGGGCATATAAGGAGCTCCTGGCTAAGTCAGAGTGTGAGCTGCTCAGAGGGTTCCTCCTCAAGGGCAGCCTGGACCTCTGGCTTCTGGAGACCCATGAGCTTCTGCTGCTGGTCCTCAAGAGTCCCCAAGCTCCCAACACCTACAAGCCAACCTGGAGGTCAGGTTTGGGGGCCAGTGGTGAAGTGGGGGGGAGGGGTTCATATGTTGAGCTAGCATGTGCAGGGGTGGATATTCCAGGTCCAGAAAGTAAAAATCCAGACCAAGATTTTATTTCTACCAACCAGTTGAGTGTAAAGTGTCAGTCACAGAGTACTCAACTGGTTGGCTGAAGCACAATTTTGATCCGGATTTTTACTTTATGTACCTATAATGTCCACCACTGAGCATATGAGATACTAAACAAGCTTGTTCTAGAGCAAAATAACACCAGATCATCGCGTAGCCTCAACCTGACTATGGGGTTTAAACAAGCTCCTCGTTTGCCGTCCTCTGCAGTTTGAAAGACACGCTGGTGTCGTACATGGAGCGGAAGGACCTTGACATCCAGCCGGACATAGAGGAGTTCTTCCCTGAAGAGATCTGTCTCTCAAAGTGTGTAGAGGCCTGGAAATTTGCTGTGGCCTTCAAACAGGAGCGAAGTCTGAAGTGAAACACTCCTCCACACGAGTACCCTTCTTCCAAGTTTGATGGTGTCAATAGTTTTTCTCCATTTTTTTCTTATTGTTGATTTTCCTAGTTAATAACAAACACTCCTTGTGTACACCATGAAACAGGCACCATATATACACATACTTGTTCTTATTTTGTTACCTTTACATTTTCTCTAAGCAATTACCTTGTTTACGTATGTTGCGTTTACACATCAGTGATGACCTCATCAGGGTCAGGCTACGCTCATGTAATTCAGCTAGACTCAGGTTAAATGCAGCGTGTACTTGGACCAAGAAAGAAAATGGTTCACTGCAGTTTAAAGGATCTTCAGGTACATCTGCCTTTCCTGCTGCTCTGAGCCCTCAGACAGTCAAGTCTGGCGCCTTAAGCTGCTTCCAATGGACTCTGCAATTTTCATATATTGGAACAATTAATGATTTGTCATTCCTATAGTGTGGTGCATAAGAAAAACTTGTCATGTTTAATAAAAAAAAGTTTGCATGAATGCAAATGTCATACAGTGCATTTAGATCTCGTAAGAGTGGATTTAATGATAACATTTTAAACCCTTTAAAGGTCCCTTCTTCCAGACCATCTTTCATGAGGTCTAGCCTCTGTAGAATCCCTATCTGTATCCTGTTCCATGGATTCTGTGAATCCCCAGAAGATCTGTGTTGGTGAATAGACAGGAAGAAATGCCTTCCGGTTTCCTGGTTTTCCCATGCTATCCTGGACGACCACAATGTGCTTCAAGTTTCTTCTGATGGTACAGATAGTGTCTCTGAGCCACATCGCTCGGACGCTTCTGTGACGTGACCCCGCTCCCCTGATCTTGTCGGTGCAACGGTCCTTCTGAACATAAACACCTTTGGCATCCGCATGGTGCAATTTCATGCTATCATATCTAGACTGATTCAAAACTCCGCTTTGGTTTTCCTAAAGATTGCATGCAGATGTGTATGGGTCCAAAACAACGCTGTTTCCCAGGATCTGTGCCACAGCAAGAAGGAAGCGAGAATTACATTGAGGTGCCGATAAATGAAGGTCAGACGGGCACTGCAGTGCAGCCAGACCTGTAATATTACAGAGAAAGGCGAACATTATGGATATTCACACTTAAAACTTCTATTGAAGTCAGATGTTTTTTTGCAACCAGCACATGCACTGGACATCAACTAGGGACTGGCATTTCATTTTCTGTAATAGTTTCAGGTCATTAGCTTAAGACTGAAGCTTCTGACGTTATCAAGGATACATGAGACCTGTGGTAGGCCTCCTAGACCAGGGGTCTCCAACTCCGGTCCTGGAGAGCTACCGTCCAGTAGGTTTTCTATCATACCCGGCTTCTGATGAGCCACACCTGTTCTCAGGTAAATACCAGGAGCAGGTGTGGCTCGCCAGAAGCCAAGTGGGACGGAAAACCCACCACCGGTAGATAGTAGCTCTCCAGGACCAGAGTTGGAGACCCCTGCAGTAGGGTGACAACAGGCAGGATGACCAGCGAGAACTGCTGACCAATCAGGGAGAGGTCACATGGGACAAGGTCGGATGACTCCCAATCCTGACATTTTAGTGTGTCTGGCCGTTATTCTCTTCAGACCACTCTTTTTATTAAGGTATTTTGGCCTACGATAATGCTGTTGAGTGGATGTATTTCCCGTCAGGTGTCTTCACTGTTCTGATGCTCAGCCAATGGTAACTGAAGCCCTTGACCTTGGCTGCAGGTTCTATGTATTCAGTGGCAGCCAGACTCCTATTTGGAGAAGCAGCCTGTTTGCATTAGCGAACAGGTGTACCTAATAAACTGGCCACCGAGTGCGGACTTGCCAGTCCGGCACCGTTCCCGTTTTGCTGTGTGATTATCAGTTGTAGTTGCCCAGTGTTCATTACTGTAGGTTTCCTGCGTTCCTCTCTTCTACCTGCACGTTTTCAGACTGCGGGAGGGAACCGGGCTACTCCAAGGTGGGATTCAAACCCGCAGCCCTGGCATGTGAGGGAAGAGGATCCCTCCCCCTTATATTCCAGGTATTTCATTTCCATAGCAGGGCTCGCGTTTGAATTGCGATAATTTCGTTGTCGCTTTCTTCTTTATCCAGGTGGGTAGCTTAAAACAAAGTTTCTTTAAAACAATAAAAAGCAGGATATAGGTCAAGTGTAAGGCGGCGCAGTGAGGCGTGTAAGTCGCGAGAAAACTGCTGTGTCTGGAGAAACACTAAGCAGTGATGGTGCCCTTTCTGCCCCGTAGTCTCTCAGAAACAGTGAAGGCAGTGTGTCTGTGATTTCATTGTTTTCAGCACACCCAGACTGTCACGTCTGTTCCTCTGACACCACTGAGGAACACTGGTACCGTATTTATAAGTATCACTTTTGCCAAAATTACCTCGAGCCACCTTTGTAGGCCATTGCGTTCATTATTATGTCACTGCCTTGTTTTCAAATCTGCTATGCCTGCAGTGTTTACAGTGCCTGCACAGTGTTTACAGTGCCTGCACAGTGGGCTTAGACTGTTGCTGTCCACACCCCTGCCTCCCCATTACTGTGTGAAAGTTGTAACAAACAGTTCATCACAAAAAAAGTACATATCCTCCAGGAATAACTGAAGTTTTATAGCCGATCTTGGTCCAGTGACAGCAGAATTAAAAGAGCAGGTAATGATCGCGGGGGAGAGGGGAATGCTTAGGGCTACCTAAAGGTTTAGTTTCAAACTGAAATTTGCTGTTGACTCCGCTATTCCAGTTCTATTATACCACTGACTATTTAGAATTTAGTTCGTGCTATTTCTCCCTATTGTCAGTCACTTACCGTCCATCCTAAAATTTTTCAGACTCATTGCTATACGAAGACATCTAACAGATGGTTGAGTTTTTCCATTAAATATTATGTGGGACAACGTTATTCCAGACTTGGTAGTGTGGGATAGGTGTTCAGGGTCGCTTTTATAATGGTTTAAAGACACAAGCCAGCCGTCTGCGTCGTCCTTCTGTGGTAATTACAAAAGTCTGCAGATCCTAAGGAGGCTGCAAACGGAGTCATCGCTGCCTAAATGCGGGACAAAAAAAACACGGGAATCTGCCGAGGCTTAACTTTGGGAGAAAAAAGGTGTTGTCCCTTTAAGGGATAAAACTAAGTGCAGGAGGACGGAGACATGAGGAGTATGTGTCCGTGCGTGCATGCCTGTGAGAGGCAGAGAGAGGGAGCGTGTCTCCGGGAGCTATTCCCTTTTAGCTGGGGGCTAATATAATTGTGGCAGTCAAGGCATTTTAATAGAGGACGGGAAACATTCAGGGCTCAGTATTGATAACAGATTACTTTGGGACAAGCAGCTGAAATGCCCTCCACAATAACCGTGCTATTTTTGTCCCTCAGCTTTGCCTGCTGTTCTCTGCCTCTTTTCCCCCTCTGTGTTCTGCAGTGTTTAGACGAGGTGCTCCGTCCGCCGGAGTGACTCATCAGGTTGAAGCAGGGAACTCCGGAAAGCGGACGGCTGGGTGTGTGAACGCAACACCTGACCACTTTCTCCTAGTTGAAGCAAAGGGGAAGAGGGGGGGGACGGGACGACGACTGGAGAACACCCATCAGGACGGAGGAGCCGCTTCAGTAACTCAAGACAAGGCAAGAAATAGAAATGATGGATCTGAAATGTCACATTTTCCACCACTCCTTTCACAATCACCCTAGTTAACTTCTTGACTCCAGATACCCCGAGAGCCGTATATTCTCAACTGAACTCTAAGCTACTAAGGTACAGATGATCTCTAGGCTTGGTGAGTATTGTCATTTTATTTTTATTTGTATTTATTTACGGTGGAGTCTGTCTAGGGAAAGAACTTTCAAGCAAGAGCAATATATCATCGAGCTTGTAATTTCTTAACCACGAATGCACGTCAAAGCATAAAGCGACACACATTGATTCAGGCATGCAAGAAATAAATTGATAAAGCAAAGTAAAAACTGTTTGAGCGAATTTGTCCAACGAAACTTGCAGAAACATGAGGGAAACAGGTAGGCTGCTCCAGTAACACGAGTCCGTCCTTTGTCTTAAGTAACAAACGCGCCGATTACAGTTTGCCTGAAGATGACTGTACTTGGATGCAGTAAAGTAAAATCAAAGTTTATATTATATATATAATTAATATACTTATAAGTAAAACACAGCCACGAACTTCATTAATGCAGATATTCGTTCTGTGTAACCAGGATTTGTATGTTTTCTTCGTTATTCATATTTTCAAAAATGTATTATTTAGACAATTTGCTCCCATAAATATCAGGGTTGGATCTTTTTCACGTATTTGAATTTAATTAAGTTTGCAGATTAACAAAGCATGAACTTGTCATTACTCATATTTATTAGTAATTTCATCATGTGTATTTTGTAAAAAAAAAAAAAAAATCATTCATAATCATTGTAAAAGCAGTGGTCGCTATAGGCCTACTGCACCAAAAAAGGGAACATAGATTAACGGACAGTTTGCTCTTATATCGCCTAGGGAGCTAAAGGAATACTAGGCAGTTTTTAAATAGGTCTCCTGAATACATTTTAATTCACATGGAAGTCATACTTCAGTCAAGTCTAAATACATGCGGTACGGCTGATTATTAGTAGGCCTAAATATATATGTAGGCTATATTATATAGCTATGTTGATTTTCAGTTCACTAGGCTTAGGCTAGCCAGCAAATCTATATTTTTCCTTTTATATTAGTCGTACTCGGTAATATATTTAGAGTTTGAGGGAGAGCCAGCAATTAAGCCGCAAAGTTGCGGCCGGCGTGAGTCTCGCGTGCGCTGCCCCCTCCGGCGTGAGTCCCGCGTGCGTTTCCCCGCCTCCTCCACTCAGGACGTGTTTTTCTTACTAGTGTGAATTAAAGTTCAGTGCGCACTCCTGAAAAACCAGACGCCAATGAATTATAGCTCCAGTAGTTGTTTTTTTTTTAATAGGTCTAGTTGTCTAACAGTCTACTGAGGCTCTTAAATTCCAAAAGCAACAGCCAAGTGGGTTCACCTGCAAAATCTGTGCGTGGTACCGAAGGCCTGTTTTTCAAATGAAGTTTCGATAGTCGTTCCCTTTTGGTGTTGGGTTACAACGTCGAAACGAATGGAAACCCTTTGACCCGAACTTTGCCAGACCATAGTTTCTTATTTGGGCTCTGGTCATGAGCCAGTGACGTAAGTTGCTGTGTTTGTATGTACGTCTCTCTCGCTCCCTCTCTCTCTTTCTGTGTGTTTGTGCGTCTCCAGTCGCACCCAGTGTAGAGGGGAATAATGCAGTGTAGACAGCTGGGATCATCACTGTGTTCGCTCCGTGAGTGAAACGCCAACTGCAGTAGTGAAGCAGTAATGATCTGCTCTGTGCCACAGATTATTAAGCGCCTTCCCCATGTCCGATCACCACATTTTTACATTTACAGCTGCCAAAGTATAGGTTAATTAACACGCTCATATTGGAAAAAGACAAACACACGGTTATAATAAACTGCAACGGTCGGGGGACACATTACCATTTGTTATCGTTTTACTTGCGACAGTCTCATAGAATTTACCCTGTTATTTGAACTGCCTTTAAAGGGGAATTCCATTTTTTAAAAAGTCTAATTTTGGTCATCACCATTCAGTGTTCTTTCCTCATCCACTTAATGTTTTTTCTAGCAGAGATCATAGACTTCATTTACTGGGAAAAAATAACACTAATTTGGGATTACTTCTGATCCAGTTCATGTGAGTCTGCAGAGAGTAAAATCTATAGGCTCTGCAAATCATTGAAGACAGAAACAGATAGATGGATAGATTGGAAGGTATGTTTGTTTTCAGTCCAGATCAGCCCCTTCGTGGCCGTTTTTGAGAAAACGCAGAATCTGAGTTACGGAAAAAGGCAGTAACGAAACTGGGAATGAACAGGCACGTAACGTAACACTTAAATGGGAATAGAACTGTGTGTAACGTAATGGAAACCCCAAACCAGTTCAAAGTCTAACAGACATTCTTACTTCACTTTGACATGTTCGGGAGTCAGATTTCACAGGCAGATAAATAATCGAGTAATGAAACTACAAAGATGTGTCTCATATAATTAGAGACATCAGTTACTGAAGAAATACTTTGTATGCGATTCGCTGCCAGAAATGGGCGGGTTCTCTCCACAGAACATTCCATGTCTTCATGCTTTCCTCGTCTCTGGTAGTTTCTGTGCACTGATGCCAACACCAGGTTAATGTTGCAATTCGGCCTTTTTGAGCGTTCTTTGACCTGCAATGCTTGGGTCTACACTGTCAGAAAATAAAGTACCAATTTGTACCTTTGAGGGTACAATTACTTGTCATTGTGGCTGTACCCTGAAGGGTCTGCCTTTTGTACCCTAGATATAGGTGAAAAAATACCATTTTAAGATACAGCAATAGACTCTGAGGAACATTTTTGTACCATTGGGGGTACATTAATGTTATTTGTACCTTGGGGAACAAACCTGTACCCGGGCTGTACCCTTTTTTCTTATGCTGCGTCTGTAAGTGCCTGCTATTGAGATGTCCCTGTCCTCCCCTGGGCTGGTGACGGTTGTATAGCTATCAGAAAGACTGCTCTCATCTATAAGTGGATCAAGCACTACTGCTCTCATATTAATGTTATCCTCCCTGGTTCAGACAGTTGATGATTTTAAACTGAGATCATCAGGTCAAAAAATACTCCCGTGTTTTTTTCTTGAACCCTCTGGGAGTTTTACTGAGATCCGGACTCTCACATTTTTAAAAATGTCTCAGGGAAGCGTTTTATATGTGCATGTAGAAATAGCCCTTTTTATTGTGTAATTATGCATTTTTCAGTATGTAATAATTATACTTTATTGATCCCTATGGGGAGATTGTCTTTACACCTCCCTTAACTTGCTCTTTGTAGAGTAAGCTGTCTGCGTTGGCCAGCCACCTGTTGGGGCGCCCAGGGAGCTGGGGATTAAGGGTCTTGCTCAAGGACCTGCAGAGGCTGGGTTTGAACCAGCAACCTTGTGATTACAGGAATACGGGTTTAGCCCACTGAGCCACATGCATACAATAGAATATTTTTTATATATTAAATATAGCAATGCAGTATCAACATTTAAAAATGTGGGCAGCTCTCTCACCAGCTATTTGTAGAAACATGTAAGATTTAAATTTATAATCATGAGGAGAACCGTTTCCAGTCTGTTCTTTAATATGCTGCGTTTCCCTTGGCATGCTGAATAGTAATGATAGCCGGAGCTTATTGATCCCCATGGGGGAATTCTCTTAATGCCCCCCCCCCCCAGCTTGTTCTCTGTAGGTGACAGCAAGCTGATGATGAAGGGCAGCCACCCCCAGCAGGGGGTTAAGGGCCTTGCTCCTGGAGCCACGGACGTCCCGAGGCCGGGCTCAAACCGGCAACCTTCTGAGTACAGACACAGGGGCTTAGTCCACTGAGCTAGAACCACACACTATCCTCTAACGGGCCCCTGCTGAGCTGTGTGGGCTGCAGTGACACTGGTGTCCATCTCCACCATGGGCAACTCTACACACTTCTAAGTCTTAAAAATACACATTTTGTCCAGGGTATCCCAAGCCTTTCGTCCTTTGATTCCTGGGATAGGCTCCAGGCTCTCTATAACCATGTGTTGGATGGATGGATGGATGGATGGATGGATGGATGGATGGATGGAGAAATTGAAGTATAATTGATGTGTAATACAATGTTATTTTTAATATTTTGAATGTCACTGCATGTTCTGGCTAGGCACTGGTAATACAGCGGGTAGCAATGAATGTCACTGCATGTTCTGGCTAGCCACTGATAATACAGCAGGTAGCAATGAATGTCACTGCATGTTCTGGCTAGGCATTGATAATACAGCAGGTAGCAATGAATGTCACTGCATGTTCTGACTGGGCACCGATAATACAGCAGGTAGCAATGAATGTCACTGCATGTTCTGGCTAGGCATTGATAATACAGCAGGTAGCAATGAATGTCACTGCATGTTCTGACTGGGCACCGATAATACAGCAGGTAGCAATGAATGTCACTGCGTTCTCTGGCTAGGCACTGATAATCAGTGGATCACCTCAGACTGATATTTTCTGGAAAAATCCAACCTGCCTTCTGCTCACACCCATGGAAATCCGGCCTTATTGCCCCTAGGGAGGTAATCTCCATAGATCTGCAGCCATAATGGGTGTTCCAGCAGAATGAGGTACAGACCTAACAAGCATCACTAACCGCTTTTTATGCGATACGGCTGCAGTGTAAATGCGAGGGTGAGTGTTGGATCAGGTACCTTCAGGTCACACCCCCCCCACCGCTAGGCCCCCGCCGCCAAGGTGGCCTCCTTGCTGAGGCCGAGCTGTGAGCCACTGTTGCACCCTGCTACCTGCCCCTGCTGCTTGGACTCTTCCAGGAGGTGCCCCCCCAGCACCGTGCATAGCTAATGGTTCACACAGGAAGCCAGGAAGATCCTCTGGGCTTAATTACGTAGCGTAGAAGGCGGTGCCTCCCTAAAGGCAGCAAGTGGATTATCTCAGCCCTAAAATGCCAGGGCTGCACGTCAGTCCCATTACACCGGCTGCTGTGGGAAGAGGGCGGCATGGTTTTTGGCCAAATGGGTCGCATTTTACTCGACGGGGCACAAATACTTGGTAATATCTCATTTACTACTGAAGTACAAATCATGAACAAATATAGTCTAGTTGAGGTAAAGGATGCTTGTCCCTTCAGTAGTTCAAACAGGTTTGTAGAATTAACAGATGTAGTAACTGCTTGGGATGGAACGTGCATTATGATCATTAATGATGAAATAAGATGAGATCAGTAGGTAACCAAGACTTAGTTTGTGGTTAATTAATACATCAGTATGAACATAACACCAGATTTAGGCAAGTCTCAGCCCCAAGAGCACAGACTGATGGGAGAGCGGTGAGGTCGTCAAGGTCTCCCAGACGGAAGGCTGTTGGTTCAGGTGCAAGTGGGGCTCAGCCTGCGTGGTTTTGGAAGAGATCCAGGCGTATGAATGACGAGAATTGTCTTCTTCACAAAGTGAGGTTTCAGTTGATCTGGGCACTAAATTCTTTCATCATGTTCCTCATTGAAGAACTCAAACTTTAGTTCTGACTTGCTGTGGCCTGACAGGGTGAGGACGGCAGGGCAGGTATAAATGACGCGTGGATTTGCGTGCCATTGTCTCCTGCATTGTCATGAATGAAAGAATTATCCGCTGGGGACAGGCGGGTCCTGGGCGCGCGGTGGGAAAGCGCGGGGGGAGTGGTTCTGCCGGCCGTCGCTTGGCTCCAGGGCTTCGTGCCGATCTGTCCCTACATGCGTTGGGCAGGAGAAGGGAGGCTCACTGGCGGCGCGTACCACAGCTAATATAAATGTGCTGGTATGAGAGGAATTCGCTGGACGCTACCCATGGCGGGGCCTGTGGTTAAATAGACGCTCACTGTGTTTAACTGGGATCTGATCAGAGAACAAGAGGCTGCAGATTGAGGGGTAGAGGGAGGCGTCAGGGGCATAATGCCTCTGCCAGGGGCTGGGCCTCCGAAGTAAGAGAGACCTTTGTTTCAGCTGGTGCCGTGAACTTCTCAAGGTGCCAGGGGCTGGTTCACAGGCGACTTCCTCAGACCCTAAAACGAATCCCAAAGTGTTGCCAGGAGTTTTACTAATTAGTCACGGCAAAAGCTAAGCAGCAGGAAATCCTAGGCTACATCTGTAAATATATATAAATCTTATTTATTCTATTTTTTTTGTAACATTTCAGATCACCCTTTACGATTCAGTTATCGTTATGGTACATTCAATGCTGCGCAGTTTTCTTAAATATGTAGGAGACATTTCTCAGATTCTAATTATTATAGATATTGTGATCAGTTTGTGTTAAGCGAGGGTCTCCAGGATGCGTCCAGATTAGCAAGCGCTGCTGGATGTTCATTGCAGCTTTAAAATCGTGTCTGTAAGCATCACACCCATTATTGTGTCAGAAGTACATTAGGTTGCGTCTTTGAGCTGTCATGCAATCGAGCTGCACTGTGTTGTGCTGTTATGTAGTTGCCACAGAGGGGACTCAGGAATTTGGCTGTAAAGCCGAGCAGGATAACGGCAATGGCCCTTCCAGACTGATGTCTGTCTCTGCGGTTTGAGAGTGGGAGAGCGTGTTGAGTTCCTCCTGTTTACGTACGGAGCCCAGGACGTCTTTGTCGAAGCTGACGTGAATACTTAACTGCACGGAAAACTCTCTCAAGCATAATGTAATCCTCTCCTTCTGAAAGAATTCCATTAAAAATCACAAGTAAAATGTTTTGTCCTGTAATATCCTTATTTTTTTTTAACAATTAGCAATTTATATTCCACTTATTTCGGTTCCCAAATTTCAAGTGCTCACAGATTCGACTTTCAGCGCTTCAGACTGCCGGGGATGATCTCAGCGTGACATTTATCAAACACCTCGAAGAGAAATGCTTGCATAAATATGTAATGTTTTCCTATCGGAGTCACGTGTCCAGCCAGCCATGGTTGTCACTGTCGTTATTTTCACGCTTTTTTTGCACGCCTATCCAGTGTCAGGGTCTGTCTTTGTTCACTCAGACTGACTGCTGATTTCTTTGAATGGAAGTGGCTGGGAAGCTCTGACCAGCTGGGTCTCTCTCCCTGCAGGGCAGTGCGGCTGTGGGTCACGGCTGCACTCAGACCCCGGGGGCTCTCTACCAGGCCACTGCTACAGGGAGGGTTCCTGGCACAGTGATTTGGGGCAAAAACACAAACAAAAATCACATTGCCAGGGATTTCCACTCTGTCACAGCGCTCCAGGCACCGTCCTCAGAATGCACCCCTGTGAAAGTCTCTCTCTCTGGCCCCGAATGTCTGTCTGGAAGTTTGAAATGCCAGGAATTACCAGTGAAGCGTGACTCAGTCCGCAGAGGGTGCTGACTCCTTATTACCCAAGCCGCCGGTCTCAGCCGTGTGGAGCGACGGGCGCTTTAGCATGTGCTTAGCTTTATTTCATCATTGTCTTTATTACATAATATGTTTGTAAATAATAGTCTCACCACCTCCCTCAGCAATAAGGGACTCTTAAAGTTTAGCATATTACATTCAGATAAGAAACTTCATTGCCATTGCACAGAGCAGCGAAATGTCACTTTGAGGTTTAACCCCCTTAACTAATACCTCGAAGAAAGTTCTAACCCACCTAACTAATACTTATCCCCCTGTCAAAACACATGCTTTAGAGTTACAGTTATGTTATCCCTCTGTTTTTGTATAGCATGTTGGATTGCCCTATTATAGCCGTTCTTAATCAGACCATGGATGTCCAACGGGGACGACGAAATGACAGGACTGTTTTGCATCTGGGCTCCATCGTACGACATCACTTCCTAGAGGCTCAGAACTTAGCTAGTTGGTGAGCATTGATCGCTGAAATATTTTGTTCACAGTGGCTAAGTTCAGTGCCTTAAGTGAACCAATGAAATTTGGCCACATCCACGCGAAAGAGAGCGAGCTTCCAGCGGGTAAGCAGTCAGGAGCTCCGGAATGCCCGCGAAATGTGGAGCCGGTCGAGGCCTGCGAGCTCACATTTCACCGGTACCCGGCTCGCGGGGCGTGCGGATTGCGACGAGCCACCATGCGGCCAGGCACTGCCTGCACTGCGCTCCGGGTGGTGAGTAGCGGACTTCCAGTCAGCTGCATGATACTTTGTGTGCACATGGCAGTTGGAGCATATGCTTGTGTTTACAGCAGTGTGTCCAGACCCGGTCCTTGGGGACCCACAGACGGTCCATGTCTGTCCTCAGGTCTGTATGTCTGTCCTCAGGTCTGTATGTCTGTCCTCAGGTCTGTATGTCTGTCCTCAGGTCTGTATGTGTGTCCTCAGGTCTGTATGTGTGTCCTCAGGTCTGTATGT
>JAABNY020000045.1:396598-416170 GCA_015164015.2 Brevimyrus niger | reverse complement strand
AGCAGGTGTGGCTCATCAGAAGCCAAGTGGGGCAGAAAACCTACTGGATAGTAGCTCTCCAGGACCGGAGTTGGAGACCCCTGTACTAAACCGATCCCAGGAGGTGGCTATCAGGCTACAGGAGAAGGTGCGACCTCTGGGGGGCGCTAATCTCATGTAAGTCCAGATGCATAGCAAAAACAAAAAAAAAAACAGATTTTGATTTGTGAATGGAAGATGAATTCTAGTCCCTGCAGGTGCGCGTTTACGAGCATGATATTAACCCCCCGCAGTCTGACGAAACTTGACATTTTAAAATATTTTACCTATCCAAAAAACATTTATCCCAAAGTGCTACAAATGTTTTCATTTGCGCAGTTACACTGGAATGCTTCTTTTCACCTACCCCCAGCATACTTACCATAACTTAGAGATCAGACAGCATGCAGCACTGATGTCCCTTTTTGTTCCTGGAATGTTATGTTGTACTTTTGGACCTTGAATAGTATTATTAGGTTCTTGCATTGTTAGTGGTAGTCGTTCAGTAGGTCTAATGCTACTTACAGTTGTATCTGGGCATTCACTGGAAGCTTAGACTAGCCACACTTATGCTATGTTGAATCGTTGAGAGCATGTATGTTTGCCGTGTGCTATTTGCCACATTTGAAATGAAAACCTGCGTACCGTATAGTGTCGAGTTTTAGATGCTACTTCCACAGTGGCCTTAAGGTGGCGCCATTTCCCCGTGCTGTTAGCGTGGATCATGGCCGGCAGGCTCATGCTTTGAATTACACTTTGCTGGTTCTGGCATCTCGCAGGTCCTGTGCTCAGCAGCACGTGCTGGTGTCCTAACAGATGGAAGGGATTAAAGTGGCAGAGCAACAACGTTGTTGTGTTTGGTATGAGAAGAGAAAATATGATTACTGCCAAAGTGGAAAAATACCACAAGGGTGTTATTTGGGGCAAAAGGTTTCATGTCTTTTTTTAATGATTAAACATGTTTTTTTCCCTTTCTTTTTTCCAGCCTAATGGAGTAGAAAATGAAAAGAAAAGTTGACCTGGTCTTCACTAGCATTCCTTAGAATTTGTTGCTATCTGGTTGTTATATAAATAAATATCGTGGTAAGTTTTGTAAATCTGACATCAGACAAATATTCCTAGTTCTGAATATCCTGAAAGTGCCACAGGAGGTGGAGTGAATATATTAAATAATATTCTGGTATGATTTTAATATGCATGATGCAGGCATCTCCGCCACATGCAACTGAACCCAAAATGAACTACAACCCCCACGGACTCACTGTCCAATGTCCCCAAAAAACAAGGATCTTATAACATCTTCTGTGCCCACAGATAGCAAAATCTGAGAGAGGTGTCAGTGTTTTATACATTTTTGATTAAGTCTGTTACTTCTGTTTCGTTGAAGGTCTCCAGAGTCGGCTGTAGTTTTTCGCACAGGGCAAAATAAGGAGTGTAACAGGTAGAGTTCTCATCATCTTCTGAATCCTACAGCCGGCACGCCTGGCTGACCTGGGGACAAACAGTGAAAAAATTCACCAGTTTGGATTTCATATTACAGCGATTCGATTTCAAGACCTAGTCATCTGTAATGTGCAGAGAGCTCCACCCCTCTGCTTGATAGCAACAATAAAACACAACGAGTCGGCTAGGAATGGAAACGTGATAGGCTGCTTGGAAGGAGCAGAAATATGTCTAGCACTTCCAAAATAACAATGCGAGCTGGGCTCCAATGGTCCCTACAGGCCTCTGGTGTTAAGTTGTGGGCTTCAGAGGGCGAGGAAGCCTCTCCTTAGCACGGGAGCGAGAGCCGGCACGCAATCCCGGAACCGGGCCATTTCTTCTGCTGACGCCTGTGATCTTCCGCAGTTTTCTATTCAGGAGCAACTACATGAAAATGATTCATTGATGCAAACGGGGTGGGATGGTGACGCAGTGGCCAGCACTGATTCCCACCTCGGAGACCAGGATTCGAGTCTCCGCCTTGGCTCTGTGTGTGGAGTTCTTCCCGTGTTGTCACGGGGTGTACTCTGGTCCCTTCCCCCCCCTTCATCCAAAAAATATACTAAGGTTACCTGGTAGTTGCCAACTTGCCACAGAAAATCTAAGTACATCCCTGTCTATACAGACAGCGCTCACAGAAATGAAGCACTCACGCTTGCTTAATTCTGTAAAAAAGTTGGACATTTCAAGTTTTATAACAAAAATCTATGGACAACCAATGTTTAACATATCACACACATATCTTCCACACCTTCCGACAGTTTCTTTTTATTAACTGACTATTTTTTTTACTGACTCATTCAGTTCTTTTCTTGCCATTTTTGTTATACAGTACATTAAAATTGTAGTCACTGACTCCCAAAGGGATACTAAACATAAATGTTTGGCATTTTATGTTATTGCAAAGGTGTTACTAATTAAAAAGCACCAGTGAGACTTGTCAATGAACATTTAAACTCAGAACAGCTCTTTCAGAGCCATAACTTGGGTTTCAATTTATTACTACTTGAATATTATACTTAAAACTACTGGTTGATTCTAATGTGATATATTTTTTGTAAGCATTTTTTGTAATGATTTTTTTTATATATAAAACCAATAAATCTGTAATATTTTTACTTAATTAAGCAAGTGTTCCAGGACTTTCAGAGAAGAACAAACACCATTTCATTCATAATTATTACGTCATTTACATGCTCAACAGATGCTTTTTTCTAAAGTAACTTACAGCTGAGAGAACAGGGTCAGCCAATGCCAAAGCACTTCTATCAGCCATGGGATTTGAACCAGTGACCTACAGCATCCTAACCCACTGAGCCACTTACCCACTATATGCGAGTCTGGGATTTATTCCAAGTAGCACAGGGTATACGGCTAAGGAACACCCAGGAAAGGCTGCTTATTATTAACAGCAGGAATACAGTATTAAATAATAATATTATTACTTTTCATATTGTAGAACCCTCCGAGTTTGGGGGTCAGAATCCTTCCTCCGCTCCTCGTGTTTTGTGGGTCTCATCCAATTACTCTGCTGCCTTGCCACAGTCCAAAGGCATACAGTTATCTGAGTCCCTAACCTACCCGCAGTGTGTGAGTGTGCATATATGTGCCCTGTGATAGACCTGCATGCTCTCCAGGGTGCCCCCATAACCCTCACAAGCACAAGTTGGTAGAAAATGGACAGGTAATACAGAAATGTTATGGAGATACCTGTATGCTGCCGTAGAGGCCTCTCAGACATACAGTACAGTACCCGTGTCAGTCTGCTTTTAGGGATTCACCCACTGTATTCCAGGCAGTGCTGTCACCTGTCGATTTGCGTACAGTTGTACCATACTTCCTCTTTTCCCAGCTCTGTAGCAAACTGCCCACAGTACCTTATAACCCGAGGAACACCTAAACACCTCTCTAATGCCAGACCACACAAGTCAGAGCCAAGCTCATTTAAACATGAAAAAGAAACAAATACACATATAAGAACCAACTGTCTGCTCGGTTATTGTTAATTAATTCATCGAATGGTGTGCAGAATTTTACAAAGCAGTACTGTGTCTGTCTTTCTCAAACATTCCCTGATCTCAAGTTTCATTACTGTACCAATGAACGTTGGCATATCTATTCAAATCAATTTTAATATTTAATACCTTGTTCAAATTTTTAACTGAAAAACTGGAGCTTACAGTTATGATAGTGGTTATCTAGAGGTTATCTAGTCCTCTTTATCATTCAAAACAGACAGATAGCATAAAAAAATCCACATGCTGTCTAGTAAAAAGCACACAGTGAATCATAAAACTGAACTTAAGCTCGGGTATAGCCATAGTTAATTTCTTTGAGCCTAAATCTACCAAAACATTAGCAAGATAGACATTAAAAAAAAAAACGGCATTCATTTTCGCACCAGTACTCAAGTTCAGCAGGTAGGGTTGTGCAGTAGTAACATTGCACCCACTATTTAGTCAACTATTTTTAAAAAAAGCTTAAAAAATTAAAACTTTATATACATTCAATCCACTGAACCAGTAGTTTAAGATGTGAATTAAAAAGTGTGTTTGAGCCCTGCTTTATCTAAGGCTCTTAGTGTCCCTGTCATGTCCTAGAGTGTTTATGAAGGCTTCTATTAGGGTCTTAGGTTTTTTTTTTTAACTTGCTATAAAAAAATATACAAGCCAATTAAAAAAATATATAAATCTAGTGTATCAAATTTATTTTAGGCTGCAAAATATGGCTACTATCTATTCATCTATGCATCCATTAAACTATACTGTTTTAATTCCACAGTCCTTGTGATTGACCGTAATGCTATTGTTGTCCATCAGCATTCCTGTGGGCAGCGCGTGGCCGGACGGGTTAGGGATCTGCACCTGGGCCCTGAAGGTCATGTGTTCTTATCCTGCAACGAGTAGTACAGTGTTTTTAACAAGATCGGGCAATTTACTGAACCTCGACTGTCCCTGGTGTGCTGGATGCTGGCTGACCCCAAGCTACCCTTACCTGAACATTGCTTTGGCCAAAAGAATGTAAACTAATAATATGAATTAATAACACAACCCCTCCATCCAATAAATAAAAAGATTACAGACAGAACTGGCGAGGTGAAAGTGGAAAGTGCATAATTTAGCACAGTGATGGGAGCTGGAACTGCCTCACTATAGACAAACGCATAAAAACATTTACTCTCCTGTTCCCCGAATCAGGGCCTCCGTTTCAGTCCAGGACACCGAGTTACACTGACCCTCAGCGTCAAATATCATTTCATCCTTATGATCTAAAAAACACTCATAAAACGAGGGGAGGGGGAGAAGGGGCTCTTTAAAAGAAAATAAAACAGGCATTCATTTCCTGCGGGATTCTTCAGAAGTCCAGCACGCTCCTGCGTCACGTTGTGTTGTGATGGCTTTAGCACGCCTCTTCGATGTCCCCTCTGGGCTCGTTTGTCTTGGTTTCTGAGGCACAAATCGCAGATAATCAGACAGTGAGGAATGCCAGGCCATGCCAGGGGGTTGCTGGACGTACGCCGAAACCTGGGACGGGCCTTTTATCGCCCGGCGCTTCAAGGAGGCCTTGCTAGCGCTCTTCCCACGCAGCCCGTGTCTGACTCCATCAATCCCACTACATAATAGCTTCCTTTGGGGAGGGTGCTGGCCAGCGCAAACATCTCTCTCTCTCTCTCTCTCTCTCTCTCTCTCTCTCTCTCTCTCTGTCACACACACAAACACACACACACAGAAGCTACCTCGTGCACAAGATCAGAGGCTGAAACAAAGCCTGAACTTGTCTGCCATGTGTCACCGGAATGATATGTGAAGCAGAATCCAACAAAAGCTAACCGAACACCAGAATCTCAAAACGGACAGATAGTCAGAGGCCTAGTACGCCAGCAGAGCCGGGGGCTGAGCCAGCTCTCCGACTGTGACATGGAATACTGGAAAAGATACTTACTCTGTGGCGAAACAAGTCAAGCTTATGTCATCTGGACGACTCCTCGCTTTGAATCCACGCCTCATAATCCTGTTGGGCGATACAGGCAGCAATTGCTCTCTGCAGGTTATCGCTGGAGGTCCACATTCTTTTCTTCCAGGAGACTGAGCCTATGACCGAGGCCAGACTGTGCAGAAAGAATAAACATAACTTAGCGAGTAACCCACTGGGCCCCCCCTCCCAGGAACTAACACGCCATGCCTTCTAGTGAAACAAACACAGGACTCCTGTGATGTTTTCTGTAACTCGGATCTAACTCTAGACAATTGCATTGCTGCCACTTTGGCACCATTTGTACTGTCCTGTTGAGGGCGAATATTCCAAACCCTATGAGGTGAATTAATGAGACTTTGGTTTGGTTTTCCTAATGTTAGGTTGCCAGGTCTCATCCCACAATCCCCCTATTGCTATTGGTGTTGCCCTGTACTCATTTTCTAATTATGCCTCTAACAATTTCCAAAAGCATGTTTTACCTCTATAGAGGGGATGTAGGCAATCCCAGTCCAATTTGTCAACCCCCGTTTATACACAGGTGTGTTTATCATCATCCAGCTCCCTCCCTCCCCAGCACAAAGATACAGTAAGCGCATCTGAATGCACGGGGGGGGGGTGAAGAGTAGCCCCCAGCAAATTCTCTCTCTTTTCTGTCCCGTTCTGTTCTATGAAACATCCTGAGAAAACAGATTTATAAAATCCCAGAACGCTGGTCTCACCATGCAGGAAGGGTGTATAACCGAAGGCAGCTGCGCTTTAGGAAGTCTTGCTGAGGCTTCTTGTCTGTTTAGTCAATGAAAAGCAGAGGTGTGTTATCTCGCAATGGCTAAGAGGTGACTACGATTATTTCTTGATAACAAAAACCGTTGATGACTATTGATAACCACCGATGATGCACAAGAACTTCGGTAAAGTCTGTTGGCTGTTCCGACGTTCAGTGCCCTGAGCTTTAAACGTCTTCCTGTGCCGATGATAGAACGGGGCAATCGTGACCACCCCCCCATCCTTTCCAGAGGAGTCTATATAGGTGAGGAGATTACACCTCCCAAGCGTGTCAACAGCCGGCAAGAAGCAGCCAGTAGCTGCATTAGCTACGGTTCCCATCGCTTTGGTGGCACCTAGCTCCACATTAAGCTGCACCGGGCAAACCACACACAGCTTCAATGCCCAAAGCACCCAATCGGCAATGAGGTCAGAGGTCACAGGGCATGACTGATTAGCTCATGAGCACCGGTATTAGCTTCCTTTGTCCCAGCGTGTTGTTCTGCTCTGGGTATTACAAGATTTTAGTCGGTAGGCCATCCAAGAATAACAGCAGGGCAGGGACACGGGTGGGTGGCACGCTCCCAGTCAGGCCTGTTACCGCAGCTCCTCGGGTTCACTGGTGTTTATGGTGGAGCCTGAGGCCCACGGGCGCGCGTGTCTCTGTGAAGATGCCTTTAAACTGTGCCGTGAAGCCATGGGGAAGCACAGCGCAAGCGCCGCCTCTCAGCCGTGAATCGAACATAAATTAGACTTTTCACGAGGCAGAGCGGGACGACGTGCTTCTCCTCGATGCGTGGCGAGACCCTGGCGAGCTGGCCCACACGCAACCCTCAGCCCCCTCCTGGCTCCGGGTACGACTGAATCCCCCCCCCACCCCAACTCCTGCGTAGGTCTCTGTGGAGCAAGATAAAGGCAGGAAAACTCCTCGGCAAATATCTGACCTCTAAGTTCTGGCTTAGATGACAGATGCAGAAGAAGAGAACCTTCTAATAGGTAAACTTGCCCCTTAGTCCATGGCCAGTTTCTATGAATGAGCCATCTACAGTATGAGAGACATCATATATACATACTGTACATCTTATATTGATATCCCACATGAAGCAACAGTTGAATTATATTTAACTACCTATAGAACTGGTTATGTGTATCATTAAATGGTTAAGTAGTACCACCGCTGTAGTGTTACTGATTCTCTCTGGATTACTCATTACCCAGGAGGCACTACTCACTTACCGTCTGGATTACTCATATTTTCAGATACCCTTAATTGGTTGAAAAAGCTGCATTTTTACCTCTTTTTGGCAACCGACTCCGCTAATAATAGACTGATATTTTAAGGTAATGTGTTTTGAAACCAAATCCACATTTCATGTCAGCCCACTGAAATTTACCTTTCAAATAACGTTGCTACCAATAAATCTCTCAGAATTTTAAAACCTTTAAATAATCTCTGTCTTTTTTTTTTGAAGGCCCATGTCAAGGTTCGATGTGAAAAATACAAGTTTTATGAAATATCGCTTGCGGTGTCACTTCGCTCGCCGAGAGCGGCCCAGGCATCCCAAACTCCTCCGCACCCTTTACTGCGGCTATTTAAACATAAGTCTTTGCCTCGGCCGGTAAATAACTTCAGGATTATGGTTAGAAATGTCCTCCGGCGGTGGCAGTCTCAATCATTTGCCCTTTTGGAACCTTATAGTTTACATTGCAGGAGTACGTGTTGCTGTGTCCCGGGGTATATTTCCGAGCCCCCCCCCCCCTTATAAACGTCAGCTCCTCCGTCTGGAAGGCGGCCAAGTCCTTCCAGTGATATGCTTCAATTCTGATCACTTTCAGCATCGCTTGTGTGCAAAACGGCTGATTCAAACCGCCCAGGAGTCAAAGTAATCTCAGGAATGAGATGGCCCCAAAGTCCGATAGTAACAGCAGACCTCTGGACTATTTAAGGACAATGTTAGTTGTAGGCGAAAGCATTCTGACTAGCAAAAGCTATTACATGTGGTACAGCCTCATGTTTGAGTAACACCAGTGAAACTACTTTGTTTACAATTCACTCTGATCCCGAATCGGTGAAAGATAATCAATTCAGCTCAGAGAAGGACATTTCCTTTCTGACAGCTAGATGGCAGTGGCATCACACTGATCAAAAAGCAAAACTGCGTAACACTTAACATGCCACAAATGGCCGCTTTATTTGTTACCCACTTGAATGTGGTGACAACAAATTTGTGTCCTGAGCTCAAAAGACATGCAGATGCTGAGTTTTACCGTGCTTTTAAAGGTGCTGACGTGATATTATAAAATTAGCAATCTGACTACTGCCACAGGTGTAAATATGATGTAGAGAAAAGCTGAGGTGAAATCCTATAACCAAATCATTACAGGCAAACGGCAGCAGAAAAGTGGCCATTTTCAAAAACTCCCATGACAATATCTACAGAATGAACACCCCTAAAGTGAATAGCCCTGATAGTCAAAATGCTTTAATAAGTTTCTGGAAGCAAATCCTGGCACATTTAACAAAACTGGTAGACTCTTTACCAATGATAATAAGCCCTGGCTTCTCACACATGCAGTTCCAAAATATGCCCAGTGGGGGCAGCATTGACCCACCAGATTCTAAGAAAGGCCGGCTTTTCCAAGTCTGGGCAAGGGAATCTAAAAGAAAAATTAAAGAATGTTGACAGCAGACATGGCTGCACTTGGTGCTAGAGTTTCTGAAGTGTTTTGTCTCTAACTACTGTACCAGTCGACCAGAGACTATATGACCACAGATACACCCCATTAAACAGCCTAATACAGAAAACCTGCTGGCAGCGAGGACTAAATCAACAGTCCCCGATGTTCCTGTGCTAAAACACACAGATTAGCCCCCCCGGTATTTCCACCATTGTGTCATACACACACAGAGGTTCAGCCATACAGATGACAGTGTTTGTTGCTCGTTTCCTGTTTTGACAAAGAGAGGACAGCACAGTAAGGTGCAGAAAAAGGCACCATGGGAAACAGTGGTAAGTCTTTGCTGCATTTCATCTGCGGCGTTGGCATCTGTTGCGGGGGGGGGGGGGGAAACGAAAATATTTCACAGGTCTGCCAAGTACAGCAGGCCTGCTGAAGTACACGTACGACTGGCCCGTGAGTGTGTGTGTGAGAGTGTGCGTGTGTGTGGGATGGAAACGTATGGTTTTAGACACATGCCAGCTTTTCAGCAGGTAGCTGAGAATGTTTTCAGAGGCGCAGGATGCCATATGTTTACCGCATAGTTTCAGGAACAGTGCATATATTTAGCAGATTGAAACTATCCAGATAGAATGGATGAGAGAAAAGTGCGGAAACGAGGGCATTTATGAACTTCTGTCTTAGAGCCGAACTTAGGGAAACTTTCCCCAGAATGTAACAGATAAGCCCAGGTGAAGTATCAGCAGATTTAGCCCCCCCAATCCCCCCCCCCCATCGGAAAACAGGGGCCAGGTTGTCATGTGACAACAGTGACATAGAGGCCAGAGGAAGTGTTAACATTGGTCTGGGATCGATACCCATGGGGAGAATTCAGTCAATAAGTGAACTGACTGGGCTAGGAAATCATTCAAAATAAAAAAGGAACTAATGTCTACATAAAATATTTTGGCACTGAATAAACTCTGGAGGGCACTGAACAAATGCTATTGGGACCCGGAAGAGAATCACATAAAAGGAATGAAAAGGCTTTAACCTGATCTGGGAAATGGCATACATAAGGATTACGCATAAACACGTCCGAACACGTCTGACAAACTAATCCTGTGGCTGCAATTCTATCTCATTTATGAAGCTAGACAGGTCTGTGCAGATGGGATGGTCGTGGTAGCTCCTGGGTGGGGGGGGGGGGTGCAGATTTCAGACAGGAGAAATTCCACAATAAATTACGAGGCCAGGGAAAATCACCGGGCTGATCTGCAGTACAAAGAGTACCGGGCATTGATCTGTGAAAGAGTGGCATTCTCCTTTTGGGGGGAGGGGCTTGCTTTGGGGAGGTAAGCATGTGCAAGCAAAGATCACCAGGGTCCAGCCTGTGAGGTCAGGGCATGTGAGTCTGAGGGAGGGGGGTGTCTCTGGTTATGAATTTGCTCTTATCTCTGATGGAGATGAAAAAACACCTCCGTCATCGGGAGTCATCCTGAGATGACAAGCCCCGCCCCCTGTCCAGGGGACCCACCGGGATCTGAGAGGCGAGCTGCCCGAGTACATAGCCCCACCGAGGGCATGCAGACCCACTCACCTGGGCTTCTCACCCACCCCCCAGGTGAGAAGTGGGTAGGGACTCCTCACAGACACCCCACCTCCACCCCGTCTGCTCTTTCGCATCTAAAAGTGACGCCCGCCCAGGTTCATTTCAGTCTTTATTTTCGCGGCCCCATTTTTCAGCTCGCGTGCGATTTAAATTTTTTATATTTTTTTTCTCGTCTCCACCTGGCGCCAAAATCCACAAGCCGGCGGTGGGGGGGGGCCGGGGGGGGGGGGGGCTGACGTTAATGGTGAAAATTAGGCTGCCCTCTTTCGGCGCGGTCCCAGGGGGCGGGATTACCTGGTGCGTTGGTGCCCGCGACAGGCGCCCCGTCGAGGTGATGGACGACGACGTGACTCACCTCTGCTGGCTCCGGCCCGCGGTCGCCACCGAGCCAAAGTCGTGCCGGGACCTCTGGAAGGGGAAATAGGAGGGAGAAGGGAGAGACAGGCAATTAGTATCCTTTTGGCAGAATCCGAGGCTGGCTTTGATGAAGAGGCAGTGAAGCCCTTATGCTCAGGCAGAGCGGCAGGCCTTAGGACACATTTATGTTGGAAAAAAAAATGAAACACTAACATAAAAAAATAGGAAAGAGTAAACCAAACTGATTTATTGTAAATTAAACCTTTTCATTGATATTTGAGGGGAAAAAAAAATAATCAAATTTATGATTAGCCGCTTGTCCACGATACTTAATTGATTTGCTGCGGGGGAAGATGAACAGTTGGCGTATTAAAGCCGTTATGTTTATCATATGCACGTGCTAAACCGGTAAATCTCCCTGAAAAAAACTGCCAAATGCCGCAGATATTTACTGGGCTTCGCTGAAATATACACCTCACAGCTTTCATTAAAAAAATCCCTTATAACCTTATTTTAAAGCTCCCCCCACACTACAACCCAACGACACTCTTAATGATCTGGTTGTTACTGGGAGTCATGTGGCCAGTTGTAGCTCAGTTAGGGAAGAGCAGGTGGCTGCTGGGGGCATGAGGGGAAGGGGAGACAAGGGGTCTGTCGAAAAATCTTGGCCAAGGTTGAAACGGCTGCATGGGCCCAAGGTGCCATTAGTGGCCGGGGAACAGCTGGAAGTGATTCCAGAAAACATGGCGCAGGAGAAGCAGTTCGAAAACCACATGGCTGGGCTGTGTTTTCACACTGTTCCTAGCAATTTGCTCTGTCTGCCCGTGGAGCAACTCCAAACGCTTGCCGTTCCCAGATTCATTTCAGGAATGACGCGTAGGCCGGGCACAAACACCATATGGTGGTTTTACAAACGATAGCGGCTCGTTAGCCACGGCGATGATGACAGGGTTAGTGTTGACAAGGGATCGTTTTCATTCATTAACGGTCGGAGCAATCTGGGTCGGAACCTGCTAGAAGAGGCCAGGTTAAGGTCAGTGGGATATGCAGGTGAGTGGCCTTTCATACAGGACTGTGGATTTTTCTCACAGGCGATTGTGTTAGTAGTACCCCGAGGGGCACGTGACAGTGACAGTTTTGGTTTTATGCCCATGAGACAGAAATCAAATTCACCATACCCATCCACTTGTTCTTTAGGTTGATATTAAAAACTGTTTCCCCTACTCTCGATACGGTAGACTGTGGGCTAACCAGGATTTTAGACCCTTGGTAATGAAATATATACTTGGACCCAGTTGAAGTGTTGGGCATTTGGACAAGATGTTGTTTCTGCCAACAAGTTGGGCATAATGAGTCACACAGTCACAGTCACAATGTATTCACCTGGTTGGTAGAACAAAAGCTTGTCTGGATTACCCATGATGCGTATCTTTTGAATCTGAAATGGCCAACAGTGGCCACTGCACTTTTCAGACCTTGTGTGCCTGTCAGAAATATGTCTCTGCTGGTTCTCCAGGAATCACATTCAAGATCACTGCCTTCTCTCTGTCCAGGCAAAACCTTTCACTCTGTATCAGTTCAACAGCACTGCAGAGAACAAAACCAAATCCAGGGTACTGAGAATGACATGAAGGTAGACAGAGTGACCTCAGAAAGGCAGTACCGAAGACAGCTATTAAACTCATGCATCAAGTGTATTCATAACTAAAATGAACATTTTACAAACCTCGCTAAACACCTCACAGACTATACTAAATTGATGCTTTAAAATTGTACTATCTACAGATTGTACTAAACAGCCTGTACTAAATTAACACTGTACAAACTTAATCAACAAATAAAGCGTATTCATAAGTAATATTTTACATACCTTAAACAGCTTACAGACTTAATGAATGAATGAAAGTATGAAATGTGACAGGCTATACTAATTGAACACTTCAAGACTACTATTTACGTACTGTATGAAATTAACATTTTACGGACTTAATAAAGTGTCCTAATCAAACACATTTACAAAAATGTACCATTTAAAATCTATACTGCATAAATGATTTACACACTGCATCAGATGAACTCTTTACAGGCTGTGCTAAATGTTCACTCTGACAAGTGTAAGAAAGTACACGCTAAAAACAAGAATACTTTTAGGGAAACATATACTTTTAGGGGAACTGAAGTTGGGTTTCCCTTCTGACCATAAACAAAGTCAAACCTCACAGAGCGCTCTCTTTTGTCCATTGTCTGAGCAGACCACAGTCACCTTCTCTGTGAGCTGAAAAAAGTGCCTTCACTGCCCAGCCGATGTTTATCTGTTGTGCTGTTAGACCTATTCCAGTCTTATGAGAGAGGTGTAAATTTCATGATCCATTTGTGCTGATGGTAAGTAGGGTCATTTGGCCTCCCTGCCCAGCCTGTGCATGGAGGTCGAAGCTTACGTCAGCCATGACGAGGTTTCCTCAAATGCTTGTATTGAATGTAGGCCAGGATCTGCACCATGGTAAATATAGCCTCCCGAGATAAGGCACAAATAACAGCTTTATTTCAGCTGCCCATAATAATGTTTTTAAAACGCAAATAAAAGAGAACAACAGGAGCATGAACAAACTCAATGCCAAATGTCTCTATTTGCTGAAAAGCTCGAGGCATGTCTCAGGTCCCAGGCCAGTAATCACAGTGTAACGCGTTGCTGTTTTTTAGGATGACGTGTAACAGACAAACATCCATTGAAGGGAGGAAGAAACACTTTTTTTTATGCCTTTGACGTACTTTCCCTGGCTTGTGTGTCACTAGCTGTGCCTCGTTCAGTGACAGAAGTGGTCGGCCTCTGAATGCTCAGAGCGGTCATCAGCTCAATTTAGGATCTCAGTTTATTATGGATATGGTAGGAAAAAAAAACTGCCATGGATGCAAATGAGAAAGGAAGACACGCCTGTAGGCTTCCTGAGACGCAGAGCTTACAATTTCCACCTAATTCCCATGTCCAGAATTGGGATCTTCTTTGTGTCTAAAATTGCTTTGTAATTTAAAATGTACAGTACTTTACAGGACTCATTTAGTAGGAATTATCCTAACAACCATTTTCTGAAACCGCTTGTCTTTTTCAGGGTCGCGGCGGGGTCCAGAGCTTATCCTGGAGGCTATGGGCTCAAGGCAGAAACAACCTAGGATGGTGTGCCAACCCGTCGCAGGGCACACTCACACACCATTCACTCACACATGCACTCCTACAGGCCATTTGGCAACTCCAATCAGCCTCAGCATGTTTCTGGACTGCGGGGGGAAACCAGAGTACCCGGAGGAAACCCCACGATGACACAGAGAGAACAAACACACTCCACAGACGTGGAGCTATGGCGGAGACTCGAACCCTGGACCCAGAGGTGTCAGGTGAAATATCCTTTAAAATATTTGATGTCCTTAAATGTTGCATCTCTCAACTGACCTGCATTTGTCACCAGCTCTCCATCGTGAAGCGACCGAGACCAATCGTCAAAGACATTCACATCCAAAAAATACACATGCAACAACTTTGCCAAAACTTATTTTTCATCTCTAAATTCCACAGGTTTACCTTTATGGACCGTTGCAACGATTTACGGCCCTGCTGTTTAAATAGAAAAGTGAACAATCTGAAAACTTAGCACAAACCAAGACAAACATGAAGCTATATTTTAAGGAAGCAAATTATTCTACTCATGACAAAAATTGTACAATGACTTCACCAGAGAACATGAAAATATAACACAGTAACTACCTGCACTGGATATAAAGGAAAAGTTTCAATATCAACATAATATTACAAGAATAACAGACTAAACTACCGATCGGTTAGTGTCGATTAAGCACTATACGTGAGGTAGCAAATTGTTGACAACCATCAAAACGTTGCTTTGGTGAAAGAGTAGAATCGATATTACATTATGTTGCTAACTGAAAGGTTTGGGATCCTGACCTGAATCCTACCCTGAAGATTAAAAAGCAAAATATATACACATTGTTTAGGAAGGAGTGGCAGGTAGAGTCTACGGCGAAGATGCACTTGGGCCTGGATGCGTGATTCTGGAAGAGGGCATGTTCAGCTGTTAAAATGGACTAACGCTAAAATGTTAGACGTGTACGTGCTGTGCCGATCTTCTACGATGAAGCAGTCTGCTGAGAAAATAAATAATGTGACGTGATGCAGACGTGCCCAACAATAAAAAAGTCACGAAAAGCCATATAAATTGTTAATATGTCTGCATTCTCAGCTGTAGTCGCTGATGGTTTTACATCACGTGGGCGACGCACACGAAGTGAAATGATTACAGACAAAGCGACACACGGTGAGTTCCTCTCCACAATGTTTTACTCCACTTTTACTTATTATTCTATAATGACACTGTCATTAACCAATGAAAAAAAAATCCATCATTTTCACAGAAACTACAATATAAATGTAAAACAACATAATGAGATACACTCAGCACCACCATTAAAGACCGATCATTCGGTTACTGTGAACGGTTCAGTGTTTTAATTGGACTTAAATAGACTGTCATCAGTAAGGCAAATATGTAAGTGTTAACATGATACAAACTAATCAAATTTATAGTATATTTACAATTAACAATAACGTTATTAGCTAACGACATCAAGTTGTTAAAATTAGCGATATAAAGTAATCCAAAAGATCATCATGAACTGAGATGCTAACAAGTACAAACATATGTACCCAAGTTATAAGCATCTTTTTTTATTGGTCATTTAGATCTCAAACGCTATTAGTAGACAGAGGAGGGCGTATAGCGTCAAAAAGTGGACACACTCGGACGTACAATGATTACCTATCAGTGCTTCTTCTAGCCACCATTGCATTTTGCTTTTCTGTAAATGCCATATTTTAAACTTGGCTTAAAAAACACTGGCATTTTCATGGACGGCGTTTCCGTGCTTCGTGACCCGTCGGACAGGGGAGCCGCACCGGAGTCGCGCCGGCCAACGTGGACGAGGTCGGGCTAACAGTCTGCCGCTTGTGCTGCTGCCCTGTGGCTGCTGCAGCCTCGCTGTCTCCAAGCCCGAAGCCTCGGGGAAAACTCATATCGGCCGGGCCCGGGTGTCGACAGGTTCTTGGCTCCCGCCTCGCTTCCCCACCCTGCGAGATCACGTGGTATTTACGAACCGACAGGGTGGCGGGCGACCCGGCCGTGATGGCCCCCCCCAACACACCACACTGCATGCAAAACGGGGCGACTCAACCAGCGGAAGCTAACATTCATAAATGGTCCACCAGGGGAGCCACTTCTTCTACATATTTGTACTTTGCACTATAACATTTTAACCTATTTTTGTACTATTTTACTGCAGAAGCGTCACTAGAGATTTATGAAACAGGGTTAAGCCTTTACTAGGGGGTCTGATATTAATGAATGAGAATGCAGTATTTAAACTAATTAATGTGCATTTATTTTGGGTTGGGGGTGGGTAAAAGGCTAAAAGTTTCCCTAAAACAACCCCAGCGACGCCCCTGTCTGACTGTGCTATCTTCTGTCATGAAATCTGACAACCAGAAGATTGATCTGAAAAAGGATCAACCGCCAGATTAAGTCCAATGTTTACATTTTGGACTGATGAATTCAAACATCGATACTGTAGAAAGAACACTTTTAAAGGAAGCAGCGATATTTAAACACCACTTTGGGGCGCCAAGTACAGCGAGAACATGAATCGGCCGCATGTTTTTGCGGCTGTGTTACTGGAAAGTGTCCAATTTCCGTCTCTGTCAGTCCCTGCCTGAACAGTGCTTCTAATTTGTTCTACTTTTCTCAAAGAAATTCCCATGTGGTGCTCGAGTAAGGCTCTAATTCTAATATTACGCTGGAAATTCTGTTTGCGGAGGGGTACGGAAAACAAATATCCTGTTAAAGAACAGGTCAATGGCTAGAGGGAGCAACAAGACATTTGGATTTGGGGAGGCTTGTTCGCTTAAAAATATATTATAATAACTTGGGTATAAATATATAAAACCAACTTCTAAGCGATAATGGGTCTCTTAGAAATTAAGCAGTACATGGGGCGGGGAGGACAGGGGGGACACAGTGTGCTGTACTTAAGAAATGGAAGATTCTTCTTCTTGTTCCGTGAATTGATTTTGAGGTTGAACACCAGAGACATTTTACTGTCAATTTAAGTTTACAAAACACAGACATGTTCATCACAGTTTCTGTGCATGCATTTTTTTTTTTTTTACTTGACTTAACCTCTTTGAATAGAAGTTTTTCACAGAAATGCCTGGAGCATAATATACATGGCCATCACTGTCATAGTGCCAGTAATCAAATGACAGTTGTTGTACAAGATTGCTTTGGATGTACTGATGCTGCCCATAAGAAATTTGGGAATTATATCACGATAAAGTAACACAAAATGGAGTTAAATTAACTGCCCACAGCAAATATGAGTGTGTTAAGAATGCGCACTAACAATACATATATATCCATCTGTTTTCTATATCGGCTTGGCCTATGCAGGGTAACGGGGGTTTGGAGTCTGTCCCCAAAGTTATGGACACGAGGCAGAGACTAACCCAGGATGTGGCCCCGACTCATCGCAAAGCACACTCACCATTCACACCCATGGGCAGTTTGGCATCTCTAATTCACCTCAGCATGTTTCTGGACTGTGAGGGGGGACCACAGTTGCCCGGGAGAAACCCCCACAGAGAGAGCATTGCAAACTCCACACGAGCAGAGCCAAAACAGAGACTCGAACCCTGATCCCAGAGGTGTGAGGCCACCGCGCTGCCCCCATAGCTGCATACGCTTTATACAAATTAAAATAGCTTCTCTGCTTAGCTCAGCACACTAGATGGACGGCAGGCAGACACAACCGTCTTAGAGATACAGTCAGTCGTTTTTCCCCGGAGTCAGAGATATGGTCTCGCTTTGCGCTCGGTTGCTAGGTACATCTTAAATATTTAAGTTCTGGATTTATTCTCCACCATGAAAGATGTGTGGACTATAAAGATGACAATCATGCAGCCTAGCTTTACGGCTGTGTAAAGTGTGAAACTAGGCCGGCTGATATATTTCATTTAATATCCTCCGCGGACAGTGCCAGTCTCGAAGGAGCTTACAGAGGGATGTTTTTGCTGCGTGTCCGGGAGTCGGTCGCTGCTGCATGAGATAACAGGACAGGAGAAAACCAAAGCGTGCTAAAAGAGCCCTGAAATATGGGCTGCTGAAAACACCCTTTTGCTTCGAGCCGCTGCCTTGCTTGATATATGAGCAAGCAGAAATCTCACTCGACTCAGCATTCAGCTACTGCATCGAAAACAGCCTTACACCAAGTAGAACTTTTTTTTTTTCCCCCCACTGAGTAAAAGAGAAGTCTGTATTTTGGATCTGTGAAATGTTCCCCGGTGGTCCCAGGTCATTATGCAATGCCAGATGGCCCAGGGTAATGCAGTGATGAGTGGTGGGAGCGATGCCCTCGCTGGTCGGAGCAATTCTCAAGCAGATTAAAGAGTTAAAGCTAGAATGACCAGATAATGATATCACTCTGTGCTCCTGCAGGGGCCCACATACACGTCTCTAATACCCCTGAAAGAAGCAAGGGCCTGGAATTTCTCAGCCAACTGTCTTAAATGTAATTCTATGGAATTCCCAGCGTGCCATTGGGCTTTTTTCTATCTTGATAACTATTGGTCAGTGATGCAGAGAGGTTTTTTTTGTCTACAATGAAACAAAAGTACATTACCATTGACTCCACTTATTCAATAAGTAAAGTATTCCTTAATCATAATGGAGAATTGAGTTTGCAGTAACACTTTATTTGAGGGGTACAAATAATTTAGCAACTCAGTTACTACTCAAGTACAAACCATGAACAAATATAGTAACTGCATGATATACATGAATCGGTATTATTGATTGATGATGGATGAACATGGGATCAGTACGTGACTAACACTTAATTTCTGGTTAATTACTATATTAAGCATGTGAATACTGATACAGTACATTATTCTTGCCCCCACAAAGTGTTACCAAGATTGCTAACTAAACTCCCCAATTTGACTAAGAATCAGTGAAAAACTAAATAATGATTGCTGACAGCAAGACAAAACAGTTTGATTTTATGATTTTAAATCAGAAAATAACAGTATTTAATTAAAGGGAATAAAAGACAAAACCATGAACGAATATATTTCCTGGAAGCAGTGCAAGTATTGCAATTAATAAATCACCGCTGATTGTAATAGTTAATTGCCAATAGAGTAAGCAGTACATGGAGCAATTAGCGTACAAGGGAAAGGTGGTGTCGTTTATATAAGGTGGGTGACATATGGCAGGATCTTGGAGGGTCAGAGGTCAACAGAGAGCAGAGATCTGGCTGGTGGGAAAGACCCATGTCAAGGCACTCAGCGAGACGGAAGTGACAATGTAATTTCCTGTTCTGTTATTGACACAATTGATGGAAAATTGTTGCTGGAATCGAACACTGTACCTCACAGTCCATGTGGCTTTTTGTAGATGGTAATAATTTCTAGAATTATTGCATATTAAACTAGGGATTCTGCTTGTTAAAACAGATACAGAGCAACCAAATATGAATTTACTGAGAATATATTTGATTTTCACACAGTGGAGGTTCGATAACATTTCAGCTGGGCTTAGGGGCAGACTGGGGGGGGGGGGGGGCGGATGCATTTGACCTTCATGTCCCCC
>JAABNY020000045.1:384164-394717 GCA_015164015.2 Brevimyrus niger | reverse complement strand
ATTTGTTTTTGGTTGGTTTTTGGTTAGTTAGAAAAAATTGTGATTTTTTTGTTTTTATAAGAGGTGGGGGGGGGCGGGGGGGGGGGGGGGGGGGGGGGGGGGGTTGGCAAAGTGAGCCCATGCTGTGTCGGACATTTGTGGACGTCATGCTTTACGACGGTGCTGCGGCGATTCTCGTCATGGCAGTCATGAGCTCGCAGCGCAAGTAGGAGGACAAGCCTGTGATTTACAACCAGCTAATAGGCCGTTTTACTGGTGCATCCAATGTAACCAAAACACCTCTGCAATCCTCCCATAATCATCTGAGTAGCTCCCAGATTGCATGGCCGCCTACCTGCCGGAGCACAATCAAAAGGGAGGCTCCAGCCATAGCGAATCTAATCTTAGATGCTCTAAAAGGCATGAATTGAATTTAATAGAAGCTTTAAAGGGTAACACTTTACTGGGGGGCATAAATAATGTACCCTCATACTATTACTTATGTATTAATTACCCACAGACAAAGTTTTAGTTACGTACTGATCTCATGTTTGTTCATCATTAATGAATCATGATGCATGTTTTATCATTAGCAGTTACTATACCTGTTAAATCTGTAACCTTTGTGAACTACTACAGGAACTACTAAGGAACTACTGAAGGAACTACTAAGGAACTACTGAAGGAACAGGTCATGAAAAACACAAGTGATACTGATGTTTGTTCACCGTTAATGAATCTGAAATAGCTGCTGTATTTGTTCACAATTTGTAGTAACTGAGTTACTGCTACGTATTTGTGCTGCCTCAGGTAAAGTGATTCCCCTCAGAAGTTTTAAATGAAGAACTAAATCTAGTAATGTAGATCCCTGGTAACAATATGGTCAATATCTTGTGGGAGGTGTAGCTACAGCTATTCTGTGGCATGTTCTCACACGCCACTATACGGTTCCATGCAGTAGGGAGGGGGGGGGGGGGTCACTGATACTTAATCCTGCTGTAGAACGTTTATTGGTTAAGCAGCATTGCTTTTTTTTATTCATTGTGCGACTGTCGCACTTCGTGTTTCATGGAGACTACAAGTGAGCCAACAAAGGGCAGTGTGTCTGAGCGCGGGGGCCGCCGGGCTAAGCCTGAGCAAGGCGGCAGGAACGTTAATTTTCCCTGAGGGGAAATTAGCACCGGGCCTGGGTGGGTGGCTTCCTCGCCAGGGGCACAATAGCGCTGTTTACGAATGGGCCGAGCACCGGCCTGCACCCGCCTGTTCTGAATATGTATGCACATGGACTGTAGAAACCAGGTTTCCAAGCACAACGTGGCCAGCTCCAGAATCAGTAGGAACTCATTCGCCACCACCCCTCCCCCTCACCCCCCCCTCTTCCCAGCATGACTTGGATATAGAAGTCAGGCCAGATCTTACAAGGCCAGGATTAGACATTCCTCGCAAATGATGCTAACAACGTTATATTAATATGCATAGCTATGGATAAAAAAAACACAGCACTAAAGCAAGTCAGTGTACTGTCAGTATTTGTCTGTAGCAAGTATTATTATAATTATAACATTTTTTAGGGTTGACTTTTTTGGTTTTTGTAGTCTGAAACTCAAAGTTCATTTTAAAAACAGGTAAGTAGGCCTCTTACATGAGTTATGGGAAATTCTGTCAGTGCTGACATAATGATTTTTGCAACAGATTTTCTAAATACTCACATTTATTTAATAGATGATTTTGTTCAAAATCACACACGAGTGAAACTCCTCCTTTTTTGTTCGTGCTTTATTGCACTGTTACTATGAGATTTTAGGTCAGACTCGATTAGCATAAATTCGGTTTCACGCTATGTTAAAACTACACCGAGTGCTCGCCTGCCCCATGCTTAGCTCCACCACAATTTACTCGCTTGGTTAATCCAATCGACAGCTTAACCTGGAAACAAAGGCCGGCGTGCACACGGGGACGAGGTCTGGGAACCGCGGATCTAAATAATGACACCGGCGGATTTGCATCAAACTACATGGACGGCTTCTGATGGCTCCCCGTGCCTCAGAAGTGTAAAGGCTGCGACAGTGGAGCGGCTCAAAAAATACGGCAAATAAATTGCACAAAGGGTCAAAGGTTTAAACGTCTTAAAACTTCGCTTGCATAAATCATCCTGAGTTAAAAAAAAAAAAAATCAGAGTTATGGTTTTATATTGATTTATAATTGGTTGCAGACGTAGTGAGACAGAGTAGCAGGCTTTGAACCACTCAGAAAGTGAGGTAACTCTTCCTTGTGGAGACTTTTCTTTGGATTTCAAATTCATTCACAGGCAAACTACTTCCCTTTTTGATTTATAAAATACACGCTTAGCTGCATAGAGACACAGAGGAACTCTGGGGAGGTAATCGAAAAAGCCTTCATTTATAAAGAACATTTTTACTTATGGCGGATTACGTCCTGGACGGCGGCCGTGTTAACTCTTACATGCTGTAGTCTTCTGGAAAGACCCGGAATGAGTAACCATATACTGCAGTTTAATCCATTTTAATTAACAATAACACTGGGCCTTCATTCGCTGAATAAATGTGTTTTGCTTTTCAGGACTGAAGACCTCTGTATTGTGATTCGGTAATTTATAACTCGCTCAGGCTAAGCTAAAATACTGTTCTGATTTATATTGGTTTTGTTTGGCTGGAACAGAACGGGCCTGCGATCAGGAAGCTTGCCTTTTCCATGTCCACAGCGTAATAGCCTGCAGTCTGCCACTAAAACAGAGGAAGAGGCTGTCAGAGCGGCTTCAGAGTCACCGTGCCCTGCTCGATTTAGGATGAAATAATACTCTGTCAGACAAGGAGACAACATTAAGCTACTCTGCCCCTTACCCCCACCACGACCGATGCCAGGCCATTCATCTCTGAACGGCCACCAGGTGACCATGGGAAAAAAGTGCCACGCATGACAAACGGACTCCTGACGGATGAGGTCCACTTGATGTGTGGCCATCAGTTGATTCATGGTTTGTACCTGGCCTCTGTGCTCCGACTGGACCTAAATATTAGCAGGGGTCAGACCACACTCGCATTAAAAATTTATATCTCATGTTTTGTACTTGTTTTTAGTATTAGATTGTATTTTGTGCTGTAAAAATATTGCATTAATGTCACATACATCATTATCATTATATGCCATTATACTTTAAGCACTGTGGAAAAAGGTTGTGGATAACACACACATATAAGGGAGGTCTCTTGAGATTCAGAGGAGTATGACCGTTACTTGTTTACTTGTTTACTTGTTTATATTGTTTACTTACTTGTACTGTTTACAAAATCAGTGTTGGGTGCCATTGTAATTTTTTTTTAATATCCTTTATTTATTGTTCAGGGTCTAGATGTTCAATGCTCTGCAGAAATGCAATTTCGCTTCTTGCGACTTGACTTGACTGGGTGCCCGTTCTCTCTATGCGTGTCAACTTTTGCACACCATTTATTCTGTTTGAAAGCATTTAAAGACCATTCCTCCTGAGGCACAAAGTGGGAATCCAGAGGATACTGGCACTGAATGAAGCACATTTCGTCTGATTGGGCAACATGGGATTAGCCAGGGCAAGAGAAATGAGGGTAATTATTAACATGTAACTAAATGACCGTAATGCAAAAAAACGGGTGCAGAGCTCCAGTCGGTGACTCAGTAACTGCTGCCTGACAGCTCACCTCGGGACCCGAGTTCTATAAGATCCAGAAGTGTTTACTGCGCGACACATTCTCAGGTGGACCTGACGAGCCTCTCTGAACTCATTTGAGTGACTATTGCCTTTTCGCCACACTGAGCCCAGAGCGTGATCTGATCTGGAAAAGCCAAGTATAAAAGTGTAACGTCGATACACCCTGTCCCCATCAGCACCACGCAGATTGCATGTGAACGGGCACGGGGCCCTACAGAGGTCAGGTGTGAACACATAGAGAGCCTTCATGAGACACACGCATGTAAACACGCACTGGCCTGGCATATGGTGGCCCGCTACAGACACAAAGTCCGTTTTGTGAGGAGTATATTTTATATTAGTGGCACCGGGCTGTAATTATGCTAACTAAAACTAAACCCTTTCTCATTACACCTCCATTAATGGCTCGCCCATGTACGCACAAACAAGCTCTTTGTTCCCAGGCTTCCCTCCCCAGTGACAGCTCCCGTTAATACCGGCTCCCTGATTGGTCCTGATAAGTGCCGCCGTTTTCAGGCTCCGCCGAGCTCTTACGCACGGGGTCCGGCCGACCGGCACACCTCCCGCATCCAGGGTTCGGCCCGCCGTGAATCGGGCTCTTTGTCCGATTCGCTTATCCTGATTGCCACCGACCCCGTGCGATCGCCATGGGAACGGCCGCGTTGCCGCCCTCGGGGCCCGTGTTTGCTTTGGCAGGGAAGTGAGGCGGCTTCAGCGACGGTGCAGTTTGCTGCCTCTGTGCGGGACGACTTCAGATACAGAGTTTTTGTCCCGGAGCCGGAAAAGACTATGCAGGGAGCTCCCCCTAGGGATGGGGGGGGTTCTGAGTTCGTAGGGCCATGGATACCCAAGTAGACTCTACCGTCAATAGGAGTCCCACCCCCCTTGTGTAAACTGGACTGTGTCTGTATTCATGAACCAGATAGCAACCTGCAGTGTGACTATGAGTACCAGCCTCATGACCGAATCAATACCGCTGCTGTTCAGGGGCCACTAATGCTGCTGTTTACGGGCCACTAAAGCTGCTGTTCAGAGGCCACTAATGCTGCTGTTTACGGGCCACTAAAGCTGCTGTTTAGGGGCCACTAATGCTGCTGTTCAGGGGCCACTAATGCTGCTGTTTAGGGGCCACTAATAGCACCCCCGCCATGCTGTGAACTGTCAGCTGTCACAAGCACCTTCGGACCTGAGTGCAACTGGAAGTCAGTGTGATGGAGGCTGCGTGTGTTTTCATGTGCGTCTCACTCACTCGGCAAGCTAGTAGCGTTAAAGCAGGCTGTCACACCTGCATGTGTGTGTGTATGTGTGTGGTGTGTCATCCGGGGGGGGGATGGGGGCACATATGCTTCTGATGATACATTTAGCACACAGCTCACATCCTGGCACTCCAACTTGAACCCCCCTACCCCATCCATATGGGAGTGTGTCCTGCACACCAAGCTGCACTGCGTCCTCTGTGAGGGAGCGTCCCGACCGCTGAGTGGCAGTGTGTGTGCCTTCCAGTGAGACCCAGGAGTGGAATCATACAGAAGCTATAGCACCTGTGCCAGAGGACAACACACCAGAAACGTCACGTGGTCTGATGTTAGTCAGGGGGTCATGGGCTGGTAATGCAAGCGGTCATCAGTATCTCAGTGTTTGGGAACTATGAGTTAAATAAAGATCATTTTGGACAGATGATTAATCGTTTTTTAAGCCACCCCCGCTTGACCATGCTACTGTGTTCCCATCAGCTGGTGGTTTTCACCCAACTTGGGGGTGGGAGGGTTCCGTGAATGCGGGTAGGTGCTGTGTTTAATGCCATGAACCGCACACGTCTCGGCTCTCATGAATAACACACATCCGCGCAACAGTAGATAAGAGGTCATTTAATTTTTCATTCCCCCGGATGCACTTTCAGTATGAATAATACAACAGGCACATTGCCGCAGTCCAACCAGGCTTTTCCGGTCATTATCCGGATTGTGGGAGAGCGAAAGGTCTTTCAGGCAGAACAAACTCATGACGGACTCCAAATTCTGTCCATGCTGCGATGTGATTTAAATACCTACGAGATTAATGAGCAAGATCTGAAAGCTATGAATTCCAAGCTGAAGAAATGTAGGCGTTCCAGTCAGACTGAGAGACATGACGAGACACTTTTATAATCCTTTTCTCATATTTTGATAGATTCATTGGGTCGAGCTGAAGACCTTGCATGTGGACTTTCCCTCTGTGGTACCACAGTAATGCTGTTACAGCAAGACGGCTCTCCCACGTGGCGCAAAATCCCCCGGTTCTCAAGGTTAACAAGATTTTAGATCACAAACATTACTCTGGCTTTGGGGCTGCTTTGACCTGCAGGCCAGCATGAGTGATTTCCAAACCATGCACATGGCCCCCGGGACCAGTACTGGGGGGTGTGCCCTCCCCAGGCTAGCCTTCCAGAACTCCTGTGGCTTCCGGAGAACCTGAGGGAGTCAAAGTTCAAAATCCCAATGGTGTTCAAGGCAAACCTCAAGAGATGGGTCGTTACGACCCCGTTGCTCACAGAGCAGAAATGGGAAGCGGACCCATGATCCGTGGGTGAAAGGCTGCATAAAAAAATATGTGCCTTGTTTAAACAGGTGTAGGTAACGGTTTGTTTGCCAAAATGCACAGCAAACCTACCAGCCTCAGCCAGTAGGTCACAGGGCTAAGTGGACCAGCGAAGCTACCCTGTTTTCAAACTTATGATAGTTGACCTGCTTAAGATACCTTTTTGCATGAAGGTTTGAAGGTTTAGCTCAAGGGGGCGCCATCTTATTGGCAAAGGACCAGTAATTTTGGGATAACTTTTAGGTCTGGCTGTTCAACCCTGGTGTGAGAACTTTTCATCCAATCAGTCATCTAATTAGTGATCAAGCTAGGAAGTTGAAGCCAAACCCAGCATACACAATGGCTGGTCCTGGATAAGTTTGCCTAAACCTGGTTTAGCTGGTCATGCAAGCTTATGATGGTCATTCTAGCTGATTTGGCTGATTATACCAGCATGGCCAATTGGTGACCCACCTAGGCAAACCATCAATGAGCAGCAAGAGCTGGGACATGACCATCTTAGACCATCATAAACCATCTTAGACCAGCTAAAATCAGTCACCGGCATAAGCTGGTTTTTAGCTGTTTGCTTCCAGCAGTGTCCATCAGAACAGGGCCGAAATCTGTGCTTTTGCAAAGTCTGCTGTGTACAGGTATGAGTTCCTTTAATCAGTCCTATACGGATTCTGCAACGACGAGCTAAATGCCAAAAACAGGAGCTGCTAAAGTTTAAGAGAAGAGCGGAGACAGAGGTCTCAGGTGACATGAAACCCGGCTGTCCGTTTGAGCGATTACCCGGCTTTAAAGCTTTCAATGGTTCTCGCAGTCCACTTATGTATCATTATTTGGGTGACACCGCTCTGCATGCGCCGGGGCCATCTGCAGATGTAAACACGTCGATCCACCCTCCGCGTCATTCTGCGAGGACTCGTGAGGACACCCAGGTAAGCCGTTCATCTTCCAGGCCGTCCAACTCGCTAGGTTCCTTCAGGACACACTCATACTGTAAGAAGCAGAAGTGTAAAAACACAAATGTGTCTCCTGGCCTGAATCCAGCCCCGGGGGTGGCGGGGGGGCCCGAGCGTGACGTGTGATTCTTCGGGGGCGAGTCGGAAAAGACGGATGGATGCACCTGGATCATTAAATGCACCCATTGACAAATAAATCTGATATATGGCAAACTCACCCCCAACCTGGCTTGGCTTCACCTTTAAGTAATATATACCGGGTCTGCAAACTGAGCTGTTACGGGTTCTGTCTCTTCTTGTAGGGGCAAGGCGAGCGCAGATGAGAGGTAACTCTATGGACATCATACTTAGGTGCTTTGAAATCACATTTCTCCCAGGGAACTGGGAGAGAGCAGGAATGTTGATCATCTGGGGGTCCCTGTGTATTGATTTGAGAAACACTGACATATACAGCACAGAATCATAACCCACAGAGGGATGCAGCACCCAGATCATTTCTTTGGTACAGATTCATTGCACAGATTGTATTATTATTATTTTTATTATTATTATTATTATTATTAATATTGTTGTTGTTGTTGTTATTGCCACAAACTGTTACTATAGGCTAAGAGATTAATTGAGGTACTGCAGGCCCCATGTCCTCAGGAAATTATCAAGCTGCAGAGAAGATGACAAGCCTCTGGGCCTTAACCAGCAGTGACAGCCATGGGCCTGAACCGTGCAGATTGCTCTGGATATCGGCGCGGAATCCACACTTAAATCCTGCGTCTCGCCCATCGGGGGTCCCCAGGCGAGGACGCCGGGATTGACCCCGGGAGCGAACTGGGGCTCGTAAATCTGCGGGTCTGTATTTATGGGCAGGGCTCTTGCTCTTTAAGCATTCTAGCAGATCGGACGAGAGCCGGAGGAACGGGGATGGGCCCGGCGAGAGCGCGGCACTGTCCCACCCCACCAGAGGATATTAAACTACACGATCTTGCATGCCGGCTGCTTTTAGTTCTTCTGAGGGCAGCGCGGCGGATTTCGATTGCAGATCCATGTCTGTCTGGCGTCGTGCAGCCTGGGAGCTCCTGGCTCTGCTTAAGTGGCAGATTGTGTTGGGGAGGAGACTCCGAGAAGGTTAGGGGGTGGCAGCACGCCATGTAGGTATGACCCGTGACACCAGTAAGAATGACCATCGCAAGCTGGTATGAACAGCTAAACCCATCAACCTATCATGTTAAAACATACCTTATGCGGGTCAATTACCATAAATTGGTTGAGTTGTTTTTTTTTTTTCAGCAAGGAATTCAGAATGTTAAGCTGGGGGGAGGGCCAGAGGGGTGGAAACTGGCAGGCTGTATATGAATGGTAAGCAGTAATGCCTGTTATACGTCTGCCCGCAAGCAGCGGGCGACTAACCCAAAGTTTTGTCTACATGCTCCCCAATATGGCCAAGACAACCGTCCACAGTGTCAGCCAGCAGCGCTGGGGGGGGGGGGCACCGCACACGTCACAGGGTTCTTTGTGGGAATCTGCGGCTTGGAAGGCGCAACCCCCTTGACCAGACCCCACACGGCCTGCGAGCAGACGGGCCCGGGACCCCCCCCTCGGCATGGACTTTCTCCCAGAACCGGCGCTTGTTACAAATATAAACCGCGGGGCCGCCCGCCGCTGCACGTCCCCAGACGGCGCTTGGAAAAATAATTTTCGAGAGGCGTGTGGGCCGGGCCGTGAATTTCAGCGTCCTGTTTCCCAACGTGACTGACATTTTGATGAATGACGCCTCCGTAACCCGTGAATTAAAAATCGCTGACCGCTACCTCAGCCGGTGCCATAGCGCACGCTCGCCGTCACGTGTGTCCCTTGAGGTCGCGGACACGCCGTCGACGCTGGCAGCCGCACGGCGGTATGATCCCGCGAGGTGTGTTGAAGTGTCACTTTGATGAATGGGTTCGGCCGTGACGCTGGACACGCGGGCGTGTTCAGGCTGTGTGTGCGCTGCATGATGACACAGGGGGCATGTTCTCAGTGTGTCACTTCCTGTAATGTGGCTTCACCTTGGAACCCTGCTTGCTCCTGCCTGCTGAATTACTCTGGTATCATTTTGGGATGAAGTTAAGTAAAGTACTATGTCCGTCTTGAAAATTTGTCTATAATCCTAGATATCAATGCTCCCATACAAAGGCAAACCACCGTAAATTTGATTTAAAAAAAAAGTTATGGCCAACATCTGGATTCTTAGGCTTTATTTTTTTTGACAAAATATCCTAATTTGACGATGCTAGGTTTTTGAATACAACACTATAATTTACCGTCCTACTACTGACATGGGTGGACAGTCAAAAAACTGGTCACGGAGGAGCCCTTAGTAGTCCACCACAGGGCACATGCCCACATATACACATGCCATTTGTATTCATATCTTTATTATATCTTTATGAGGACCATCCATTCATTTCTATGTGAAAAATGCTAATGCTACGACAACCTTAACCCCTACCCAGCCCTAACCTTAACCATAAGTAACCAAACATAAGTAACCAAAATATAAGAGTTGTTGCATTTTTAGTTTTTTGTTTGCGGTTACAGATTTTTATAAAATACAGTTTCCCCTTGTGGGGACCGAAAAATTGGTCCCCGTAATATTAAAATAACAGGTTTTTATCACAGTGTAACAATGTAATACATACATAATCCGCACACACGGGGGAGGCAGTAATCGACCCCCTCGACCCCGGAGACATGAGGCAACAGCGCCACCCACTGATCCGCACTGCATGCCATCCCACCATCCACATTTCCACCATTGGGAAAAGTCTGTTTTGCGAATGAGAGCGGCGGAGAGGAGGGAAGCGGAGACGCCCTGTGTGTGGGGTTTTATAGCCGTGTGCTAATTAAGTGTAACAGGAACTGCAGAGTTTCACTGCAACTGGGACTGAGGCCGGCACAGGGCTTGTTCCCAGCTGCCTATAAATGCGAGTGCAGCTCCTGAGCGGGCCCTCAAACGGGCCCTCAACCAGGGCCTCAACCGGCCCTCAAACGAACCCATGTGACTGTGTTAAAGAGCTGCTGCTCTACACATGGAGGAAATCTGGGGGATTATCATTTCTTTTCGAAAATTCAGGCAGGATGGAGTCCCTTGATATGAACCCACGCTGCAGTTCAGTATATCAGGCCAGTCTGTGCTGCAGGTGACCTGCCTCAGCAGGTGTGGCCTGCAAATCCTGTCCACAGTGGAATAATCGAGGCTCTCGATCCCCTGAAATCCACCAGGCCTGCTGGATAAGCTGCAGGGATTTTAGGAACTGTGGCAGCTTGGATCGAAAACTGGCTAACTGACAGGAAGCAGCGAGTAGTTATT
>JAABNY020000045.1:368835-384064 GCA_015164015.2 Brevimyrus niger | reverse complement strand
TAGTTAAGTTCTCCCCAAACGAGCTTGATGGGCCGAATGGCCTCCTCTCGTTTGTAAATTTCTTATGTTCTTATGACCCGACACTCGGACCCCAAGCTTTGCTCTCAACTGTGCGTGCGTCTCGAAGCACAGCTAGATGGCAAATGTGAAAACCGAGGAATTCCAAAGTTCTTGTGCAAATGGCAAATAAGGCGTAATTTCTGTGTCAATTTTTCAGTATTAACGTTGCAGTAAATGGGAATGACAGGCCAGCAAGCTACTGTAATGTATGATGTGGCCCTGGGCTGTGTCACCTAGTGCTACGTGTTTACAAAGCAGCACGCTGTTTCCAAAATGCTCCTGGCGCCACTCTCGCTGTCATTGGCCTGTGGTCGGGTGGCTCGTCCTATCTGGCTCCCCCAGGTGGGACATGATGGACGGTCTTTGGACTGGAATGTCCCCATGATACGGGAAGATACCAATAAACAGAATAGGTGAGGACCAAGCCCTCAGTTTCTCAGCTAATTTAATACATTTCGACTAACATATTAAACATTAAACACCATGGACAGCAGAAAAGTAACTCTTTCCATGGCAAGTAGTGGCTCAATATTTATATTTAATTTTAGACATTTTATTCTAGTCTGACCGATGACATAGACTTGACTGGAACCGACTGAAATTTATATGTCTACACTTTTCTGGTAAACAGTAGATTTATTGCCAAATCTATTGCTGCATGCCAAAAATAAAAATCTGTTTGAGTCACTTAGGCCATGTTCAGAAAACCAAGCTAAAGTCACTCAAATCTGTTTTTTTTTTTGCCTGATTGTGACTCTTTTTCAGGACTCTGAGGACTCACAAATCTGATCTCTTCAAACCGGATTTGAGTCACTTGCATATGCGGGCCCTAGATCGGATATGTGTCCCATTCGTTTCCATACCGCATGAATATGAATGGTCAGATTGGATCTTAGCAATTAAGACTCGATTCACAGCCGCTTAGTGCTTGATTTTTTTAAAAAAGAATTTAAGATTCACATGTTGTCTAGAAAAGCACCAAATAATGGTCTTTTAAGCACAGAAAAAGCAACCACAGTAAAACACTCTACATATTTAGACTGCAGTGGTAGCTTAAGGGGTTTTAAATACCTTTGTCCTGGATTATGATTGTTACCATTCAGTAATTACACTTTGGTAAATCACATGCGGCCAGCAGTTAATCTTATAGAAACAGAAGCTGGGAAAAGTGAGTCAGGATACAGAAGGAAACAGGCGCTTCACTTACTGAGGGCCCCTTTTCTCATTCATTTGTTACTTTGATGACTTTTGCTTGGAAATGCTGTACTCCACAAACTATATGAGTTATTGGTTTGATGGTGTGGGGAAATTTGCACGTACTTGGACTGTAGATAAAATGAGTCTTAAAAACCACCGGAGATCTTTTATTTTAGGTCCAGATGAGCTCTCTGTGAGATTTTTCAAAAACGATTTCGCGTGACGAGTGTATTTGAGATATGCCCAAGACTTGCTGCATTGACTTGATCTGCTTCAATGATTCTTGCAGTTTTTTGTTTAATAACTAATGCCCTCTAACTCCCCTCTGAAGATCCCTCTGCATGTATTTAACATCTGTTATTACATCCAAATATAAAAAAGAAGCATGCCAATATATGAAAAGAAATGGCTGTTAAACTGAGTTGTGTTCATATACACCAGATCTCATTGTCAGCCATCTTGACATCAGTAGGTAATATAGGAATGAATGTAACCATCCCCCCCCCCCCAAGATACCATATAAAGTAAGCTTGTCTAAATAAATCAGAGCCCCTGACCTCTAAAGCTGAATCCTCTGCAGGGCATTAGGAGAATCAAACCTGCCAATCAAGTCGCAGATGTTCTGTTTATGTTACAAGCTGTAACCCTTGTGGCCAGATCCCAAAGCAACAATAGCTGAGAGGTGCTGAGATCCAAAGAACACAAACAGGCCAGGCGGAATATTCCGGACCTTCTCTCGGCACTTCCAACAGTTTTACCGTGGTGACGAAAAGTGTCATGTTATTCAATAATTCTGAGATTACGACTTCTGCCTCGTCCATCCCCGTCAAACACCCGGCTAAACAGGGCTACCTTTTCAAAGAAAATAATATGTGCGCCGTGTGTGCTTGCCTGTAATTAGGCCATAATTTAATAGTGTCAACTCAAATCAGGCCCTTCATTTTTGAGGTCAGAAGCAGCCAGTGGGTCTGACCGGCAAGTGGAAGAACCCACAAGAGACGGGATGGAAGAGAGATCAAGGGACTTCAGAGCAGCAAAACTGGACAGGCAGAATGGGGCGAGAGGACACAGTGGCCGATTCATTGAGAGGGAACTGCAAGGTCTCTGGTAGGCATACCCATAATGCAATGTGACGCTACACTGCTTTGGGGTTAGGACAGCGGGACCAAGGGTGGCATGGTGGTACAGTGGTTAGCACTTGTGCCTCACACGTCTGAGACCAGGGTTTACGTCTCCTCCGTGGGTGTGGAGTTTTGCATTTTCTCCCCGTGTCATTGTGGGGTTTCCTCTAGGTACTCCGGTTTCCCCAACAGTCCAAAAACATGCTGAGGTTAATCGGAGTTACCGAATCATCTGTAGCTGTGCTCTGTAATGGGCTGGCGCCCCGTCCTGGGTCTTTCCCTGCCTTGTGCCCGGAGCCTCTGGGATTGGCTCTAGATCCCACGCAAACACTTGAATAGATCAAGCAAATACATAAAATGGACAGACAGATAGACACTGGGACCCATAGACCAGCCGCACAGAGGAGGACACAGGAAAAGGGAAAATGCCATCTTTGTGCATGAAGGGGGCGTGACAGTGTAGTACTGCTGTAGAACCGATGGTGACAGCTGGAAGCAGTACCAGTACAGTTATGGGAGCTTAATCTGACTCAGTTCCCCAGAAACCCACATCCTGGAACAGCATTTATGGTGAAAGGACAGTGCCTGCAATTCCAAGAGCCTTAAACTCTCCATCCTGACAGCAAGACCAGAACAGAATACAGGTGCTCCTTGACTTAGATGGGATTAAACATCGTTGGACACCACGTGAGATGCTTATATGGGGGATTGTTACAGAGATTGGAAGCGTTACTGGGTGGACGCTGGCATCATTGGCATATCGTTGGTCTGGGAACAGTGCAAAATTCAGAGTTGACTACCGAATGCACAACGCAATCACGCCATAGTCGAAAGTCGAAATATCGCAAGCCAAAGCGTCGCAACAGTGTGGCCCATTTGCAGTTACTATGACAATTGTTTTTACCTTCCGTACCCGGCAGGTACAGAGTCACATGCCCAAAACTGATTGGCTGTTTCCCACAGTCCACTCTTGCAGGGCTAAACTGATGGCTCTGTAAAGCTGTCAGTGACTGCAGAGGCCAATGGAGGCCTGAGGTGTAAATCTGCGTCAGGAGGTTGTATCTGGATTGCGTCTGCGGAGCTTTTGTTAATCAGCTCAGGTGAACTGCCACCTTATGGGGTCAACTTCACTATACTGGATACTATTCAACCACTCGCTGTTTAATGATTATTACTTCACCCTGATTTTGTTATAGCAGGAAACCCATGCAAGTTGCCTTTGCGGTCTCCTCAGTATTTATGACTTTCTTGGTTGATGTAATGTAATGTTCCTTCCCCACCCCAATATTAACACAGCAGGGAAACTGATTTTAGGCTGATACCCCAGCTAAACCCGTATACTAAGTAGCAGGGAGCCATGGCAGGGCAAGCATAAAATCGAGACGTCAAAAGACCCTGAGAAACACTCACTTGGCTAAGTAAGTGCATAATAAACAAATAAATATGACTGAAAATCACATATATTTGAAATGATCATGAGAAAATATTGGCTTTGACTGAAATATTCTCCCAGGCTGTATATTTAAAATGAGTGGTTATGGAATACGAAATGAAAGTAGAAAATGACGCATAATATTGATATTACAACCGTAGGCACGTCGGGGACAAACAGAAAATTAGGGCTGATTGCCGAAACGGTCCGAGTTGCTGGAAAAAGCTAGTCAGCCCTGTCGCCGGACGGCCCGTGATGTATTACCCTTGACAGAATGGCATCGTGCGTTTTTCGGGCTGTGAGAGCGGCACAGAGACCGAGGAGGGCCGGGAATCCGCGACCCTCCCCCTCTGCTGGTCCGCACCCAGAATTCACCCTGCCAGCAGGGACGCTCACAGAGTCACATGGGTTGTAGCTTTTGATTCATTGCACCCCCCCCCTCCCCCCACTTCCCGTTTGGCCCCCTGCTTGACAAAAACAGAACACGGTTAATGCATGCACTGCGGTGGTGCCCAAACTCACATGCTCCAGTCTCCAGTGGAGAATTCAGTAAATGCAGCACCAGCAGAATCTGACACGTCCTGCGTTTGACCGGGCATGCTCAGAACGATCATACGCCAGCCATTGTCCATCCATCTTCCAAGCACTTATCCTGCGCAGAGTTGCTGGGCACCTGGAGTTTATCCCATGCAGCACGGGGCACAAGGCAGCAGTACACCTTGGATGGTGTGCCAGTCCAGGACAGACCGCACTGAGGGCGATTCAGGGATACCGTCTCACCTTTGGACTGTCGGAGGAAACTAGCACATGCAGAAAACCTGCATAACACAGAAAGAACATGAGAATCCCATGTGTACAATTAGCGGAGCTACTTTGATCCTCCAGTTCTAGAAGCACGAAGCAGCACAGATGCTGAACCACCACACAGTCAAATAGAACTTTCAAGACGAACGATATTAGGGGCCTGATCAGCAATCTGAGGCCAGGATGGCAGCCATCTGTCAAGGCCGTTTAATGATTGCATTTGTGGGCATTATAATCAAGGGAGGACATTGATATGGACGTGCAGGACGGCTATGAGAGCTGTAAAGGATTGTGGGTCTGTAACCCAGACTCTGGCAAAAGACCCTCTTACAGTTCAGTCAGTTGTTTTTTTCAGAAACATTACTAACATTTTGAAATAAGACAAAATTGCCAGAGCCTCATTGAGTTTCCGTAATGCAGACCTCTTCCAACAATAAACAGCACATTTTCTGGCCTGTTTCTTTGTGGATGCCAGAGACAGGAGTGAGCATGGAAACGGCAGGGCACGTCCTGAGGGATCGCATTCACGGCCTGCAGCGAGGGCGGGGGCTCTGAGCACCATCTACCGGCGCCGCATGCATCGCATGTGTGATTGAAAAGGCTACCAGCTCAGAACTAGTGCACTCCAGCTACTCCAAACAGATGCTAGGCAGAGAGCCATGGTGGAAGTGTGTGTGGGGGGGGGGGGTTAGCAACCATGCTCAGACTCCCACCCACCTCAGCCGACGACCAAGCAAAACAAAGTAGCCGAGCTTAAAGCACCCCCACATCACCTTCGTGCTTAAGCAACAGGTCCAAGGTCAGCACTGCTGACCCCGTGGAGAAAAGTGGGGGCAGGGGCCACGTGAAGCTGCTGGATCACATGTTGACTTTCCAGGTCCGCTGCCAGTCCCAGCAAGGTTTGTGGGAAAGCTGGGGGTGTGCTGACTGATCCACCCTGTCACCCGTCCACGTCAAACCCTGCCCATGTGACCAGCACCAACATCAATCATGCTCCCCATTGATCTTTTTTTTTTGGGTGCCAGGCAAGAGATTTATGCAGATTTATGGAAGGTAACAGCCAACCCACCCACTCCCCCATGAACATTGGATTATACCTTTTATAAGCAATAAACACCCACCCAGGTTCAGTTCAGTTTGGTTCATTTAAGTCTAGTGCCTTCCGCAACACTCCAAAGTGTGGGTGCGATACATTCCAGCAGGTAGGCTTCTAGAATGTCGCCCACCTCCCTACATTTCAGCTGGAAGTACTTTCCCTCTCTGACAAAAGCGGCATCGGTTCCTTTCATCCCTTTCTGATACTCAGAGCTCCATAGATCCTGTGTTCACCTATGAATATTCAGAAGAAGACTGAGCCATAGTATATATCAGTGGTGGCTGGTAGCTAACAGAATTGAATTGGTTCTACAATAGCTGTTTATAATTTCATCTTAAAAACAGGGGAGGTACTACCTTATCGACCTCTTTGGAACAACTGCCTCTGCTATATACGGTTCCAGTTGTCTGTTAGCATAATTGTGTCATGGTCAGCATGAAAATCAAACACATGTATACGTGAGGGTCAGGACATACCTATAAAACTGGGCAAGGTACCACCCCACCACCTGCTTAAACAGCCACTCCGAATAAACAGAGTCGAAAATGAGATCCGTTACTATGGTCTTGCAAAGTTTTTTTATGGCATATCTACATCGGCACAGCTATGCTCTGGGTACAAACATAATTGATTCCTGTAAACTAGAGCAGACCACGGTTTGGCAGAGGCCGCTGGGCCAGCCTTCGGCGGGAGCTCTCCGCCGCTGCAGGAATTTAGACTTCAAGTTGGATGTGTGGATTTTCCTGCCTGGTTTCCGCTCGCATTGGCTGCTTTGCGCAGCAGACGCTAATGCATCCTGGCAGGAGCGGCTCCTTAAACCCCCATTCGCCTCATCTGCTCAAAGCGCTGCACATTTTCTGCAACGTGACTCTGGCGATATTAGGCGCGCGGAAGCTCCAAATAACGGTCAGCAGGAGAAACACCGACAAAACCCCTTGCCCTCTGCAACACTGATCCAACAATTCTGCAATATACTGTATTAACCAAGCAAGTGATGAGCTCTAACTCCACAACATTTATCTTTTATTGGAATAAGTGATTTGCATTCCATGACTTGAAGCTAAGTTATGGGGCTCATTATTCAAATACCTTCGGTGTAAAACCATGTATCAACCTCCATAAACATGCCCTGAAATTGCTTACGACTAACGTCAACCAAATGCAAATCTATTGAGTATTAATTTTCAGTGAGTAATTTTCCAGTTATGGCTGTGGTTTTCCAGAGCCCCTCCTCAGAATTACGGTGTACGTGCCAGAGAAACGCCCTTGGTGGAAGTATTTTCTTAACATAAGCTTAAAATTGCATTTGATTCCATTAATTTTACCGTGGAGAATGATTGTGTCTCGTGTTGAACCACCTCTTCATTTCAGGGCCCAGGGTCTTATGAGGGCAGATCCTGAGTACATCGAACTCCAAGGAAAATATAGTATTTCTTATAAATGAGCAGGGAATGTCTTATAGACTCGAAGAACCTGTAAATTCTGGGTATGGCTTCTATTTCATCATGCAAGGATTCTCCGTTCATCTTCTTCCACAATATCACCCTATTTCCCTGCATCCTGTGAGACAGCTGCTGGAGGGTTTTTAGCACAAACCTTCTCTGCTCACTCTGAGAAAACTCTGGAAAAGCAGTCAAACATCTATACCCTCAGCAGGGCTCCATCAGGCACATAGCAAGCAGACATTCAGTCACATTGGCCATAGAGCAGCACCCCATTTGTCTGACTGATGCTCTCTACGACCAAGCTGAACGGCTTTAAAGTAACTGTTCCTCATTCACGGTAGAGTTAGGGCAGCAGAAACGATCATCTCTCTCTCCCCTGTCGCAGCTGCAGCCGCAAAGCCACCAGCATTGTGGACAACCCCATGCCCCTCCCACACCCTCTTCTCCCACCTTCCATCTGGCAGAAGGTTTCATAGCATACAGACCTTCACTGCCAGGATGGGAAACAGTCGCTTCCCTCAGGGCATCGGACCTCAATCACAAACTGCATTTCATATACAGTACCATTTATTATATACTACATACTCTCTGTCCTGTCGCTACTATTGTTTGCATTTCTATTTATTTGCTATTTATTAATGTCTTGCTGCTAAAATACACTGTAGGTGGTAATACTGTATCTGCAATAATATAATTTATTCAATATCCATTCAAACCAGCATGGCTACTACTATTACCGCTCTTACTAATGTCGACCACGCAGCATGCTGTTGCGTCCTGTACATTGCACGTCCTGCGTTATTTCTTTACGTTTGTTTTTTGTGTGCCTTGGTTCTGTAGGAACAATGTTTAATTTCACTATATACTGTGTATATGGCTGAAAAGACAATTCAACCCACTTGACTTGTTGTATCATATGCTTGTTGATCATGCTAATTCATTTTAATGTCTGATGAAAAGTCTGCTTGCCGATGTTCCCTTTACATTAATTGTGCCCATAGTACCATTTACCTACACTTTGGAGATGAACCAAATCCAGAACTTCTCATGCACTGAAGCATGAACAATGGCTAATGGCTGGTTTATTGTCCCAGGACCTTGTACTGTACTCGGTTACTAACAGGCAGAGTGAATGCCACCTGCACTTCCGTCGATAGGCTTAGATGCTCAATAGAAAATGATTTGGACTGAAAAATGGAGCAGAAAATAAACAGGATCAAGTTAAAAAAATGGCAGCCCCCTGTATCTTGAACCAACTAACCAAACTATATGAGTTCTTCATGTGTAAACCTGATATCTGGACTAGGTCTCTTTAAAACTGAACTCTGTGTGGCAGTAATCTTGTTACTAACTTCAGAGCAAAACAGCATCTGTTAAACAGGACTGTTACTACTATCAGCTACATTTCCTCATGACAATTAGTGGCATGGTTGCGGTTTGGCCTGTGAGCAGGGTTTTGCGTACATATCTCATTGGCTAAGCTTTGATACGGTATGATGTCATCCTTCAGTTACTGAGTTCTAACCATACAAGGGCTGTGAGCCCAGCCTGGATTGTGATTAAACGTAACGGCCTGTCTGATTATGTTCCAGCTGGCTATCACTGCAGGTTGAATCTCCAGGGGAAAAGATGAAACAAGTCATCATTCGTGCAGTGACTACTGCAACATTTAAAGGTCTTGTTTGTTGTTGATTAAACAATGGTAAGAGTATCCACCACTGATGTGAAATGCAGGCCATTACACATTCAACACAATAAGGAATTATCATTTAGTTATCTGATGCATTTGTTCAAAGTGACTTAGAGTAGAGGGAATGGTCATGCATGTTCCCTTTGTTAGGATAATCTGTTAGCATAATGCTCTACTTGTTGAGCTACATGATGCATCATCACTGACCAAGCTGTGTGGATCAGCACCATCACTCACCAGTCTGTCGGTGAATCGTGCAAGTTCTACACTAATTTCACTTCAAATGCAGTCGCTTCGTACATGGGTGAGCGTGGGCATGCAATTTGCGGGATCCAGACATTTCCAGATGTAGAAAAAACTGGTAGAGCCCACTCCCAGAAACTGAAATCCCTTCCATCAGGGATAAGGTAGATATAGGTACGTTTGGGCCTTTTTGACTCCAGGGGGCAGATGGAATATGAAAAAATGACAGAGCGTGAGGGGCAGGATCAGGACTCCCGCTGCCTTGCTCTGCTGAAGAAACTGGCATCACACTGGGTCCAATTGTAGCCCAAGTTTTATGTTTATGTCATGATCTGGCCACAAAGAAAACGGTCTACTGAGGTATGTTTCCTTAATTAACCGAACACGCCTGCCGATGGCGGGTTTGTTCTATCTCTCCCTACCTCCTTCCCTTTTCGAGTCACTCTCTTTCCCCCTACGTGCAGGACGTCGGTCACGGCGGCGCAGCGGTGCGGCCCCGCAGTCCCGGGGTTCTGGCCGATCGTGGGCGAATGGAAGGTTCTGGAGCACCAGAGGCCCATTGCCATTAGCTGAGAGATTAATGTCAGGGAAGGAGCTGCGATAGAAAAGATCCAGAGTTTGTGGGACCGTGGGGGATATGCAGGATTCTGGGGATCTGAAGAGCAGGAAAGCGACAGATATGTTCTTCAGATTGTGGAATTTCTGCTGAGCTTCTCTGTAAGACGCTGGGGATAATCAGCATAAGATGTGAAGAGGTATGCCAGAAATGGGAAAGACGGTAGGCCAGTTATACACAGCCAGACAGAGCTGTATTAAATTCCAAAGTCACACATGTAGTTGGTGAAATAAGTCGCCTTGGATTTGGGCTAAGCTGCTAAATATAATATCTTTGGGGAATATTAAGTCAGTGGGCAGGCCTGTGATGCCGCCAGCCTTGAAGGCCGTACGGGACTTACAATGAGCAGAAGACCGGGACTGTGACAATGCTGGCGAGCTTCCACACCAATAACATCACAGGAGTCTCAGTCGTAACAGGCAAACCTTGTAAGCCCTGTTGTCAGTCTTGGACTTTTCTCATTTCCTGAAATTCAGAGAAGTCTGAGAGCATTCAACTAATAACATAACGACTGTTATTACACTAAAAAACCCTGTCATTAGTTTTAATATGCTGATATTTGCAGTCACCGGTGCAAGCCGACAATATTACAGAGGCCATTACAGAGGCCATTTCTATTGGCAGATGACTGAACAATTGACAAGACAGACATGACGGAATCGAGAGGCTGAAAAACAATTATGAGCGCAGACAGGAAAGTGCAATAAACCAGTGTTCCCTAATCCGGTCCTTGCGGACTCACAGACGGTTCGCGTTTTTGATCTGTATTGGGAGCTGGGAGGGAGCAAAAATGTAGACTGTCTGTCAGAGAGCTTGGAGGGAAAAAAATGTGGACTGGCTGTGGATCCCTGAGGACCGGATCGGGAAAGTCTGCAATAAACTATGTGTATCAGAAAAGCCTCATGGTTGCTACAACCCTGTCGCTGTCATGAGTCGCAGCACACGGATCAGGGAAACAGGTGAAGGAGATCATCAGTGGGGTGAAATAAAAGGGTTTATTAGGTGAACAAAGAAGCATGACAATCCAAACACTGCATGACACCACAATGACACCACTAGGGAAACAAACTTAGATGCGGACTTAAATACACCAAACTTATAAGGGCAACTCAAAACAACAGTAAAACAAGGGGGCATGGCACAGTAGGAAGATGTGGGCGGGGCCCTACCCCGGCGCAAGTGTCTCCTCCCTTTATGGGAGACTGAGAGGCCGGGACCCGGCCGGGACCTGCCACATTAGGAGGACAGGGGTATCCCTGAGGGGTCCTATTCAAGCTCCTCCTCCATCTCACCTAAGGGAGGAGGGGTGATGGTGTGATAGATAGAGACCTCCTTAGGGACTGGGACCGGGGGCACGGGAGTAGCGTGTGGGGGATCAGGAATGTCCTGGAGGAAGGTATCCAGGGGCAGAGCAGGAAGCCGGATTGCGGGCAAGGGGGCTGTGGTTGGAGCCGGGAGCTCAGGCAGAGCCACTGCAAGTGGCGCAGCCGCAGAGGTTGGTGTTGCGACAGCGAGTGACGCAGCTGGAACCTCGGAAGGCGGTGCTGGAGAAGGAGGCAAAGGAACCACAGGGAGCAGAGCTGGAGCAGGAGGCAAAGAATCTACAGGGGGCAGAGCTGGAGCAGGAGGCATGAGAACCACTGGGGGCACTGTGGAAACACCCGGCAAAAGAACCACTGGGGATGCTGCGGGAACAGGCGGCACAGGAACCACTGGGGGCGCTGTGGAAACAGCCAGCACGGGAACCACGGGAGTCGGGGTTCGTGCCCCGGAACCTAGGAACCCAAGGGATAGCATCCCAAATGGACTGGGCCCCTTTGAGAGCCAGGCACTTCTCGGAGAAGGGGCACGCTGCCGATGAGGGCAGCAAAGTGGCGCACGAATAGTTGGGGCAAGCGGTAGCAGGCGAGAAGACCACCAGATTAAGCACCAGGAGGGATTCCTCCTGACACGCAGCAGGGCAGACAGCAGAGAGTGAGACGGCCCCCAGGGAGAGTTCCTCCGTGTCTTCCGGTCTCCGTGTTCTCTGCTTCTTCCGCCTTGCTGCTTTTGCCGACGTTACAGGCACCATAAGGTATCCCACAATCAGTGGCCACCCACTTACTTTTCGCCTCTGCTAGCTCGCGCCTCAGTCACCGCAGGTCCTCACGTACCTCCTCCGCGGTGTGTGCGTCTCCGGGCAGGGACATCTCCTCTAGGACGTCCCTGCTCCAGTGGGCTAGAGCCCGAAGCATGGGATTGTGCCGGACTTCGGGTTGAGCCAGCCAGTATATCATCTCGTCTGTGGCGTTGAGGTATTCCTCTTCCGCTAGACAAGTCGTCTTCTTCGCGAATTCTGTCATTCTCTTATGAGTCGTGGCACACGGATCTGGAAAACAGGCAAAGGCGATCAGGAGTGGGGTGAAATAAAAGTGTTTAATAGGTGAACGAAGGGGCATAACAATCCAAACACTGCACGACACTACAATGACAGAACGAGGGAAAACTCTGACGTGGACTTAAATACACCAAACTAATATGGACAACTGTAAAACCTTGGGAATCCCCATGAGGTTAACGAAGAGGCGTGGCTCAGGAGGATCGGCACGATCGGGGTTGACAGCCGCTGCATTTAGCGCCAGTTCTTCGCTACCGTGTCTTTGATGAGCCACTAATAAGACTGAGGCCAAACTCACGCATTTGGGGGAAGTTGTGGGAGAAGCCAGAGATGTTTGAGCCCGCCCCAGTTTCATAGTTCCATTTTATGGTTCCGTGTTTGTACTTGACGCATCTGTGATGTAGCCTAATAAGTCACTCTGTCATGGCGAGTTCATGCAAGAGGCTAAAGGTGATAGCGTCCCCTTGAGGACGATGTATTTACAACCCTCTCCATTCAGAAAAGGAATACCTCCAATGTTTTTATTATCAGATGTTCAGTGATGAAAAACTAATGAGCTAAATTTATGTAACGGATTTCCCTCAACGGAAGAAATACGGGAATTCGGTCAGGTGTCCTGGACCCTCCCCTCCCTACATGCCGAAAATAAACAGGAGGCTAGCAAGCAAGCTCCATTTTCCTTACAGCTGAAATGATTCAGAATGTATTTGTGTATGTTACGGGACGCCGGCTGGTGTGTTTGGGTCTGTAACCGAGCGGCAGTCTAGGACAGATTGTTTGCTTAAGTGGAGAGTAGCGAGTAGCTTTAACAGACATGGGACTGGTGGGGCGGCAGGTGCTGTGAGACTCTCCTGGGTGATACACCTGGGAGAGTGGCCAAGTCTATGAGTACTCAATGAATACTCAAGTTAAGGGGTGACAGCCTGATGACAACTGCTGATGCCAAATTGCCAAATTTGACTTACGGGGGGGTGGTCCTTAATGACAAAATTTTGCAAGATTTGCTAATGATAAAATTTGTCGTGCATGGGGTTGAAGTAATGGGGGTTGCCAATGATAATCATCTTGCAACCCATGGTTTGTGATCCACTGACTCAATTAATGGTTACTTTGCTTTAATTACAAATGAAACACTTAGCATTACTAATGACAGCAGTGGCTGGGTGTCTCTCCCTTGCAGCCTCACGTGGGTCTTTCCACAGCTTTTACTTTCTTTTGCTGCATAAATGACTTTAAAAATAAACACAGTTTTGATTTGCGGTGGTTGTGTGGAAAGCAGGATATTTAGAGTCTACGATGTTACTTATGATACAGAAACAAGTACTGACTATAACAATACAGTTAAGTGAGGCGAGGTTTCCTCATTCTTACAACATGCAAGTGACTCACCATTCTTCTGTTTTCTTTTGTTGATTAAGCACTTTTTCTGTAGGAAACTGAAATGAGCTGGAGCCGAGGAAACAAATCCTAATGTTTAATTCGCATCAATTTATTATTCTGTTTTTACAACTGTTATTGTTACCTAGGAAACGGAAACATTTGGCAATAAACTTAAAGTAACAGCATTGATGAAGGTGCCTAGCTTGTTTATAAAAATGGCCACTTCTATTTAATGTGTTTAATTTCGCAAACCCTGTTTCACTAACCTGGGCACGTACAAAAGTGGAATATTAATTAACGTATACTGACTTTTGGGCTGGCAGGCATAAAATAAACGTCAAAAGTATGGGATTGTTAAAGGTTTATTACTTACTGTTACAAATAATGTTACCTGTAATTTTTCATTTCTATTCAAATGGCCCTGGCCTTTTCTGCAGTGATTATTGTTCTACTCTTGCAAAAACAAGGGAGTCTGCAAGTATGGTGTACGGCTTTGCCATCTGTTCCAAGTTTAGAAGCACATCCCTTTAAATGTTCAGAATGATACAAATAATTGAAACACATGTTCCTTTGTCAGCCCATAAATGTTTATTAAATAATATGTCGCATGAGCATTTTAAACCCGGCATCCCTGGTCTTATTTAATCATGAGGAGATGCATGTTGTTTTATTTTAATATCTCACGGGTAGCTGTTGTGGTACCAGTCTTTGGTGTCAGTGAGTCCATTCCAAGCTTGAAAACGGCAGGTCTATTTTCCCTCCAATGAAAAATCAGTGGATGTTTTGAAGAACATTAAGAACCAATGGATAACTCTATTCACAAGGTCATGACCTTTATTTGTTCCGAGGTCACAGCTGCAAAGGCTGATATAAAAATGGCAAGTAGGAGACAATCAGAGTCACTCGAATCTAGAATCCAGTAACCCAAAAAAGCTCTAGGCCATGTTTCTCAAATAAATTTTTATGTGTAAAATATGTGTGCGATTTAGTAGTTCATTCATTCATAATTAACAGCTCTGGTTAACTCAAATGCTGGTACAAAACTTACTGAAGAAGAATTTCCCCAAGTAATGGCAAGCTTTTGAAAGTTTACATTTACCCGACCACGTGATTAATGGTGGGAAAGGCCGAAATCCTCATAGCTGCTTATGATTCTACTCGAGCCCCTAATGGCTTTATTGATGTTGTCATTTGGATGATAAACCTCCTCAGCTGCTTATTCCAGGTGTGATCCAGGTGCCACCAAGAGCGTATCACTAACTCGCTGGACTCCAGGACAGGAGTCAGCTGTTGCATTTTGGGAGTTTCCATTCCATTAATTTCAGTCTATAGTAGAACAAAACCACACACAATCAAACCTGTTTATTTATGAGGGGGAGATACAAATTTCATAAAGTAGTTCAGCGTAGATTTAGGTTTTCTTTTGTCCTTGTCTATATGCCAGCTCTCCAACACGGCCTTCTGCGGCTGCATGTCCGCTGCGCAGCTCTCCGACACGGCCTTCTGCGGGTGCATGTCCACTCCGCAGCTCTCCTACACGGCCTTCTGCGGGTGCATGTCCACTCCACAGCTCTCCGACACGGCCTTCTGCGGGTGCATGTCCGCTGCGCAGCTCTCCGACACGGCCTTCTGCGGGTGCATGTCCACTCCGCAGCTCTCCGACACGGCCTTCTGCGGGTGCATGTCCGCTACGCAGGTCTCCGACACGGCCTTCTGCGGGTGCATGTCCGCTCCGCAGGTCTCCGACACGGCCTTCTGCGGGTGCATG
>JAABNY020000045.1:346682-359827 GCA_015164015.2 Brevimyrus niger | reverse complement strand
TCCAGCATGCCCTCTGTGCCACCCTCCAGCATGCCCTCTGTGCCACCCTCCAGCATGCCCTCTGTGCCACCCTCCAGTAAGCGCTCTGTGCCACCCTCCAGCATGCCCTCTGTGCCACCCTCCAGCATGCCCTCTGTGCCACCCTCCAGCACTGCAGCTCCAGATTTCCCGGTTTACATTAGGTGGCCACAAAAAGGAGAACCAGAACTGGCATACGGACCCAAATTTTTTCAATATATGACTGACCCAGATTATCTGCACCTGACAAACACACCTGGTATATCAACCCCCCGCCCTCAACGTTTTTATTCAGGTCTCTCCCAGAAGGATTTCTTTCCCTGTTATCACATTGCAATGCACCTGTGTAGATGAAAAGATTTTTAAAACTAAACCTGGTGGGAGAGTGTTGTACACATCTGCTTGTTTGCCGATCTTCTAAATTTACTAAAATTCCAATTGCCCTGTATATGTTCATAGCTAGAAGCACGTTTTTGACTTTGGAAACGTGACGTTATCAGTGATACACCAGTGAATTGTTCGTTTTCTTTTTAAATCAGTAAGAAAACCATTTATCATGAATAATGACAAAATAGAGAGCTACATTTACACTTAACAGGCAGGAAAGCAAATACATATCATCAGATTGTTTTAATTTTAGCTTTTGAATATGATATCACTTTGAACCACTGAAATACCTTAATGGAATAAAATCCAGCATATCCTTACATTATGAATATAATGCGTAATATAAACTGCTAATTTTGTATTCAGCGTTCCTTTGTGTATTTAACCATCCTCCTTCAACAAAACCAGCCCACCATAGTTGCCTATCACAGCCAATAACAGATAACGTCAGCATACTCTTACCCGTATTTACATTTTTAGTAATTTTTAACAGATGTTTTTGTCCAAAGCTACATTAAACGGATATTACATTATGAAAAATTTAAACATGTTTTTACAAATATCATGGTTGGGCAAAATCGCCACACACTCCGACTTAACGAAATCGTATATCGTGATATGTTGACGGGATTATTGCAAAAACAATGCCGTAAAAATAGACACATGCTTAAGACAAACGTTGGGTTATATTTACATACCATGAGCTCTAACTACTTTTGCTTTGTTTTGTACAAGAGCACTGCGTGATATTTTGGACCCCATGATAAAAGCATATCGCACTCCCCCACCCAGGTCACCCCTGACCACGTAAACACATAAACTAATCGATATTGGCACCTTTGATTTTAGTTTATGGTTTTAAGTTGTTGTAAACAAGTTTAAATTATGTGCACCATCAGGTTGTACAGGAAGTGTATTTAGAAAGTGTGTTTACTTTAACGACAGTGCCGCCGCCAAGCTCACCCTCCAGAGCCAACATTACCTTATGATGTTCCGGACACAGCCTCCTTTTGGGAGCCCAACCAGGCGGTTTGTTCAGGTTTAGTGCTGCAACCTGTATGACCCAGTGTTGCAAGCTATAGTGCAGATCCAAATGAGGGAAAAGGCATCAATTTTCTATATACAGCAGCAACTCCAGATCAGCCCACAGTGTTTTTCACGGATCCTGTCCATGTTTACTGTAAAAATGAAACGATAGACATACAGTATCCCCACCTGTCACGCGGCTCACGAGTGGCATTAATCCCGGAAACCATTGACACTTTATTGGATATTGTATTTTTGTTTTTCTGTAAATAGTGAATCCCTTCGTTTGCTTGAAGTTTAAAAAACTTTAGCTTAGCGTTTCTTTAACTTTCATTGAAAAACATTCTATCGTGTATTTTATTGTATTTTCTTCTTTAACTATAGCTGATGTTTTTCTTAATTTTTTTATTAGATATTACATGTATTTCACAACTATGGCTGTTCGCATGGCAAAGGAAGAAGACTTTTAAAAAAAAATTCTTTTACATTTGTAACATTTTGTAAGCCTTACCTAACCACCCCAAGCTCTTGGCTCTATGACACATCTAAGAAGAGCTCATGTCAAGGCTACAGTTCTAAGCTAATATTAGTTAATTTGTGCTAACCTAGCTTTGAGATATTTCTTTGTCTGCTCCAGTTCATTAGAATTGAGTGTCAACTAGTCTACCTGCAAATGTCTCCAGATAATATTTGACATCATGTCTCTGAAAATTCAAGTTGTTTTAGTTTTCTCAATAGAGCCATGGTCGAAGATAGTCCATCTGTATCTATGTCAGTAATAAGTCATAGCTGTCTTAATCGCCGAGCTTTCACACATTGACCACTCACTGGTCTGTGGGGAATATATTGACCTGAATATGGTTATTATAAAAAGTAGGGCCCCACTGAAGTTCACCATTGGTGTGTTTCTTAAACGTAAAATCCCTCTGTTGCAAGTTAAGTCTCGTTTAATGAGTGTCCTGAGTATGCTCTGTCCAACAATGCCTTGTACAGTCTATTACTATAGTTAACTCTGGAAATAAAGCCAATCTTTACCGAAGGAACAGCCTAGTGTTATTCAATTCACAAGGCTGAAGCGTTTGATTATTCAGCTGGGAGCGTTTAATGGCTGCTCCTACGCTTTTTGATTTCAGGTTGCAGTTATCTTTTCTTGGCTGACTTGCTTCACTGTATACTTTGTTTGGGATCAACGAATGAAATAAAACGCGCAATATCCTGTGGCATGGCTGTATCTAGAATTCTGACATAAATATTACATCATGTGGAAGGGTGCAATACATATGACATAATTACCCTGACCATCACCTTGGCCCTTCTTTCAGTTCATTTCAACAATGCATCAGGCATGCAGTTTACCTCTGCGCTGGCCCAGGCTCTGACCGTAAAGCCTAGCCGTAAAACTTTTACCCCAACTTGGTTTTATGAACAATGCTCTCATCAAATTTAACTCGATTTAGGAAAGAGGTAGTATAACTGCTTATCTTCTTTATATTATTATGTGCAGACTTTATTGGTTTTAGAATAAAGGTAGAGATCATAAAAAATAAAAATGAAAAGGATAAATGTAAAGGTGAAAAGTGAGTAAAATTTATGTTTTGCCTACTCTGTTGTGCACAAAGTCTATCAAGCCTTTTACATTTTTTAGAGTATCTCAAATATATTTCTTACTAATATGCAGAAAAGTAAGTTATTTGCATCCTTTGGTTTATAAGTATTTTATATTTGATTGAAGTAAAATGGTTACTGGCTCATTTTACGATTCCGGTTTCTGATTTCAGCCTGAACTGATTCTGTGACAATAGTTTGACTTTCACACATTATTCATATTTATATCTACAAAGCTTATACAATGTTTTGAAAATATATTGTTATAATCTAAACCAGGGGTGTCAAACTCCAGTCCTGGGGGGCCAGAGCCCTACACAGATTTTGGTTCACCCTCATTTAACACACCTGATTTAACTCCTTGTGCTAATTACAATGCAGCTCTTGAGCTGAATCATCTGAGGTAGAACAGGGAAAGAACTAAGCTACAGGGTTCTGACCTCCCAGGACTGGTGTTTGACACCCCTGTTCTAAACAGTTATTTTTACAAGGCAGCAGCTCAGTTGAGACCCTGATTACTGTGAATTGTATTATATAAAACATCCCTTAAAGCAAAAACAAAAGGGGAGCTCATATCATGACTGTAAAAGTGTGAGTGCAAAGGCTATCGATGCATTATGTACTTAAATCTATATACACACAGCCCTATGTATACAGTACCGTTTCGGATAGTACTTTACTGTGTGCGTCAAACACAAATCATGTTTCCCCACATCCTTTTACCATTGTTTTTCTTGATGTAAAACGTTTGCTAAGGCTAAGGTTTTGTAACCTTACGTAAGTCAGCTAACCTTAATGGATGCTGAATGTAAAAAATACCGTGCAATCTCATTAAAGTCAGTTTTCAGTCTATAAGTTATGCTTTATTTTTGCTTTATGATTTGAAGATATGCTTTAGGTTACCATGTAAAGTGAAATTGTATTTAAAACACAAATCCTAGTCCCAGAGTTATGTGATTAATCAGAATTATGTAATACATGCAGAAAGTTCCAGATCAGATAAACAGTTTTTATTTGCTCAGACCAAACAGTAGTGAAGTGGGAACTTGGAGCATAGAGTTTAAAGCAGCGGTTCCCAATCCGGTCCTCGGGGACCTACAAACAGTCCATGTTTTTGCTCCCTCCCAGCTCCCTGGCAGACAGTCCACATCTTTGCTCCCTCCCACGTGGACTGTCCGGCAGGCATGTGCAGGAGGGATTCCCCACTTCACGATGGCGCCTCACGGTGGAGAATTCCCCGGCTGGAACACGACATGTGTGGCACTGCGGTGACAGGGTCCCTGCCGCTCATCACGCACGTCCTGGGGTTCGGCACGCACCCCATAAATTGCAGTGCAAGGAAAACAAGACGCATGATATATTACGGCCTAATGAACATGAGAAAATGAGAGGAGGTGTGTCTGCGAGGGTGGGAGGTGGGGGCCGCCAGACGGCCCCAGACAACACCTCAGGGGCCGAACACGGACGCTATTCACAAGGGGTTAATTGTAGGTGTTTTAGGAGTGCCTGCTGAGAGAACTCAGCTCATGGAAAGAAGTCTATATTAATACCCAAGAGGTAATGAGGTGAAATTGGTCTGCCTGTGACGCGGGGGCCTGGCAGCCGGAGACCAGGACGCTCCCCTGCTTCAGGATTGTTTTCATTCAAAATAAAATGCCTGAAACGTAACCGTCCAATTAATTCACATCTCCATACTCTCCGCTTCAGTTTCCACTCAGGCCGTGCAGGACGCCGGTCAGACTCACCGAGCGATTATTTGATTGGGTAATTAATAATTCCCCCACACTGCAATTAAATTGAAATGAGTGTAAAGACCACAGAGGGTGGTGCCCATTTTTTTGTGCCCCTGCAACACCCTCCCCCAACACACACACACACACACACACACACACACACACACACACACACACAGACACACACTTGCCTGTGAGCAGTCAAACTCCCCATTGTTCTTCTGTGGGTATTCTGGTGGTAAGATTCTTGTCTGTTTAACGCAAGGCGTTGTGTTCGCTGGCTTGTTTTGTTCTTCACCTGCTCCTTGAAAGGAACGCAGTGAAGGGGTTTCATATGTGCTCCGTTTTACTGAATGCAGGCTGGCAGGGGGCCATGCGCTACAACTCAGCCAACAGCTGAGCGCAGAGCGATGCAGTACAGCCCCACCGCAGCGGCGAGCTGAGCCTCATCACGCGCACAGGGAAGACGCAGCTACAACGCTGGTTGGTGTGTCGAAACTCACGCATGGATGGTCCAGGTGGACAGTGAGAGGCAGTCGGCACCAGCCATAGTGAAACACAGCTGTCTCATAACAAACAGTCAATAACCAAGTCAAAGGGACGGTGTTTGGGTTACGCAACACACCATTGGACACTGCCCTCTCTGCAGGAGTCTGTCCATTACCCTACAGTCTTATAACTTTATTATGTGCTTTACCATTTTATTTATTTCACAGATGTTTGTATCTAAATCAATGCACATTTTATGCAACAAAGTGACAGGAAGATCTGTCACCTCGTCCGTAGAGATACTGAGGTCACACATCCCTGGGTCGGGGTCGGGGGGGGGGCTAATGGTGATGTCTCTCTTCCAACCCGGGGATGTGAACCATCAACCTTCCAATTACAGACACAGCAATGGAGACTTTGCTCCAAACCTTATCAAAGATTGTTTAATATCTCCAAAATAAACTTCAGATTTTCTGGAAAATTAAGAAGAAAACACAGTTTTAGAGCCAATCCTAAAAACCTCCCTTGTGATTCCAGTTTCAAAATAGATATTGTTCATATGGAGCAGAATGATTCATTCCTCCTTCGGTGTCTTTCCTTAAAGAGGCAATTCTTAGTCATTCCTCTTCTGTGAAGATACATTTATTCCAATAATATACTTTTTATATAAAAGTCTGAGGTAAATGTAGGAGGACGGAACTAAAATACAGAAAACCCCGATTCCCTTCAGCAACACAGGCCTACACCTTTGAAAGGTTGTCAGCACACTCTGTGGCCACAAGGGGGGGCACAAACCCCATAGGGACAGGCAGATGTCATGCTACGTAGATGCCCAGGGAGCGCAGGCAGTTAACCTGCATTTGGTTACTTCGTCGTCTCACTATGTTCAACACTGCTTGCCTCCCTCCTGCCACACAAAAGCCAGGGCTCTTGTACTTAGACTGTACTCAAGAACACACAGTTCAAAAAGCCCATTTTCTGACATCAAAAATTTTATACAGTATAAGTAGTGTATATATTTGAGGTGCTTATCAATGAAAGCACACAGCTGGATGGAAAACATAATAGCTGAGATTAATTAAGCAACATTCTTTTACTACTGTTTGTATTCATACCTTGTTGGGGACTCTCCATTCATTTCTAGGTGGGAAATTCTCATCCAACAATGACAACCTTAATCCATACCCAGCCCTAACCTTAACCAGAAAAAAAAAAAAAAAAACTAAATACAAGACTTTTGGGGTTCTAAGTTTTCGGATTGCATCCACAGATTTTTTTTAAATAAAACTAAGGTTCTTCTTGGGTGAACTGAAGAAATGTCCCCACAAGGTAAAAAGTTGCAGGTTCCCCACAGGTCCCCACAAAATCTGGTCCCCACAGTGTAATAATTACTAAAACACACATGCAATTTAAAACAATTCTCAAGGTGACATGTGGGAATCACTGACCATGCAGTGTTCAGCTTGACTCTGAATGTTAAGCCAGAGAGAGAGAGAGAAAGAGAGAGCGCTGAATGGGAGCCTCGGATTTATCCGTGCAGGTCTCACCAATCAAGCGGCGACGAGCACGTTTCTCAGTAGGGCCCGGCCAGTACGGAACGTGAGGCGGGAAGTCGTCTCCCGGGCAACGGCGAATAACACGCCGCTGTCAATGTTAGCGTTGATCACCGCAGGTTTCATGGCCGGCTTTCAGCTCAGACTGCATCTGGCCGCAGTATAATTCGGTCTGGGGTGGACGCCAGCCTCTCTGTTCCAGCGGGGACGTGGATGCCAGCGGCTCTGTGGTCAGAGAGAAGCCTCACCGTCCACTGCAACAAGCTGCCAGTGTGAGGATGAGTCACACTGACGCTGTATCTCGTTGACTGATGCTCTTCTCTCTTCTCTGCCTCTCGCTCTCGTTCCCCGGAGCACCGGTTCGCACGGAACATCTGCAGCAGCGTATAATTGGTTCATTGAGCATCATTCAAAGACTCCCCTCGTCTCTGGCGCAGCTGAGGGGTCCTTTCTACCAGCCGTCATCGAGCCCGACTGCGCTGCGCAGCTGGACTCGCAGCTGTAATTGAAAGCAGTCACCATGTCTGTCATGCAGGTATTCAGTGGGTCCGTCTGGCTCTGCGATTGACGGGGGCCGCATAGACATTCCAGCGAGAGCACCGCCCTGATCCGCACTTGAGATTGATGGACGGGTATCTGTTCTACAGGTGAGGCAACAGCAACTTGGTCCCTCAAAGTAGTTTAAAAAGGCACTTTTTTGTTTGTTCTAACTGCGCAAATACGTGGCCGGGCCCTTGAAAAATTCTGTCAAATGCATCCCCCCCACCAAAGCTACCGTTATCCACACTCACACACTCATGAACACACCCCCAGGAGTCTTCCCCATTCTCCCCTATTAGAGGGCAGCCCTGTGTTCTGATTAGGGTTGGACTGGCCATCTGGCATGCTGGGGCTGTGGGCCCAAAGGGGCCCCAAAGTCCAGGGTCAATTTTTATTCCCAAGCCAACCCTGGTTCTTATACAGGTTTTTTTTTTTTTTTTTTTTTTTAAATAAACATGCATTTTAAAATGTGTAATATGGTCTCTTCTATCCAATTTGTCCACAGAGACTGCAAAAGGCCATTCGCAAGGTCACTAAATTATCACGCCTTTTGTTGAGCAGGATCTGTCTTCTGGGGCCTCGTGGACCCCCATGACAATGCCGGTCCGGTGGAGGGGGTGCGTGTGCAGCTGGTGGGGCGGGCTGGGCAGGCTGGGAGTGGGGTGGGCAGCAAGTCTGGAAGAGCCCTGTGGGACTCGTGTGCACTGGCAAAAACCAGACATGAGCGAGGGGTTCCAGCCCAATGGGGTCGGCCGTGCATGTCTGGTGGGGGAGCCTCACGAGAGCAGTGAGCACTGGCCAAAATCAACCCCGGTGCCAGGGGTTGCAGTGCTTACTTGGCCTTGAATGCTTGCTAACTTCACAAATAAGCAGCTCTTCCACACATGAGAACAGGCAGTGATTAGGAAGCCGATTCCCCTCTGTTAGGTAAACATGACTCCTTCCGTCTTGCTTCCTTCCTTTTAAGTCCATTTGATCTTATTTAGATTAAACCATTTTGGAGGTGAAGAGGTTCTGATTAATTTAAGGTGGAAGCTGCTTCTACTGGGCCCTTTTTCTGTCCAATTCTGCTGCCAGAGTGTGGAAGAGACATGGTGACGGACTGTCGATGAACTGGGAGGCTCAGTTCGGCTTATACGACCAACAACGTCGGCCCAAAGTACAGGAATATAGTATGGAAAGCATTTCTTGACTGAGCAACTGTAAAGCGACTCAGGGATTTTTAGGAATAGGGAGAGCAATGTAATCGAGTTCAGTTTTACACGACACAATAAAGGGTCCTGGATTGCTGTAGCGAGGCTGCTAGAGGAAGCGGAATATTTACTTTATTTTAGCATCGACGGCCGCGAGGAACTCGGGCTTCAGACAGGAGTTCCGCGAAGTGACCGGCGCTGAAAAGCCGTCCGCGAGACGTGCTTCCCTGGAAGAGGCGAAGGAGCAGGAACGCTCGCTCTCTGTCAACGCCGGCAGGAGAAAAAATACGACGGATTGAGTTTGGCCCAGTGACCAAGAGCGAGTCAAAGTGACATACTTTCATGCGTCCTAGATTGCACTCACTTTGATTTAAACGCTGAGAGGAGACCCTCCGAGGACGAGCGTGAATCGTCGACTCGACGTCTTTTGTGTAAATATTCCCCTTGGCGTCTTCCCCCTCCCCGTGTCTTGGTAACGCTTTCTCCAGGATGGGAGGCTCGCGGCGGGCCCCGCCGCTGCGGTCTGGACCCCGCTCCCTCCGTTAATTCAGTTCAGTGAAAGAAAACATGACCCCATCACGATAAAGCGCCCTTGTTTTAAGGGACGGCTGCCTCTGAAGAACATACAGGGCTACGAGTACATTGCACACACATATATATATATACACACGCACACACACACACACACATATATATGCTGCTCTTATCTAAAATGAATTGCAGTACTGGGGAGGGTTACACTTCATTGGTGCTCCATGGGATTTGAACCCCCAGCCTTTGCACTGTAGGACTTGTAACACTTACAAAGCTTTGGAATGTCTGCTATTAAGGACTGCATTGCATTGCTTTGGAGCGTTATGAAGTTGTAGATAAGGAGTGAAACTTATCCACCCATTTGCTGTATCCATATCTCCTATGCAGGATTGTGGGGGTCGGGAGCTTATACTGGAAGCCACACAGGCCTAAGGTAGGAAATAACCTAGGATGGGGCCCCGAGCCATCGCAGGGTAACACTCACCATTCTCACCTATGGACGATCTGCTAACTCCGGTTCGCATGTTTTTAGACTGTGGGAGGTGGGAACCAGAGTACTTGGAGGAAACCCCATGATAACGCGGAGAAAACATGTAAACTCCATATGCAGAGCTGGGACAGAGACTCAAACCCTGGTCTATGATGAGAGCTGAAATAGCGCTGACCATTGTGCTACTATGCACCCTCATGCGAAACCCGTGAAAAAATTAAATGTTTCTCAGTAACGATATGCAGAAAGGGTTAGAAGCATCCACATTACAAGAGACTAAGCAGATTTCTCACAATGGTGATTTCATCCTGTCGTGCTGGGACAGCAAATTGAGACCATATTTCTGGGACTGTGCTAGTGAGGATGATCAGCAGATGTTGTTGTGTTAGGTATGAAGTGAGACCTGGACAGCATCAGGAGAAGCTATCTGAACAGTTAAGGACATGGTAGAGTACCGCTGCATTTCCCTATCAATGTATAATCATGTTGTTCCTCTTTGCAAATGTTCCCACAGCCAACATTGCCGAGAACATCGGCTTCTCTTCGTCTTGTAAAAAAAAAAGTGAAACAATAAACAAACAAACAAACATGCTTCCATGCTAAAATAAACTATTGCACAGTATAACAATCAGATTTGTCTCCATTCTGCAGTTGATTCATCCACGTTGAAAGGATTACCTGCTTGTTGAGAAAATACATTTCACATGAAGCATAGATGCATAGGTCCTGGTGTGAAATCATAATTATACGTAATTAAAAATGCGGCTGAGTTCCACGGTCCAGCCTCCAGCATCATGGGCATGTCTGTGGTGTCACTGTTTACCTCCGTCAAGCTGGACAAGTCCCATGAGCTGAGGTTGTTCAGAGGGATGAAAAAAGGGATGTGTAAAAATAAAAGACGTCACCAGTCAAATCACGTAGTTTATTTACTGTCACTCTGCGTGCGTCACAGATTAAAATAAACATTGTGAGGGAATGCAAAGGTGCAAATAGGGTAAAGTGCTTAGCTATAGACAAGGAGAGTGTGATTTTGTCCAGTGGAGGGGGCAGGAGTAACTGTGAGTGTCTAGATAATGCCTCGAGTCCCATGAAAGTTATCACTATACTTGACAGGGCACAAACACTCAGTAATAACTCACTTACTACTGAAGTACAAATCATGAAAAAAATACTGCATAGTCACTACTTGACATAAGATGACATAAGATCACAGTTCATTAATGATGAACAAACCTCCATCCATTCATTATCTATACAGCTTTATCCATCTAGGTCGCAAGGAAGATGAAGTCAATGCCAGAATCTTTGGGCAAGAGGCAGGGTACACCCTGAGCAGGTCAGCAGTCCACCACAGTGCCAACACAGGCAAACAGCCACACACACCTATGTGCAACCTAATAATCCACATGTCTTTGGACTGTGGGACGAAACCCACGCATGAGGACATGCAAACTCCACACAGAAAGGCATCCAACCCAGGACCTTGTTGCTGTGAGGTGACAACGCAAACACTGCACCAGCATGCCGTCATGAACAAACATCAGTCTTTCACTTTTCAGTGTTCATGACTTGTTCCTTCAGTAGTTCACAATGGTTTATAGAATTAACATGCATTATGATTTATTAATGATGAATTAACATGAAATCAGTATGTGACTAACACTTAATTTGTGGTTAATTAACACATAAATAATAACAATATTATTTGTGACCCCTCAAGCTACTGTAAGTGTTACTGAAAAAAAATTATGGGACGATGACAATGACAATCAATCCATTAGGTGATATAAGCGGTCGCCTAGGTCGCCGAATTAGCAAGGCAACTTCAAAATGAAGTGATAATTTGTTTAGCATTTGCTCAAGTACGGGTACACTAGAATGCTTCTTTTCACATATCCCATCATGCTTTGCTTTGGGCCTGTGGGCGGTGAGGCTTGCCTGCGGGCTCACGTGGGCTCCAACTGGCACTGAATATTTGGATAATGCACCTCTGTTTCTTTGGTGCATCAGAAGGTCATAATGGTTGGGGATATGATTAGGCAGGGCGGCAAATCGCAGCAGAATGATCTTTCATTCCTTCATTTTGCAAGCGCATCAACCATACATGCCGATACACGTTAAGATGAGGAAAATACAGTCTTTTGAAAACCTCTCGGCGTATTATTTCTTAATGAAGGTGAAATTCGACACTCGTGTTGTGTTAAGGATCCCATCAATTGCAGGTTCCTTCGAGGGTCAACAGGTGTTTATTGGAAAACACGAGCGGGCAATAACAAAAGTGAACTGGTACGAGATCCAGGCGCCTTTCAGGCACAGACTGTCGCGGCTGCCAGAAGTACACAGATTTATAAGAGCCCCAGAGAATAAGGGGCAGTCTCTGTCGATTAAAGTGGGAAGAATGTACCCTGCGCTCCCCAGGATTAAGGGCCCGACCCCTTAACAGCAGTTTTTAATAGGTGCCCTTAAACTCCTCTGTTGACCAACACAATACCGATACTGTACCAGGAAAGAACCAGTGAAGAAAAGAAAAACTTAACAAAGAAGAAGTCTGAAAAGCAACCATTTCAGTATATTTGTTTCCACTCCAAGTGCCTCTGTTTTTGCTCCAAGGACATGACAAAGCAATAATATATTATTAATTATTAATGTATAATATAATAGTAATAACAATAGTAATAATAATACAGTTGTGTGTGTCCTGTGTTGGGTTGCTTTGTGGCTGTAATGTCCAGCACAGAACTCCAAACTCTTACACCCCTGCACAGGACAAGCAGGCATAGAAGATGGATGGATGGATGGATGGATGGATGGATGGATGGATGGATGGATGGATAGATAGATGAATGGAAGGATAGTAATAATAAAAGTGTAATCAGTATTTAAATTTGCCGTTCTGCTCATATTTCAGGAATCTGGGGCACATTTATAAAGCCCTTGGTCCGGATCTTTCTCCAACCTTCATGTTGTTCCGCCAGCTTCTATGCATCCATGTGTGGTTCTTTGCACTTTAAACAAAGAAAACAGGCAAACTGTGAATGAAACAGCTGCTGAATTCTGATGGCATGTCAGATGCACCGTTGACACTGAACCTGCTTTAACGGGTCCGGCAGTCGTGTGAAGCAGCCCTCTTTGGATCTTCATGTCCAGGACAATAACTGGGCCTAGTATGTAGTGTCTCAAATTGAGCTCAGCTTACAGGATGGCGGCTAAATCCTTTATCAGAAAAAGTGCTAGGGCAGCCAGGCAGGCCTCCCCCAGACATCTCTATACTGTCACTGAGCTATTAGCAATGGTCAGTGGCAGTGTCAGGTCATTTAACATGGCTCACTGGCTCCTAGTCTGGACTTGCTCCGCATTACATAGGTGACTAAAACCCTGTAATGTTATTTTATTAATGCTAAATATGATTGTAAATCTTCAGATGCTTATAGTTGCAACTGAAGCCGTCACAAATAGATGTTAAACATACACATATCAACCACTGGGGGCCATGTTCTTGGTTTAAAACTTACACTGTAGCCTTAAAATAATTCTTCGGGCCTCATGGCCTTGAATGCCCGAGGACGGGACTAACACT
>JAABNY020000045.1:335001-345182 GCA_015164015.2 Brevimyrus niger | reverse complement strand
TCAAAAATAGGTTAAACTCACAACCCTGAGCATGATAAGTGGCTAGAAGATTGGATGGATGGATGGATGGATGGATGAAAGTTACCTTAATACGTTTATGATTTTTAAACTCATGTAAATTGATGCTTCACCTAAAAGATGGATGGATGGATGGATAATCCTCAATAGATGGAGGCATATTGAGTCCTGAAAACTTCATAGGCGATACTAGTCAATTGATCCAACAATTCTACTGAAATCATCTTAAATTCTGATGAATTTCATGTACATTTCAGTTCTCACGAGGCCACAGAAGGCTGGTCTGCTGTTAATTACTTTGTATTATTCATCATCGCCACATTATCAATAACAAGCATTTATTAAGCAGTAAACAAACAGCATCCATGTTCTGGACCTACTTGGCCTATCCAGAGTCGTGGGGGTTCTGGAGCCTATCCCTCAGGCTATGGGCGTAAGGCAAGCAACAATCCTGGACTGTGCGCCAACCCATCGCAGGGCACAGAGATCACTCACACACTCAAGCAGTTTGGTGACTCTGGTGCACTCCAGCATGTTTTTGGACTGCAGGGGGAAACCGGAGCATCCGGAGGAAACCCCGCAATGACACGGGGAGAACATGCAAACTCCAGACACATGGAGCCAGGGTGGAGACTCGAACCCTGGTACAAAAAGGCACAAACTAAGAGTACTAACCACCCTGCCGCCACCGCGAACAAGCACATGTTCGTCCATCACTTTCTATACTCACTTTTATCCTTAATCCTCATCCTATCTCCCCATCATACCTTTGTACGCTCTGTGTATCTTTGTGTGTTAAATTCATTACTCAGTACATTAAACTGCGCGCGGATCAGTACGCATTCCTGCAGACAGAGGTCAGGCCGATGTGTCAGTGATAACTGCACCCACGCTCTGCTGCATTCTGGGGTCTTCCATGATGCTGGCCCCTGATAGCTGCTTTTTTTTTGGGGGGGGGGGGGAGTCAGACTTTATGTTCCGAATTTCCACCCCTCCTTTGTTTTTCATGGCCCCCATCCTGCTTCAGATCCTTTAATGCTGCAGATAACGCAGGATAAAAGCAGGCCTTTGCCACACGAAGACTGCTTTCTGAGAACGATGACTTTATTTGTACCAAGATAGCAAAGACAGTAAGCCTGTCTTCTGTCCATGACTCACGGGAATGCGGAAATAAATATTATTTGCGACTACGGGGCTCTTTAAAGGACTACTGAGACTTAAAATAGGCAAACACATGGTGGGAGTGCTGGCGAGTGTGTCCGAGCCTGTGTGACAAACAGGTTTCATTTCATCATCTACTCTGAGTCACGTGACTCGATTCACCCAAAACCCTGCGTTGTTCTGGACGGTCTTAGGGGCTGTTTACACAAATCATTTTTGCCCAGAGAGGAAACAACAAAACCAATCTAGTAACAGCAGTAACCTGTTTTTAATTAGGCATATTTATGAAGTCCTTGCATGATCTCTGAGCGCGGAGGAAAGCAGGAGAGATATTGAAACTCGGTGTTCAGGTAGAATAAGGGTGTCACTAAAGTAGGCTGGATACATGGATATATCAAAAAAGAGTAAAGCAACACAGTAAAATCAGTCATCGTTTTAAGGCAGGGTAAAACCATAGAAAAATATTATTCACCATTCTGCCCAGGGTGGACCTCAGCCCTGTGCCCAGTGCTGCCTGGGACAGGCCCCAGTGACCCTAACCAGGCTAAGCGGTCAGAAGATGGATGGATGGATGGATTACTATACTCACACCACATCCAAATACAGCCCAAAAATAAAGCTTCCAGTCATAGCCTTTATTTTTCCATATATTTGAACAATAATGTAGCTGTAGCACTGGGAGTGGTTTCTGAGAAGCATGGGGGCTTGGCACCTTGAGGAGGTCCCGCCCAGGGAGGACATACATGCCAGCAGTCATGCCCAGTAAGAGCAGCAAACAAATCAGCCTTGTCAGGATGACTAATAGCTTAGGGCAAGAGGTCTCCTGACAGCGCTGAACAATAAAGCAGTTGGAAGTCAGGCATTTGACAGCAGCTCTCCAAGCATGGAAAGACACCAGTTTGCCTGTGGGGAACACATCTTAGCAGAAATGATAGCAGTTCCAAGGAATGCTACTGGTCCTCGGTTTAGAAGGCGGGCTTACCTTTAGCCAATCAGAAGCCTGATACATAATAATGTTACTAATACTAAGAAGTAACCAATAAAAAGATAAATTAGGAGTACTACTAATAAAACATTATTAGAAAAAAGCAGGCAAAAAGTACTTACACTAGGATTTAGGTGCCATCAAATGAGCCGATACAAACCCTTGGGCAAACTGCAAGTAGTAGGGAAAATATATCTTAGCAGATATATTGCCAAGATCAGTCCAGCCCATAATTTCAGAAACGGGGGGTGCACTTATCGAATGGCCAACAAACAGTTTCACGGCTGTTTGGCCACAAGGACACGGGCCAGCAAATTAGCGGCGGGAGGTGAAGCACCGAAGGACATTAAACCGTTTGCTAACTCAATTTGGGAAATAAGAGGCGCTATGAACAACACATGTGAATGATAAACAGGCCGCCACTCTACAGAGAACTCTGTGTCCTAAATGGTAAATGACCCGGGCCGTGTTGGATCCGATTCTGTGCCGCACGCTTGGTAAACAGCAATGAAATTACACACAAAGACCAGTTTACGTTCACATTTGCCATACTTTTTTTTTTTTTTGGTAATTACTTGTAGCATGATTTTTTTATTTTGTTTAATGGGTCCTGACATTCAGAATGGAATGTGCCGGATACAGTTTTGGGGGCTCACCAGGTCAGCAGGACTGGCGATCAGCCTGGGGCCATTTAATCCACTCTAAACAGCCCTGTGGGGGCCAGCTGGGGCGCTCACCCATCACGAGCCAGTTCCACAGCCCCCAGGCCGTTGAGGGACAGAGCGATGAAAAGCTCATCCGTCTTCCAGCCACACAAGTGACAGAAAATCAAACACGCAGCGCAAGACTCATTGAGGGCCCTTTCATTTTCTTAACATTTTTTACATCTCTGTTGATGGCAAGATGCCCATTAAGGTCCTTTAAGCCAACGCTAAAACTGAAGAAGAAAAAAACCACAACAGGGCCGATTATAAAGGCCCACCGGATGGAAACTGGAAAAAAAAAACCACAACACACACCAATAAAGCGTAACCAACTCAATTGTACTGACAGTCATTGAGTTGGTTATAACCTGATATTTTTGTGTCTGTACCCCATGCTAACAGAGAACAGCGTGTTTCTGGGGTCAGCGCCATTGCAGTGCTTCCTGGCAGTTGGCAAGTTCTCTGCATTCATGTTTTTGAGTGATTGAATGGATGAATCCTCATGAATAGAAAGGTGTACTCAACAAGATGACCAACATTTAACTCGTAACCAGGAGCTTCTTTCATTACAGAAGTGAGAGACAGGGTCTATTGGATGCAGTTTCACCTTCATCTTCCAGCCCGAGCAGATTTAGGGACGTTTCTTAATGCAAAAGGCCAATAGTAACATTGAGAATTTATTCTGATCCCGGTGGTCGATTATTTCTCCTTGTGGTCAATGGTCACGTCCATGTGGTCAAAGCACAGAAATGCATGGAGGCAGAAATGTTGTGCTTTACATATCGCCGCGTTATATACATTTACTCTCCTTATTATGATGCCGTGTTCCACTGTGAGGACTATTTGGAAAATATCATCGAACGTTTTATTTGTAGTTCTAGACTAATGGTCCTTTCCTTTGCAGAACATTGACGCATTTGACTGCATTATGAAATGGAAAATTACAGAATAATACACTGTAAACACATTACTGTAAGTAAGGTCAAAAATAGCCCCCTTGAATACAGAAAAAAATATAGTAGGAAAATGTTTTTAGGTTTAAACAGGGGCTCAATCTGTCAAAAACAACTTGAACTGATTATTGAAATAATTTCTACTGTTGCATAAGCAAAACACTCAAACGCCACAGACTAGCAAGTTGTGGTGTGACATGCATGGAAAGGGATTAATATTTAAGGAATCACAAGAACAATTAAGGTCCTCATTAGATTCCACACAAACATGATCCTTTCATAGTGGTTCAATGAGCCTGAGTACTGAGCAACAAAATGTTGGATGACACCACTGTTAGTGCTGAGAGACTTCACTTTGTTTGGCATCTGTATCCATGGCGATACGACTACACATATGAAGCCCAGTCTGTGCCTGTCCTAACCATGAATTCAGTCAAACGTAGCGACACTCCCCGACATCTATAAACATGCTGCACATCACGCATTGCAACATCCTACTTGAATTACGTGATCCAGACATACATACATCTCGAGGTCAGTCGGGACACAAACAGTTACAGAAACTCTCACGTCTCTCTTTTGTCAACAGGATGTTTGCGGAAACGAGTGTAACTGAAGCCTTACTGTAGGTGGCAGTCTAATGTCTTCCTTCAACTTAACAGCAATGTGTAAATTGACTTGGTAACACTTTCTATGAATGTCTATACAAAATATGTGAACTCATTCATAACACATTACGATGCATTCAAGAAGCACTATAAGCATGGCTATAAATATTTACAAAATGGCATAAAGCTTCATAGGCACGTTTATTATGCATTAAGAATACTGAAAATCTCATCTATAATGCACTATGGACCTTCACAGTGCAGTACATAACATGCTTAATACTGGCCATTAAAATGCACTATGAAGGAAAATATAATGCATTATAGATTATTTGCTTCCAGCAAAGTGTTACTACAGTATTTACTTCAGAGACTGTAACAGCTGAGTTTGGGTGTCCCTGTATCTACACGGTGGAGCTAATCGTCAAACCAATGAGCCATGCCACCCCATCATGCCACAATATCTATGAGATAAAAAATTCCACAGTGATGACAGTATGAGAAAAAAGACAAAATCATTATAATGGATTGACCGAGTAGCAGATATATAGCAGAAAGTTAGAAGAGGATGTCGACTATCATGTCCCGTGAAAACCACACTGGAGCAGGCCCTAGCTGGGTCTTGGACGGGTTTCCTGCAGCGTCACACACGGTGGTTTATTTTGAATCTCCTGGGTACTCAGTATGCCGTCAACTCAGAACGACAGCCACCGGGAGTCGGGCAGAGATGTCAGGTTTGCAGGAGAAACATACCAGACTGGTCCAGCACGCATCACCGATTTCTAAAAATAAACACGTCGAAAACAGAAAGCCACAATGATTCGGCTTTTTCGGCAAAGAAATGAACTCATCTGTGGTCTGCTGAGGGAGAGAGGAAGATGTATGTATCATTAAAATCCAATAAGATGCTTTGCGTGATGATTTATGTGGAGGGAAATAGCCGTTGTTGTGCTAATTACTGCTGCGTGTTCCATCTTGGCTGGACAGAGCAGGCTTTGTGGCCTACATGCGTGGACGTCTTACTTTGGCTGTTATTGTTTTTTAAACAGACCTGAAGCAGCAGTATCTGGTAAATCACTGCAAAAAGGACTATATTCTTATTTAAAATACTTTTCAAGTAAGTCCAATGGGGAAACTAACAAGGAACATCACAAAAATAGCGACAGTCTGGTAAAAGACTCACATCGTCGTACCCATGAGCTGTCCTGTCCATTTACAGCACTACAGGGCCACTCTCATCGGACGACGTGAGCGACGCCCCGTAATATGCAACACGTTAAAGTCCTGGCCTCGCACAGGTGAGAGCCTGCTGGCGGGACTGTAACCCAGCAAGCCTGACGGCCCCCCCCCACGGGAACTGGCCCAACAGCGCCTGCATATGGTCAGCCGACCGTAACAGCATTGTCAGTTTTCCCGCTGTGGGCGGCCTTCACACGCCTGACTCAGTCCTAGCGGTTACAGGCCTTCCATCATCGTTTCCAGCCTTCGGACCGCCGAGTGTGGCACCATGCCATGCCCCCTAAAGGGGGCGTGGTTCCTTTGAGTGCTGTGACCATCTGCCACTCAGGGAAAACAAACACACAATTAACTAATTACTACAGTCATAAAACACTAACGACATCCCCGCTTCTCACCAGAAGAATGCGAACGTGATTATTTATTAGGTGCGACGCTGGTTGTGCCGTAAAAAAACGAAAACCAGCCTCGAGGCTGAGAGACGAGCCGATTTTGATGGAGATGATCTCTGTCACGGTCGATTACATTGCGTTCCGTTGGTGCAAAACAGAAAGCTGTTTTTCTTGGGAAACAAACTGTTCAACTGCTGACATGCGCTCAAGGACAATTAAGCTGTGACAGGCAAACTAGTGTTTAGAGGAGTAAGATGTAAGCCTTTGAGCGTGAAATCTGGGAATGTTCCTTGTGTAGACAATGCCCATCAGTAAGTCTTGGCAACAGATTAATCTTTTTTTTCTTTTTCAAATGGTACAGCAGCTATTTGTTCTTATCTCGCTCTGTAATTATGACCCGCGCTCAATCGCTCTATTTCTCATGACCGTCTGCTCCTCGCATACCTTTGATCTTCTTTCATACCATCTACTTTCTCTCACCTACGCAAAGAATGCTCTACAATCATCACTGCCGGCCTACCATGGGAAGAATGCTCAACCTGTGTCTAATTCCCAAAGTAAACTTTAGGACCTTTAAAGGAACGAATAAAAACAACTTTTCATGTTACACTCTGTTACATCAGTATTGCATTGCGATGATGATACATAATAAACTAATTAAAACAGATTTTTTTACACTGAAACTACACTGCAAAATACATCATTAATTGATTTGCTAATTTATGTAACCCATCACTCATCCAGGAGAGAATTGGTGCGTGAAGCATTTTCCTGGTTGCCTAGCAACACAAGAAAAAGAAACACCCATGATAATATACCAGAGGTTTTGAAGCAGTAATTTATCCTACAGAAGTACAACTTGCATAAGAATTAAAGCAAAGTCAGTCCACCTTTAATTTGCTGCTGCTTAAACTGTCTGTAGCCCAGATTAAAAATTCCTCTATAGCCCTGCCATTCAAAGTTGGCTTCAGGACCTACAGGTAATCAAGGGCTTGCTGGGGGTCGTATCCTGAGGCTATATTACTTGAATTACACAATTTATCTATTTTTATTTTCCCGATTTCTATTATCATTATTATTATTGTTATCTTGCTTATTTCTTTTGGCTGCACTCTAACCGGGTCGGAGTTTGTCGGTGACCTGTACTGTTGTCAGTCTTTTGCTTTCACTCTTTTCACTTAGGGTGTCGTGTTGTGTTTTGTTGTGTGTAACAAATAATTATTTGATAGAAATTTGATCGCAAAAAAATACATAATAATAATAATTAAACAAACAACTATTACGCACTACCAACACAGAAGCTTAGCAGAGAAAGATTAAAGCTTCTTGCGGAATCAGGTGATTTCCTGTTTCAGTGGCTGTCGACAACCTCTGCAGATAGTGCCTCTGCAGTGCGGGGTTAGCGCTTTGGGGTGATGAATGGCTTTTTGGCCACATGAAAGACACATGGATGTTTCCTCATTACCGAAGGAGTCTCTGGAGATGTGGCAACTGAGAAAAGCTAAATGTACCATTTAAACTGCTGGAACAGACACGGCGGTTCGGTAGTGTTTGTCAAAACGGCTATTCGACTCATGGGGCCTCATCACTCTGTCGGATTCATAATGGGCATCTACGAAAAAGGATGAGGAGAAAGGCTGTCGTATGAAAGCACAAAAGTCAAAGTCAACTTTATTGTCATCGTTTGCATGGACAACAAAATGAAGTATAAGCCTCTCTCAGGGATGGACTGGCCATCTGGGATTCTGCGCATTTTCCCAGTGGGCTGCTGGCTATGTGGACTGGCAATATTTATTGCTCGTGGGGCCCTGAGGGACCCCCCCGCCCCCCACCCCCAGCAAAGCAAAGACTCTTCTAGAAAAGCGTTTCCCAATCCAGGTCTCAGGATTTGCAAACAATTTTTGCTCCTACCAGAAGATGGGGGGTGGGGGGGAGCAAAAGTGTGGACTGTCTAGCGGGGTGCTGGGGGGGGGAGCAAAAACATGTGAGTCCCTGAGAACCAGGTTGGGGGACACTGTTCAAGAAGTGTCCAGGCATTGTGAGGAATGTCATTTCCCCAATGGTCTTCCCTCGACCTTTTCATGACTACCAAACTGAGGATTGGCCATCTGCTCTGAAAGACACCACGGAGATACTACTGACGCCCATCTAGCGTATTACTGGTAACTCTGTGGTCTGAGTGCTTATACTGTGTTCATTAAACACACCCCGAGGAAGGCCAAATGTTCAGGGGCAGTGAAGCAATGAAGCAGTGGATTAATGCGATGAGGTCTTCCTAGTGCGCAGCCTAAGGGAGGAGGTGCGCCTATCTCAGCTTTATTTATACATCTGTTGGTACCTGGATGACAGACTGTTTTGTTCTCATGGTTTTCCGGCGCGATCCCGGGCTCCCCCGTGCTGACACTTGTCGGTCGGCGCTATGTCTCTACCTGCTCCATGGTCACGTCTCATAAAAAAGATTTTTTTTAAATCCCAGACTGGCTGTGTGCGGGGCAGATGAGGTGATATTGTCATGGCACCTGGCAGGACCTAATTCCAGGGTAAGGGGGTGGGGGTGGACACCGGGCAGTGCTGCTTGAACATTTGGAGGTGCATTTTGAAGAAGTATATCATTTTCTTGCTCGAAAGAGCATAGGAGAAGGAAATAAGAAAGGTGACCATCCTTGGAAACTTGTCTCGCTGGGGGAGAATAAATAACCGAGCGAAACATGTATGATGTCGCAGAAAGGAAATTCTGAACGCCGCACACATCTCATTTGTCCGGCAAGTTTGGCGGGCGCGTGAGAAAATAACACGGGCAAGTTCTTACGGAACTTCTAACTCCCGAATGGCTGTGGACCAGCTACTCACTACTTGCACAGCTGAGGAAACGGAGCACTTTGTATTGAAAAGGCTGCCACACCGCAACCGACGAGACTACGTCACACGGGCAGATTCACCAAGGAGTCCAAACTCACAGCTCCCAGCTTCTTTGCTGAAGGGACTTGTTTTCCTGAAGCCCAGGTTTCCAGGAACTCCTACACAGCCTCCATGTTCCTTGAACCTCTCCTGACGCCTGAACGGGTATGACGTCATGGCGGCCAGGCCCAAGGTCTCCAGACGTTGCGGCGAAAGGTGCTCTATTTTTAGCCTGTTGCCGTCGCTGATGTCACAGTGATCACCATGGGGACCTCAATGGGATCCAGTTACACAAAAGTGTGAGAACAGAGCTAATCTGTAATCAGAGCTAATGGGGCCAGTACTGACAGGAGAGCAGGAAGCCAGAGACACACAAAGCAGCCATCATTGTGGGTTTCGAGGCATCGCTGATAAAGTGACCTAATGTAACGTTCCCAAAGTCGACAAAAAGTTTATCCGGATGGTACCTTAGTAATCTTAGTAAAGTCTAGTTGTTGTTTTTTTTTTCTCCAAGAGATCCATCCACCAATCTTCAAATCGCTCATCCAGAGCGAGGTCACCATTTTTTTTTATAGAAAAAAAACAATTAATCTTCTCATTCATCACTAAACGACAATGGAGACATTTTCTAAAAAAGAGAGATGATAGTTTAAACTGATGGTACGGTTCGGATGTTGTGCGTAAATAAAAGATCGAAACCTCAGATGAGACCTTGCTCAATGGGCTTCTGGTATCCATGCGGAAACGGGACGCGCCAAGTACGCCGATACCATCCCGGCAGTGAGAAAATGCTCAGACAACAATACGTTCCTTTAAGGTCCTTTAGGGTCCTGTAAGGTAACAGTAACCAGTGTTGTGAATTCTCCAGTGTTCCCAGCTAAAGGTCCCGTCTGGCACAATCCTCTGCTGAGGTATTGTTTGTGCAGGTTGCTTTTAGCATGAATTAATGCTCTGCTCTGGCCGCGGCCCAAGAACAGCGAAGTAGGGGCTGCACAGAGGAAGGCGTGTCTCCTCCCCGCCGTCGCTAAGTGGGCGCCTTGCTAGGTTTCGCAATTCCTCTACCTGGGGGGGCAGCGCCACGGGTGCCCACCCCAGGCCGGTTTACGTGACCCGCAGTCTGCTTTTGGGCCCAAGTCTGATCACAATCTGTCCCAAGCAATCATGAGCACAAAGGACAGGCGTCTTACCAGAGGATCAAGACTGTCAATCATCTAAAGAATGACATG
>JAABNY020000045.1:305113-321506 GCA_015164015.2 Brevimyrus niger | reverse complement strand
AAACCCTAGAAATGGTTGTGCATGAAAATCCCAGTAACTGAGCAGATTGTGAAATACTCAGACCGGCCCGTCTGGCATCAACAACCATGCCACGCTCAAAATTGTTTAAATCACCTTTCTTCCACATTCTGATATTCAGTTTGGAGTTCAGGAGATTGTCTTGACCAGGACCACAGCCCTAAATGCATTGAAGCAACTGCCATTTGATTGGATGATTAGATAATTGCATTAATGAGAAATTCAACAGGAGTTCCTAATAATCCTTTAGGTGAGTGTATATATATACCGACAATTGTCTGTTTTCATTAAAATTCAACCAGCTGGAGATGTCCATACGCTGTAGGTCCGAGTGCCAGGTAGATCGTCTCTGAAAGCCTTCACAGAAACTCTAGGTACAGCAATAATCAGATGCAAAGAAGTTCAACACTGGCTGAGCTGTTATTTTTGGGGTATGAGGAAGTAAGCTTGTAATTATTTTTTTTCCCACTGTTTACCTTTTGGATGTAAAAATACATATCTAACAAATTCTGGGTATCACCTTCTCCTTTTCATTTGGTCCAGTGGTATGTAGGTGGAACAGCCTACTCAGTGCCAAGACACTAAACCAGTGGAAAAAATAATAGGAAGGACAAACTAAGAATTCAGTCACAACTCTGGAATATTACCCCTAAAACAGCACCTCTCTCCACAAGTGCAGTGTTGGGACCTTGAATAGATACTTGCACAAATAGTACAAACAGTCCTAGGTTAGGAAAAAGCACCCAAAGAAGACCCCAACACTTTTTAAACGATACTCTAGGTGACAGAAAACAGGAAGTGGATTAAGTATGACTGAAGAGGAGTAATTCTATGTTTGTAGTACATTTTTTTCAACATGCTAAACTTACTTTTAAGTCCACTTCAGACATACAGTGCTGACAGAAACTTTTAGGATGTTTGCCTCATTCAGTGAAAATATTGCTAATTTTTTGGTTTTATACTTAAGTTGTTTGTTTACAAAAAACATGTCACATTAGAAACAACCAGTAATTTCAAGTAAAACATCTATTTTAAGTAGGAATACATTGAAACCCAAATTATAAGATGTTTTTCAAAGGTTCACAAAACTGAATATCCTGAACATAATTATGTAGCATCATAACATCCCCTTAGGATCCTCTGTCTGCCCTTATCCCCTAGTGAGTGTTATATGTAGTGAACACTATATATATAGTGAGTGAATGGTGAGTGATTTCTTGAGTGAGTGAGTGAGTGAACAAGTGGAACACAACCATACTGTAGTTCTATAAGAGCTGTTCTCAGTTAAAAAGTTAATTGACAAGCCGTCTCACTGGGTGCTTTTTAATGAGTAACACCTTTGCAATAACATGAAATGGCAGACGTTTGTGTTTAGTATCCCTTTGGGGGCCAGTGACTACAGTTGCAGTTAATAGCAAAATCACAAGAATAGAACTGAATGAATCAGTCCAAAAAAATTATGGCACGCGATAAAGAAAATGTCTGTTTGGAAGGAATGTGCAGATATGATAAACGTCGCTTTTAAATGGACTTTTGTTAGGAACCAATAAATTTGCAACATTTTAAAGAATTATGCAAATGTCCCAAGACTCTGTGAGCACTGGAACTGACACATTTGCCTTTGATCAAAACAAACGAATTGATGCAAATAACAATTTGGCTATGCTAGCTAGCTCTGTTAAAAAGAACAGAAATGTTCATTTCAGGGTGGCTCAGTTGGTACCAAGTGACGGAGACCTACAGACTTTGTGTGAATCTGCCTGTTGTTAAGCATAACTTGTGGCTCTAAGTTACCCATGTGGTGTGTGTCTACAGTACATGCCCAGTACTAGAGCGGGACAAATGGGGTAGAATCCATCAATAATTCAAGTTAGTAGCTATAAGATTGATGGATAATTAATTTTATTAACCAAAATGACTTGTTGAATCATAATAACACCTAAGTATAGATTTCAGAACCGTGTGACCCAGAAATGGAAAAGCAGTAAAGAAAATAAGAACATAAGAAATTTACAAACGAGAGGAGGCCATTTGGCCCATCAAGCTCGTTTGGAGAGAACTTAACTAATAGCTCAGGGTTGTTAAAATCTTATCTAGCTCTGATTTAAAGGAACCCAGGGTTTTAGCTTCCACTGGACTAGCAGAAAGACAATTCCATACTCAAACTACACGCTGTGTAAAGAAGTGCTTCCTCAAATTCAGTTTAAAATGTTCTCCTGCTAATTTCCACTTATGGCCACGAGTTCTAGTATTTAAACTAATATTGAAATCGTCATTTGGCTGAACAGCATCCAGACCCGTTAAAATCCTATACACCTGGATCATGTCCCCCCTTAATCTCCTTTGCTCAAGGCTAAACAGATTCAGCTCAGCTAACCTCTCCTCATGAGACATTCCTCTAAGACCAGGAATCATTCTCGTAGCCCTCCGTTGCACCTTTTCTAAGGCGGCAATGTCCCTCTTAAGTTATAGTGACCAAACCTGCACACAATATACTTCACTGTTGGGCTCCGCATCCTTCAGTCCCATCGAGAGATCTTAACCTGCCTTCTCAACGGTACACTGCATCAGGCAGAGGCATCTGCTAAAAATAAACAAATGAGAACATTCATTTACTAATCCTGGAAGACAACACAGGATGTTCATTAGATGCATTAAATTTACGGGTAACATAAGTGATCTCAATGAAGAGCTGATGCGATGGAAGGTGAGACCATCACAGGGAATGCATTTCAGAATGCAGTCTACCTAGCCTTCAACTTAAAGTGAACTTATACTAAGATAGAACATCCTGTCACTAAATTTCCACCCATCATGGAACAAACTTAAAGTTCTTAGGGACATTATGCGGGGAAAGCAAAGCAGAAAGGTATCTTCAATCCAGCTGGTCAACCACCTTTCCGAACATTCGTCCGTAAATATAAATATTGAGGAATTTGTTTCTCTAATATATTTTTTTGTAAAAGAGGTTCTGTTACCTTCTCTCTTTGACAGAATTTATCATTCTCAAAAATTTTCAGTATCTCAAAGTTTAGTCTCATATTTGAACATGTAAAACATCTGTCCTTATGCACCCTAACTCGCATAATAAAATTATGGGTTTTTTTTTTTTGGTAGTTCTTATTAAGCACACATACCAGGCTAACCAGACGGAGCCAAGACGTGGATTTCCGAGGCGACCTTCGTTCAGTGTCACGGTGATGGCCAGTATTTATACGCAAGCATTCCATTTTATTAAAGGTGCAAAATATTATTTTAAGTATATGGTTTCTCTAAAGAAAGCTGGTCAAAATTAGCCATGTCCTCTGTGTCGTTTCACACAAATAGGTACAAAAAAAAGGTGAGCGGGCTGGACCTCGATGAACGTGAAACGTCGTAGAGGAAACAATGAGTATCTGTGAGGTTTCGCGCGACCGGCTGAGTGTGAGCGTGTGTCTATCTGGTAATTCCTGTTCGTTACTAATCATCAGCAGAGAGTTTTGCTCTGATCCCACAGCCAGGGAACCTCCAGTCTTCCTCCTCCCACCATTAAGGTGTCGACTGCCTGACCGAAACATAAATCATACTGGTAGGATTAAAAAAAATAAAATAAAAATAATGCCGACTTTTTCAAAAAATAAGTTCCAAATCAATGTTTGCTTTCAATTTGTAGATCTTTTAATATCAGTAACCTGTGTTATTAACTTTCTTACTGGTGGTAAAATGTTGAAATGTTGAACGCGGACGGAAACGCAGTGGAGGTGGAACACCAGGCGGGAGGAGAATGGAAACTGTGTTTGGAGCTGGAGCGCGCCAAGGGTTGGAGCGTGTCCCGATTTTTAGTGGATGAGTGGGTGGCTGTGTCCCCCCCCTCCCTCTGCAGGCCACATGCCCGTGCGCACAGCCAGTGGTACCAGTAGTGCCACATTAATAGCCCTTAGTGTAACTATGGGCTGTGATTAGGACTTCCCGCTTTTGCACAGACAATAAATCTACAGGAACAATCGGGCTGTTTCTGGTGATCAGTCTGCTGTCAAACATCACGATCAGTCCAGCTACCCTAACGAACACGCCACACTTCAAACATCAGCCAGTATGGCCTTTGTGTATTTATTCCAGATTTATTCCTAGAGCTGTGGGATTATTGAATAGGCCTTCATGATTCCTAAACGTCTGCACTGCATCTTATCTATCCTGTCTTCATTTGTGTTGTTCTGTCTGTTGTTACACTGCCTATGCCTCGTGATAAGTTAATTGCAACATTATTATAACTTTGCAATATGGGTATCGATATACAGCACTGTTTCCTAATATGATCCTCGGGGACTGGCAGATTGTCCACGTTTTTGCTGCCTCCCAGCTCCCAGTAGGTAGTAGAAATGTGGGAGCTGGGAGGGAGCAAAAATGTGGAACGCCTGTGGGTCCCCAAAGACCAGATTGGGAAACAGTGATATATATATGACCAGAGTTCCGGGCTTGGCACTACCTTTTCACAGGCCCAAGGCGAAACTTTACTTGTAATGGCGATAAAATCCATGATTATTTCACTTCCTTCACAGCACAGGTAATTCCGGAGCCCTGAGTGTCGGAGCCTATCCTGCCTATCCTGCCGCTGGACCGGCCGTGCGAGACACCCCAGAATAAATTCCTTATGCATCCTTTCTTTGTATGAAGCTGATTCTGATAATCCCTGCCTCATTCAGTATACAGTAAATAGCAACAATGCCAGTAGCAACTATACCACCGATTTAACCATTCAGGGGACAAAAAAAATCATGTCCTCTCGTATTCCTCATTATTGAGAATGACAGGAGCGCCTGCAATGTCACGAGAGCGAATCGGATACCTTTGTGTGTTTTGCAGAAACAAAACACTCAGTGGTACAGGTCTTCTTCGGGCTCCAACAACCTGCCATTCATGCACGTCTGTTTATTTTGATGAAATGAAAGGGGGGGGGGGAGTCGGTAATTGCGAGGCTTCTCCTGTGATTATGTGTGCGTTTGCACTCAGTGTGCAAAGACGTGTGCGCCAATGATTACTCAGCCACTGCACAGTTAGGATTACCAACCCACACAGTCATCCCTTTCAGTGCACTTAGCCCAATTTGCCCAAATTAAACCGCAGTCCATCATATCGGGTGCCACGCAGCAGTATAAAACATATAATTAACGTTAATGTTACACTCTATTTTGTTAGTATGTCACCGTGTTGATGTTTTATGGTACTGGAGTGCAAAACATCTAATTGACTTTAATATTATGTAAGTCCTGCACGGAAACATAAACTGTATAATTCAGTTTAATGCTATGTAGTCTGGGCAGAGGTAAAACCTGAGCAATTTTTTGTTACTCTTACACAGTACTGTGCATAAATGATTTATGCTGATTCAATACCTTGAAAGAGTAAAGACTGTGTAATTTACAATGATATTACATGATACCTATCCCAGGCAGCTTAAGGCTGGGGTACACCACGGATGTGATATCACTGTGTAGGATTACTGTGTGATTTATATTAATGTAAATACATCCGCATTTACCACTTCATTTACAGTAGAAATAAATTATTTAAATAGTAACATATATATATATAAAATACTTTGAAGTTTCTGGAATAATGCAGAAATGCTCCTTCAGCTGTTTGGAAGCAGTTTGCGGTGCCTGTATATTTTTTTTTCAGATAACCTGGCCTGTACCTACTGTACCTGGCATCAGAAACATGGCTGGCAGCTGAGTTGTGATTGGCTGAATCATGCGGGCACATCACCGAGCCACAGTGGCGCCGCACACAGGCACGGCCGACGTCACCGACGTAAGTGAAGAGCCGGGAAGCGAACGCAGAGGCGAGGTCCTGACATCAGGCTCCCTGGCTTGTGTTAGCGCGCAGGTGGCGGCTTACGGGGCTAATAGAGTGACCGGTGATCGGACGGTGTGTCGGAGACTGGGGCGGGCGGCTTCTTCAGCACAAGGCTTTGCACGTGGTAAAGTGATTTGCCGCAGGTCCCCTATCGGAGCCACCTGGGTGTTAGCGTAGCGTTTCCTGGCATGTAGAGCAAATGCCTCCTTCAAGCAAAACAGCTCCCGAGAGCCGGACTCTTGGAACTGGAGAGCATGTAAGGTAAAAGCCAAGACCCAGCGCCGCTGTGCCGTAAAACACGCTGGTCAGGGAAATTCCTGCCCTGGTTCCTGTTTATGGTGCAGACTGGACATTCACACCAGACAGAAGTCTACAGTTCTCCGGACAATCTGGAGACAATCTAGAAGTTGGCCTTTCGTTACAAACACCAATCAATAATTATTCATTTCAGGGAACCACGCATCATGCGAATCCAGACAGCGAATGTTAGACGTTGGCAAGGAGCTTCTTTCTGAGCCAGCGATGCTCTTGCTGCTATGAGTTTGTACTCTGAGATCAACTTTGGTTGAAACTAGCAAACAGTCACGACCTGAGCGCCTGGCAGAGGGGTCAGGAACATCCCCCCCGGTTCTACCAGAGTGCACTTTCAGGTCAGCCCGGGGCGGGATAGACGAGAAGGTGCTTTTCTGCTGTGATATGACGACGAAACCAGGGGTCTGGGATGATGAGAAGACCCAGACGTACAAATTCATCATTCTCCACCATCCTGAAAGAGAAAAAACTGTGGTGAAACATCTTACAGGCTTGACTGCGTACTGATGGTGAGTCCGTCTCTTTGGCCGCGCTTGATGGCTTTCCCCCAAGGTCCTACTAGACCTTTTGACCAAGACGAGCTGGATCCCCACTCCGTGCTTCCCTCAGTGGCATGCCTCCGAGGCTCCCGCGATTTTTACAGTCTCTCCTGCTAATTGTTGAAACGTTCCAGACCCTTTCTTTTCTCCCTAATTCTAAATTCCCATTCCTCTCGGAATACATCTGCTCTCGCTCGCTTTCACGTGCACCCGCTTTCAAAGCTCCCACCGTTTACGTCTCAATCTGCATCTATTTTCACCCAGCGACCGCCCCTTAAAGGAAACATCCTTCTGCAAGAGCAACAGAAAATGAAGAACGACACAGAGTGACGAAATCCAAAATTGCAGTGGATCCTGGTTCTCTCTGGAAGGTCTATTTCTGTTTCTTGCTCTTCCTAATTTAGTTCTTCATTCGACCTGTCTGGGCCACCCTGTTGTCGACTCAGCCCCTGTGCTCTGTGGTCTTTCCCATTATTGCACGAGGGGGGTTTTTAGGAAGAACGAAGAGCCTAACTAAACATGCTGGATGCCGTCGTACAGGCAGGACCTAAATCGTAGGGTGCCACTGATACAATGGAAACAAACCAGCAACATCCCATAAATCTCACACCATAACATCCCACAAAAAAACGGGCCATAGTCATATGAAAAACTAGATTAAAGGGATGCATCTCAGCTAATGAACAACATACCCTGAATATTGGCATGGTGTTACTGTACAGCAGCGGAATAATGTACCACAATAGATCTGTGCTGTTTAGGAAGTTTTGCTACGGCACCCAATCATGTGTGTAATTCCTTCTATGTAGGTGGCCCCACGCTACAAAACGCCGTCCTCATCACCGGGTCGCGGGTGACGACGGGCTGGCTCGGTTCAAATCAATATTTCATACTTGTCGACCCATTTCCGACATGAGGGAGGGGGATAATGAGAGGGTGTGGAAATTTCAGAGTCCGTGGGAAATGCCAGATCCGCTGCTTTTGTTCCAGCGGCTGTTCCGGCTGAGGGTCCGGCATCCGGCCCCCGCCGCATCCCGGACCCCTCCGCGCCGTCCCACGCATTTGACCTGTGGCAATTACTGCCCATTGATCCCCAAAACCGCTAAACTTGAATTGAAGGGAAAGGAAACAGTCATAAAAAAAAGCAGCATTGTCCTCCCTATGACTACCCCCCCCCCGCCCCAAACAATGGGTCGACCCATTCTCTATTCAGGCGCCAAGCAGTGGATCCTGAACTGTCCTGAAGTCCTGAGATGTGCAATTTATATTCGAGAAACAATGGGCGCGACTCCGACTTCCCATCGCCTGGCAAATAGTGTAGTTAACTTTGACTTCACAATTAATCATGAGGGACAATGTTAACAATGAGAGACTAGCTAGGACTTTGCAGCCTCTGAGGCCGCTCAGCTGCCTGAAGGCTCCACTCGACGCTGAGATGGCGGCCCTCGCCCCCCCCCGATGCCGATGAAACAAACTTCTAGTAAGACTAAAGGACCAGAATAAACCTCAGCACTAGAGGCACGCTAGGAATTACATTTCTTCAAAATACAGTTTCAGTAAAATAACCACATTGCAGCTTATTACAAAAGTGAGACTTTAGCTTATGGGCAAGCATACAAAAAGATAGTATTCCTATTGCTGTATGTTTGCTAATTAAACCAAGAGCACAAAAATCTTTTACAACTCACTTTGCAGTCATTGATTTAGATTCTAGCCAAGCAATTCATCTCATTTTAATCTAATTATGATATCCATCCACCCACACATCCGTAAGTGCTTGTCTAGGACAGGGGTGTGGTGTTGATTATGATATATTTTGGCCAGACGTGCGTTTCTGCATGAAGGTATGCAGAGGCAGAGGAGAACAGAGAGGCAACAGTTTCTCAGATTCAGCAAAGGAACAAAATCACATTTGAGCTGCTTTCCTGAGCCGGAACAAGGTATGGAAGGTGCAGCAAGTGTAAGCTTAAATTGGGCATTTAAAGAGGAAGCCGTGTTTGCGAGGGGAAAAGCGTTCAGCCGTCAGCGTTGACGGAGAGCTCTCTGGGTGGCAGAGGTTTTGCAGGCGAATAAATCTTTGCGTCTGTTTTTCTTTTGTTACTAATACGTTTCACTGACAGACATCTCTCTCCATTGCCTGGCTGGCTCTGAAATTAGGGGCAAGAATAGGGATTTGATTCTAACAAGGACGAGCATTAAATATTGTCTTACAGCTGGCCTGTGTTTGTGCAGAGGAGTCCTGAGTCCATGCCAACCCCACATCAATATGGGTTTAGATTGGACTGCAGTCTTCCTCAGGGAAGTATATAACTTGTGTGGATTTGGGCATCAACTCCCAAAATGTTGCTCTAATCTGAAATAACAAATAATAATAATAATAATAACGATGATATATTTATATCATATAAATATATATTCATTTATATTTATAAGCATATTCTATGCTTGCGTTGTGATTTATGTAAAGGAGCAGTAATGCATCTATAATAAAGCTAATTCACAAGCTCAGCTTCTGAAGGAAACACCAAAAAAAAAAGCCACAGGTCAAATATCTTGTGTCATTGTTCCTTAGATAATTATAAATGTTAGTCATGAGCTGTGGGTTCTGCCAGTGCCCTACAAGGCGTACGGGACTCCATGTGTCCAGGACGTGATGTCCAGCGAGGACGCCTGAACGCCACAATCTTGGCAGTGGATTTGGTACGAGTCAGAGCCGTTTGATATCCAAGCCCTGGGGAGGGGCCGACTGGCCAATGACACAGGGCAACAGAGAGGCGCCCTTGGAGAGAGCCTGCCCCCCGCCCCCAGTCACAGCTGACCACAAAGATCCCCTCTGGTTCCTTTAACCTTACTGTGACTCAGCAGCAATAAATGGCGACGGGGTAAAGATGAGTCTGTGGTTAAGGGAGGAACGTGTCGATCTGTCGCTTCTTAGCTGCCTCAGAATCTATGAAATGCATCTAAGAGGATCGTACAATTTAACAGCCGGCTTGGACAGACTAACGCAGTGACTCAGTTCCTGACTCTATTAAATGAGCTTAATTACTGTCCAGAGCAATGCCTCCCATCTCTCTGGCTCAGTGAGTCACAGCAGCGTGGCTCAGTAGGGGGGCAGCGATGCCTCATACCCCCAGGGTGGGTGGGGTTCAGATCTCTCCCCCTCCCCCCCCCAGCTCTGTGTGTGGCGTCTGAATGCCCTGCGTGTTGTGCAGGTTTGCAGTGGCTACTCCGGATTCCCGCAGCAGTCCAAAGGCTCACTGGCATCTCCAAATCGCCCGCATCACAGGCCATGCCGTGTGATGGGCTGGCATCCCGTCCAGCCTTGTGGCCTGCGCTTCTTGGACGGGCTCCGGGCAGGAGATGGATGAGTCACAGCAAACAGCGAGCGTGCAGCTGATAAACCAGGCCGGCTCTGATTTCATGAATCGCAGCACAGAGCTGAAGAGAAGCACTTTCCTCCGTCTCGGCAGAAAATAGTTGCGGTGTTGGAATGGCGGCCACCCGGGTTCCCTTTAGCCGCCACCCACCCAGAACGCGTCGCCGTCGGTAAATCAAACCTGCAGGCGCTTGGTTCACACACACAAACGCGCACCTGGACACACGCACACACACAGGCGCGTGAGCGCATACACACACGCACTCTGGCCACTTATTAATACCCAGTAAACGGGAACTAAGCGCCTATTCATGGCTGGGGTGCCGGTCACCGTGTGGCGCTGGGGGATTATGCGCCTTCTGCCCTTTCTCCTCAGCTCCACTTGTGGTCCACATTCCCTGCCCCCCCCCCCCCCCCCACCCAGATGTAAAATCGTTGGGGTAGGGGGGCAGCTGTAACAGAAGCCTGTTTTGGAAGCCACACAGAGACAAGCGGCCTTCAGTCCACGCAGAAGTGCGAGCGGCGAGCAGCAGTCTTCCCAGAATTCCCTGGAAAAATACGAAGAGCCCCCCCCCCCCGGCCTGGGGTTCCTGCACCAAAAATAAATAAATAATAACACACATCCTGTCACTCCGCTGCTGATTAATGCACAGATGTTACGAATTACACTATTAAAGACCTTACAGGTATTATTTTCTGGCCGTCCAGAACCAAAACAACGGCCCCAATCCCCGGCCTCCAATGGCTTCGAACGCTGTCTGTCCGCGAGTCTCCGGGAGGGGAAGCCGTCCGTGTGAGGAAGGAGCCGCAAGCACGGCAGTCACGACTAATCAATCACAGAGCCAAGGCGGCTCCCACTACCGCTGATCATGACGGAGAGCTGAGAGAGCTGAATAAAAGCGCTGAATTCCAGCCCCGACGTAACACTAGTACACCAAGTGCAGGAAGGAGCTCGAAGCCCCCGCGGCGCCTCCCGGTGTCTGTGTGTTGAAGTGACTGTGAGTGTGATGTCATCGGGGCTCACAGTCGGGGCAGCAAAGTTTAAGGAGCCCTATATAGAGGGCCCAATGCTCATTCGAAATGCCAGCCTCCAAAAGTCACTGCGGCTAACTCTCTGTCTCTATTCCTCATCCATCCTTGGCAATCTATCCATGATCTATGTCAGAATGGCCGTGTTGCACTCTGCTGTGCATCCGCTGTAGGGTTTCCACTTCCAATCTGAAAAAACATCCCGATATTTACTATGCTGCTGGGCTCAGTCATGCAGTCTGGATTAAAATATATTTTGGTCCTGATACAAAAATACGGGGCTTGTATCAGTATGAAACGAACACAGCATTTTTATCTTAGTTTTTGGGGGCAATCCAGCAAATTATGGGTCAGGTGGTAACTCTGACTGGTAGTCGACAGTGTCTTGCCTCGGCTAAATAAATGTACAGTCGGTGGCTAACCTTAGGACATGTGACATCAAACCCCAAGGATTTCAGCCCTCAAAGGCTCCCCACTCTGGACGGGCCAAACTGACTCCATTACATGTAATACAGCCACATCCTGTCGAAGAGGTGCATGCTGGGTAAGGGAAGGCAGCTTTCAGACAGAGAAATCCTATGCGTTGGATTATGTCTATTTCGAAATACATCTGTCATTTTCTGCTTCAAAGAAAAAAGAAAAGAAAAAAATCTGAACGGGTAATTACACACATACCCAGACACTCTCCCCCATGTCAGTTTTTTACTTCCCAGTGGCGACACGTTGCCGAAATGTCAGCTTGAAAGGGGGGGGGGGGGGGGGGGGGGTTTAATTAAATGTCCTATACGACATGCACTGACAGCCAACTGTTAGCATTGCTGCAGAGCCATTAGCTGTCAGAATGAGTCACATTCTTGCTGAGCAGATTTCCGGGCTTTTGGGAGGGGGGGGGGGGGGCTCCTCACTTCAAAACCCACATGTTTCCACCTTCGATTACCCAGTAACCGCGCGGGGCTTGGATCCCATCAACGCACAACGAGAGGCCAGTGATAATCTTTCCAGCAACTTCCATGTCGGTGTGAAATGAATACAGGCCTCTCTGGCAGCGGTCCCCACCTGTCCCCGGAGCCCCACGCTCGAACCTAACAGGCGTGCCACTCGGTGTGGGCCGCTCGCATTATTGATATGCGAGAGGACAGCGCCGGTCAGCCCCAATGCGCGGGAGTTGCAGACGGCGCATATCCTGGTGAACCGCTGACAGCCACGCATCTCGGGTTTCCCGCCGTGGTTTGTCTGGCTGCTGCAGCCGGGTGGCTGTGGGCCCCATCGCTTCTTTCAGCGGGGGGGGGGGGCTCTCAGGGCTGCGCTCAGGCCCGCTCTCCCCCAACCTTCCCATTGACGTTCTCTTCAGAGTTGCTCATGTCGTGTTGCATGGGATCTCCCAGCATGCTTTGTGGCTTTCCTGACCTCTGCCTCTTCCGCCCCGCAGCTCCCCCAACATGTTCGACAAGCGGCCGGAGCCCACAGGTCTGGCGGCTCTGCTGCGGGGTTCCGACCTGCTGGGCGTCCTGCACATGCTGTACTGCGTACTGCTGCACGGCGTGCTGCCCGAGCCGGGCCTGGCCTCGCCTCCGGAGGTCTACCCCCCCGCCGTTGCCCATGTGGCCCTGCAGAGCGTCCGCTTCCTCAACGCCTTCGCCCTGCTGGACCTGCCGGCCTTCCAGGTGCAGTTCACACCTCCCGCGCAAGTCAGAAGCTGAACCATATGCTTTAGAAGGGCGCTGTGTCCACCCTCGGATTCGAGCAGGGAGCCATGGAGCAAGGGCAATGTAGTATGGAGTTGAATGCTGTCCTTTCATTAATCCCCATGGGATTAGGGGCTCACAGCATAGGGGCAACCAGGACGTAAGGCCCCTGGAGCTGTAAGGGCCTTACGGTAGCATCAGTCTGCTAGCCCTGGGATTTGAATCAGCAACCTTCTGAGGACCTGCTGAGTCACACGGCGCCCCCCTGAGGCCAGCCGCTGTACTCCACCATGGGCATTAAACCAGCAGCTTTCTGTGAAGTGTGACCAGAAGTGGGCCTCAAATGCATGGGGTATGTGCTATCGGATGGATCAATGCCCCCCCTGGTTTCATTGAAACGCCCTCTTTTGTGACCCCCCCCTGTGTTTTACCCTCCTGCTTGCTGATGGAGATGGTTTTCGTAATTCCAAGGCGAGATGCAGGCAGGCGCCGGCGAAGCAGGGGATGTAAACAGTGGGCGGGGCTCTGTCCGGGACAGGGGGCGGGGGGGTTCACGCCGTTATTGTTGTTTATGCAGTTGTTTAGATGCCAACTCTTCCCCTTCATTTTGTTCACTTCTCTCCTGACCTTCGGCCATTCAGTCATGTTTGACATGTTTAATAAATACTGTCTGTGAGTGTTCAGATACCATCTCTTCAAGAGGGGGAGGGGAACTGGGGACCCTCAGAAAGGCCAAATCCCAGAAATAGGCTCCACTCCTGTCTGAACCATCCCCTTTGGCCCAGAATGAAGTTTCCGAGAGTCCGTTTGCTGCTCTTTCTCTGGCTTTTTTCTCTGGCGTAAGTTTTTGGAGGCAGTATGTGGCTCATCCGGGTTAGACTGCGATCAGAAGGTTGCTGGTTCAAATCCCATGGTCGGCAGGGTGATGTCACCATTGGGCCCCTGAGCAAAGCCCTTTAGCCCCTAGTCGCTCCAGGGACTGACTGCTTTCTCAAAAATTGTATGTTGCAGATGTTTGAATAGAAGCATCTGCTAAAAGGAATAAAAATGTAATAGAAAAAAAAACATTAAGGGGGAAATGGGTCTGTAGAATATCACATTGTGAATATTTGGTGTATGCGCAGTACGCTCCAAGCTTTACATGACGGGCGTAAACATTTGTCCGGATGCTGACGATTCTGTACTATGCAGACCTTTACTTACGGCCTCAATTTGGTAAGCAGGTTAGGACTATGCCTGAAATATTAGCGAGAGGCGTTTTGTGATGCCCAGAAGTTAGTGATCTGTATAAATTCTGCGTGTTCTTGTTTAATAAACGTGTCGTACCTTAAAATGCGAAAAGCGACATGAACAGTCTTTTCCCAACTCATTTATCCACAAGATCTCCTCGTTTAAAATATGATGTGGCTGCTGAGCTGTTCCTTTCTTCAGCACCACTTTGATGCTCATCGCTCCCTTGATTCACCAAAACAGTAGCATGTGATGTGCTCCGATAACTGAGTTTAATAAACATGAGGATAGGCTGAATATATACAGATTACTAACTGTTGGGTATCACAATATGTCTTTCATTGATATTTTTCGGCGTGCTACTGATCTTGTGAAATTGTGTCTGTAAGTAAGCATTACATATGATCCATGTGATCGCGACCATATCATCATGTAGTCCTAATGGGTTGTCAATGAATTAGTTTTTCAGTCAAAATTAAGTTCTCCTCTCGCTCCCATTGCCCCAGCGGAGTGTGAACTTTCTGGAAATTCACCTTCATGCTTTTACATAATTTTTTTCCTTCCTCGTGGACCTGCCATTTAAGCTGGCCAATCCCTTGCCTGGATCTTGCTGATGCCTCTATGCCCGGTGGCGGCCCGCACGGCCCCACCCCTCACTGACACGCTCCTGGGGGTGTCCAGTCTGTCCTAGGTGCCGAGGGGCTGTCCCTGGCCTTCCGTCACATCGTCAGCTCCCTGCTCTGCTACTGCTCTCAGCAGACGGACGAGAGCCTGCTGCACGAGGTCATCGTCTGCGTGGGCTACTTCACTGTCAGCCACCCAGACAACCAGGTACTGCGCGCTGGGCGGCTTCCAGAAGCTTCCTGTACCCTACACAGCAATGTGATAGGAATGGCACTCCCTGAAATTAATGCATATGAATCTGAATTTTACCGTGGCGTGAAGTGTGTGTGTCTGTGTGTCTGTGGGTTTGGTTTTAACATTTTTTTGGGACACGATATAACCCTCAATTTTATAAAAATCTGTGAATGCAATCAAAAAACAGTTTTGAAACTCTTGTATTTAGTTTGGTTACTTATGGTTAAGGTTAGGGCTTGGTAGGGGTTAGGGTTGTCATAGTTAGGATTAAGGTTATGCCCATAGAAATGAAAGGAGAGTCCCCGCAATGGTAGGAGTATATGATGTGTGCGTGTGTGTGCGCGTGTAGCAGCACCCTGGTCCACGCTGCAGCTTTTTAGCTGCCTTTTACCTGTCCGCATGAGTAATTCGGCGGACAGCGTGACACTTTTACGCACGGGTATGCGGTCATGAATATTCCACTGGAATATTTCAGGCCCCCCGGGTCCCTGGTGCTTCCATCAGCGCCCCTCAAACCGGGAAGCTGCCACCATCGCGGCCTTCTTCACTTAGGCGCCGCTGTTCCCGTGGCAACCTCCGGAGGGAAAACTTAGTGTTATTAAGGCGTCCTTGTGCGTGGGGGCCACTTGGCGATTTACGGGCAGATTACAGATTCTAATAAAATCTTTCTGGCCTTAATCAAAGAATCTGCTCCTACTTTATGGCACGTCGACCCTGCCCCCACCCCCTCCGCCACGCCACCTCAGTCCAATTTAATTATTCTGATGTACGTAATTAGCATGTGCTGGCATTGTTCGCTTCATTTGCATATTATATTGGATAATTGAACGCGGGCTGATAATTAAATTGGGGGCCAGTGACGGATGAATCGGCTTTGTCCGCCCGCAGAGAACTTACCGGAATGAGTGAGCTGGGAATAGCGCAGTCGCATATTCATTTATTCCCAGTACACTTCACTGATTTGTGAGTCTGTGTTGGGGATGTGATCGTCCGGCCGGCAGGCGTGGCTGCGTCCCCGGGGGCAGCCGAAAAATGAGCTTTCTGGAAAGGCCTGTGACGTCCTACGGGACACCGATGTCACGCTGGGAACATGCTGACATTAAAACAGAAAGATTTCGGGGAAACTTCAAAAGTTGCAATAAAACAGATATTTAAAGCTTTGAGCACCAATTGCTTTATTTATTTAAGCAGAATGAGTATATTCCTGAGGAGTACAAATAAATAAATACCAAAGGCTGCATATTTTTAGTTCTGAAACAGGACGATTTATAATGTTTTTATGATCAGGAAGCCCCCCCTCTCAGACCAGAGATGGTCCTGAACAGTGTTGCTTCGCTGGAATTTCTCCGCGTGGGGGGGGTGGGGGATAAGCAGGATAAATGTTTAGAGGGGATATCTGTGGAGGCTTCAGCATATCACATGTTAATGTAAGCACTGGCAGGGCTGGAAAGGACCTGGTCACGGGGTGGGGGGGCATGGTGGGGGGAAAGGGGGGGGGGCACCTTCGGGTG
>JAABNY020000045.1:284480-298471 GCA_015164015.2 Brevimyrus niger | reverse complement strand
AATATTATCACAGCTATGTAATCTGGAAAATTCTGGAAACCAGCAGCATTGTCTTAGATGCTATAAGAGCGGATGTATGTATATCATCTGTGTCTCTGCTACAGCGACAATCCAGGAAACCTCCAGCAGATAAGCGACAGGCTAAACATTTCAGTTTAAACTGTTGCAGTTTGGGGGGCGATTAATGTCGTAGGTGTCTGGGTTCAAGAATAGGTGTGATTTTTGACAAAGCAGGGGTAGACAGTCCCTGGAGCAACAGGGGTCTAGGGGGTTTTCTCAAGGGCCCAGCAGTGAAATTACTCTGCCAATCAAGGGATTCAAACCAACAACCTACTGCTCACGGGCACAATCTTAACCTGCTGGGCCACACGCATAAGAAAAACCACTCAGTTGAGATGGTAACAGGGTATTGCATACAAATATTAGACGGGAAGAGGTTTATTTAATATCTACATTTTTGTATGCATTGAATACTAATAGTATAATACAAGTACTACAGAAACTAGGTTGGACCCCCCGACTGTGACTTCACACGAATCAGGAAACATAAGGCTAAGGCTCCTTAAGGTCGCTTAAGGTTCGCTTTTGCTGGGAGATGCAGCCTGAAATAAGGGTGTGGCCCTGCAGGGAAGACTGGCAGCCAGTGCAGTGGGTGGTGCTGTAAATGGGCACAGACCATGGCCAGAGTGCACAGCTGATGTCGCGCCAGCCAATCAGCTGGCCCAAAAGAAAAGCCAGAGGATGGCCCCTTTCTATTGAACAAACACCGGACCAATGAGAGCTGAGGTGAAACTTACCCTCAGCCTCAGAGCCAACTCAAACACTGCGCGCGTGTGTTTGCGCAAATGTTCTCCTGCACATGCCTCTGCTCTGTGTTTACTGCTGAGTTCATCTGTCATCCAACTCGCTTTTCCCCAGTTTACGAGACGAAGGTGCACTATAAACAAGCTCACCCGCTCTCAAGAGCCCTGTAGTACTTTGAAGTTTTTTTTTGTCAACAGGAGGATTCAAAAAAAGATTTATCCAGGAAACAATACAACACAGCATTCCGCGGTTTGACAGATTTACCTCTTTGTCAAACAGAGGTTATGGGTTTGCTTCACAATCATGGCTGCAACGGCAGTTTTGTGATATGACCGCATTCTGACCTGCAGTGCATCTGGTAGAAAAAAGAAATGCACCGTACACTGCTTTACTGTGCTTGGGAGCTGCACCATTATCAGGCTGGTGGTCCACCGCACTGCTACAGTCCAAAGAGTCACATGTTTAGCAAGGTGAAGGGGCGGGGCTTTTAATAAAGGGGTGGAGCATTTAATGAGGCAACGTATTTAAAAGGTATACAGAAAAACTGACAAAAATATAAACTGTCAGACTAAAAATGCAAGTAAAGATGGACATTAAGAAATAGCATTAATTTAAGTTTTTTTTTTTTCATATGTGTTTGCATAGAAGAGAAAACAAGGTCTAACAGCTCCTGGAGCAGCTGGGGATTAAAGGACCCACAAGTAAAATCACTCTCTTGACCATGGGATTTGAACCAGTGACCTACCGATTGCAGACATAGTGTCCTAACCCCTTTCCCCGTGAGCCACACACTGCCCCTGTGCATGCATGTGTGATTCTAGAAAAATCTGCATGCCCGGTCATCTATAATTTGCAGGGAGGGATTTAGACGGGGTGTGTGCACAGGTAAGCGGTATGCGGCAGGGATGTAAACACCACAAGTGTGCCAGACGGGGGCCTTAGCGATTTCCATCAGAAACACATTTTTCATGATTGTCCATGGAGCCTAAGAGGTGAGTGAAGCAGATTTAAGTGACTGCCCTGTAAACAATTACAGTTTATTAAATACACACTTGTCATACTTGTCAGGCAATTCACATGCATGTTTATTGAGATAACATTAACAAGAGAGAGAGAAAGAGAGAGCGAGAGAGCGAGAGGGAAGGAGCAAGAGACAGCTAAACGTCCCAGGCTGACGGTGACAGATAAACATCACAAAATAGGAAAACTGACTGGATTTATCTGCTAAGTACACACTTTAAAGCTCTCATATCGGCCAATCCCTAGAATCTATGGTCAATAAGCAGTCAGGGAGGGACGTTTCGAGAAGTTTAATTTAACCCGTTTAACATAAGACAAGTTCATTGTTTTGATTAGAATGCTTGTTTGTGTTTAAGGTAGCGGACGAAAAAGTTGGAGAAGCTATTATGCGGCGACGGCGTAGTAAAGCTTCTTTTCGATTAAAGGCGAGTCACAGAGAAGCTGGGCGGTGAGGGGCCTGTCCTCCCGTGCTGCCTCCCTCCCGTCCTGCCCTCCCGTGCTGCCTGCCCTCCCGTCCTGTCCTCCCGTCCTGTCCTCCCGTGCTGCCTCCCTCCCGTCCTGCCCTCCCATGCTGCCCTCCCGTGCTGCCCTCCCGTGCTGCCTGCCCTCCCGTCCTGTCCTCCCGTCCTGCCCTCCCGTCCTGCCCTCCCCTGCTGCCTCCCTCTTGCACGTTCTTAGGTGCATCCCTGTGGGGATGAAGACGGCGAGCTTACGTGCTGCAAGGCCGGGAGGCTGGGTGGTGCGACTCGCTGGCTGACTAAATGAACTCATTTTACATGTCACGCAGAAGGAATGCCGGGTAGCCGGACTTGGTTGCTGTCTAAATTAACTTTGGCTAATTAATGTAATTCACATTCAGCGCGGACTTGAATGCAATGAGTAATTCTAAGGAAGAATACAGCAGGTAATTTGGGTGATTGTGTGTGTGTCCCATGATGCATGGGCCTCCCATCCAGGATGTCGTCCGGATTGTCACCTGGCTCCTTGCACTGGATTAGTCGCTGGAAGATGGATGGATGAATGGATGGATGGATGATCGGTAATTGATCAGAGTACAGAAGCAGTGTCAAACTAACAGATTCCCCTCCACCCCCAGGATAGAGTCACTTCAGAAACAAGACACGAGCGGTAGCATCATATTAGCCTATACCACAAACAGAATAAGCGCCCCCTATCTGTACCCAAAATATTCACCGCATACTGCAACGCAACCAATGCAGTGATTCCGGACCTGGGAGAACTGGGAAAGGAACGGAGCGTGCGGATGAAGTGGATCAAAGAGGGCGGACCCGACCGCACCCCGGCTGCCAAGGCCCGCACCAGGGCGCTGCGGTCCGGGCCAGCAGCCTGCACTCTTGGTAAAATCTGTTAGCAACTGAGCGTTGCCCCTTTGGCTGCCCCGCATACCGCATTATACGGTGCTTTGCGAAACATAGCGAGAGAGCTTGTAAGGTTAATGTGCTTGGGTACTCGCCTTTCACGCCACTCGCAGGAAACATGAAACGACGGAAGAACACGGTCATGACTGGCAGCTCGCCCCGCCCCCCGCCTCTGCCCCAGTCCCCAGTCGCATGATTACCCAGACTTACCTGCCTGTACCCATCTGCCGTGGGTGATTACTACACAGACGTAAGCTGCTCGGCTGTCAATAGGGAATAGAGCAGCAGGAACTGATTCTGAAATGCCAGCGTGTACCGGGAACAACTGGGAATCAAAAGCCTTGCTCAGGGTGAACAAACCTGCGGACCCTGGGTTTTGAACCAACAACCTTCTGCTTATATGCACAGCAGCCCAACCTACTTGCCAAGGCACAAGCGCATATCTGAAGCATTGACATAATTTGTCAGGCTTCTAGAGAATGCACATTGGCTCTTTACTACATTTTTTCCAGCAAACAGGCTGCCCCGTGCTTCGTTACATTTCTTTATGGTCTCCAAAGTCCTTTTATTGGATAAAAAAAAGCTATGCTGAAATCTATGCCATCCTAATCGTGGAACCCGGCCCCGACGCAGAAGCATCTAGGTTGCCAGGTGTCAATTTCAATCCATCTTGCAGGGGGAAAGGAGACGTTTCAATTTAGTTGTTGTTTTTTTTTTTTGGACACCCTCCTGTAGGGAATGGAATGCGACCCCACGAGCCACCACCCCACCAAGGCTCTCGAGTTGAGCAAGAGGACACCAACCTGCTGCCCACAGGCATATGGATGGTATAAACCTCCCGTTTCCACAGGATATGCATGCTGGCTCATGTTCGGGATTAAAGCGAGGGGCGATTAAGTACTTCCTGTCTGGGGGCACCAGCTCTCCGCTGCTGCCTTAGTCGGCCAGGGACGCTGACTCAGTAGGAGCGGATGATTCTGAGGAGCTGCACATCACTGCGAAGGGACATCGTGAAGCACCCCTTTGAGTGCTTTGGGTGTGGTGTAATAAACACATAGGGGGTACTGTGTGGGCCAGCAGCTTAGGTCGCTGTGCCTGTAAGTGGAAGGTTGCTGGTTCAAATCCCAGTATTAGCGCAGTAGTTTCACTCTTTGGCCTCTGTGCAAAGGCCCTGGACCGTCTGACCGCGCTTTCTCAGACATGTGCATCGCTGTGGATAAGTGTGAGCTAATTAAATGTAAATATCAGTGATCACTTACTGAAGATTTTCAGTTTCAGTCCCACAGTGTGAGGCACTTTAAGCAGCTACTCCTGGCTCACAGTTTTACAATTTACACATACAATGCCGTATATTTTATTGAAGCTCTTTGGCTGAAGTGTTTCTCGCTCGTGGGCCTGAATAGGGTCCTAAAACTGCCGCTCTTCCATCGGGAGTCTGGTAGCAAAACCGTCACGCCCCCTACTGGCCCATCAGCCTCACTGCATGTCGGGGAGCTGCCGATGCAGGACACGCAGCACTGTCAGCACATACAAACCCCGCTCACAGGAGGCGCGCTGTGCAGGAGCTGGCGGGAGCCCTGAAATGGGGTTCACATGAGCTCGTATCGCAGCGTGGGGGGGGTGGGATACGGTTCAGACAACCGTGGAAACCAAATAAACCTGCGAGTAAATGAGTGAAACCCTGAAGGAGTGCCATAGAGTTTGCTGGCATGTTCCTGCCAGGCAGAAACTACGGGCATAAACTAAAACTACAGTTAGTACTTTTCCCGGTGCTGATGTCTCGGTCTCTGAGCACACGATGGAACTGCTGTCACTGACTGGCAGCAGGGCCAGGTGTTAAAAATACAATTAAAGTATTGATCCAAGACGCACTCCATGTAAAGATGAAGAGGGACTTCATTCCTTCCCATAGTCACTTCACTTAACAACTAAATCTGCCTCCAGCGTTCAATAAACAGACCGACTCTGTATTCTGAATCTGATGTGCGTTGGAGGCTAACATTAGGTCCGTCAAATGGTAAAATCACATGGGATATAACAACGTTTTGGGGACAATCGAGCTTTATTAAGTTATAACCTGTTCGGCTTTGACCAGGATGAGATAGTTACATTATAAACGCCCAGTGATTCCATCGCATTTGAAGTTTCATGCTCTTGACTCGCAATCACCATGAGGCAGTCATGCGGCCGAGCAGAGGTGGAGCTTGGCGTGGACGTTTCCTCCGATTCGCTCGATGAGCCGCCATGGGGTGGCCCTGGCACACGCCGGCGAGGCAGCACAGTCGGGGGGGGGGGCACGTCGGTGTAGCTGGAAGGCAGATTAAAGAGATTATCATGGGAAAATAAGCCATTTGTTTCAATTCTCATATCACCATTACTAAATAAACTAAGATTATTACAAATCACTACGCCAGCAAAAACACAAAACACAGAACATTCTAGAACTGTAATGTTGGCTGACGTACCGCTGTCAGCATCAGCAGTGAACTGTTTCATATCTGACACTAGCCAATGGAGATGCATACAGATTAGTGTCACCAGGGCAAACTCCTGCATCGATGTCACTTCCTCTTATTGTCACTTCCTGTTGGGGTGGGTGACAGGGCCTGATTTCAGCTTCCATAACCCACTCATGGAAGTTAAGGCCAACCACTGGAAATATCTGCCTCTAATATCTCTGAGTGAAATAGAAAGCAAGTTACTCCACTGTAATTGAGTGTAACCTCTGCTGTTGCATACTGACCTCCTTTGCTGGACCGGTTTACTGGGGACTGCTGACAGGTGAACGGACCAATGTAACGGGCCTCACTAGCAGATCGATTCAATTTAACAAACAGTTGTATCCACCCCTTACAGCCCTTAATAATTTTTTGCTGTAAGCTGGCTTTTCTGCCCCCCCCCCCCCCCCCCCTTCACACTCACCCCATGAGAGCACAGCTTGACAGCCATTTAAGTGGGGGGCAGTCCATAAGCCACACATATCTAGATGTTGGATTTACAGGACGTGGCTCAGGGGGCCAGTACCCCTCCTCAGGTGGATGGATGGGGAGGGATGGGGTGATCGGTTTGTGGTCCCCCCCCCCCCCCACACACACACACACACACACAGGGCTAGTTCCCAACAGGGACAACTGATGCAGTCAAGGACAGGAATTTCCATTGGTCATGGAACTCAGGTCCAAAGCTGGCATTCGGCAGAGATTTTAGGACCAGACAGGTCCTGTGGGGTGGTTAAACTGGTGCAGGAACAGTAGAAAAAAAGCTAACAAATGAAGAAGCACAGAGGAGGGTGGGGGTGAGGAGGGGGACCGCAATAGAAAGAACAGACCCCACTCCACTGGATGACACAGACTAGTCTGCTGGTCCTGATCTGCTGGTCCTGATCCGCTGGGCCTCTCTCAGATGCAGCCACACCAGGCCGAGCCGTAACAGAAAGAACGAGCTTTATGCTTGTTAATCTTTTTTTTATTATATTCCGAGGTTTTAGCGCTTTCCTGCCGTCGCCACGACGCGGCACTTTATCAGTGTAATAATCTCTGCTCGATGTGTCTGACTCATTCCCCGGTAACCAAAACCACATGCAGGTCCCTTTTACTGGCGCGGTAAGGGAACCTGACAAATGAGGTGGATTTTATCAGAAGATAAAACACAGGATGCTCTATTTCTCATACAGAAATCACAGAAGCCCAGTTGCAAACTCCCAACTGTGTCTGGTTGCCCTCTATTTATAAAAGAAAGGGTAAAATAAGCCTGTTTTATTGGACGGAAGAGCTCAAAACGCTTTGTAAGGTCCGAAACACAGATGACACATGCATTTGCATGAACACACAGCCTGAGGGCAAACTCACAAAAGATGCAAGCTTTTCTGTGGCGGATTTTCCTCGAGAGGGATGAGTTAAGTGCATGTTCCTCAGCGTGTGTCTGTGCTGATCGCGCACAGGGCCGCACTGACCGGCCTTTGTGACATCAGCGTCGTGTCGTTAATTAAGATTCTCTTTCTGTCCCCCCCCCCCCCCTTTGTGACATGCTGCCTTTTCCCTTCGTCTTCTTTTGTTTTTTGGAGCTGACTGGTAGCATCTCACAACCCCCGCCCCATTATTTTTTTTCCAGAGCCAACCTATTACCATAACAAGGGGAGCTTGGATGCGGCCGGCCTTTAGCCGTGCGGAGGGCTCGTGGGACCGAGCCGAGGCCCGATCGAGGGCCTGGGGGCTTCGGGTTTGAGTGCATTGGTGGGGGGCTGGACCTCCGCAGCTGGGCACAGTTTTTGTTCAGCATGCAGCTGGCCCACTCTAGGTGCCCAGATTCCAACACACTGCCTGCATAAATCTCGACCCCCACCCCGATTGGCGCCCACCCCGACAACAATGCCACCATCCCATTCCATGCCAAGACTGCCCCTCCTCGTACATTTGGGGACGGATAAATGGCAGCCATTGTTGCATGGTGGGGGGGGGGGGGGTCATACTCCCGCCATCACTCTTTGTTCTCACAGCCTCGACTTCTAGTGACAGGGCCTATCATCCTGTGCCGGGAATCAGCCTGCCGGCAAGTCGTTCCGGGCGAGAGATGACTTTACTTTTTTTTCAGGGGTGTGGCCAGCTGGCTCGGAAGGTGCCAGAAAAGTCCGATCCGATTTATTAGTTTAAACCCTTTGGCACGGAACTATTAGCATTTTGTTTTGGAGCGAGGAGCAAAATAGTTTTTACTGCACGTGAAATCAGGAATGGCAAATAAGCCTGAGCCCTGACATGAATGTAGCCATCGTGCAACTTTATAAAGTGCAGATGCTGCAGGCGTCCGGCTGGACTTTGAGCTTGATGTGAGTGTAGCCGTGTCTCCTGGTAACGGGATGCAGTAAATACCCCCCCTAAAGAAGCACGTGTGCGCTGACACACAGCGTGCCCTCACACAGAGCGGCCTGTCATCTTTGGCTCCGCCCTTCGGGTGGAGGTGGGCGGGGGATGGGGAGAGGGGCATGTGCACCTGAAGCCCCCGGTCGGACCCCCACACCAAGGTCTGGGGCCTCCGTGGCGGTCCCCTTCCTAAAGCCAATTCGCAGCTTGGGGCCCGTCATTAATAACCAAATAAAGAGGTCTTTATTGGGGAGGGTGTCACTTTTTGGCTTCGTCTGGGGCAGGGGGGGGGCGAGTGCGGACAGATGAATGTGCCGCAGCTGGGGCTGAGCGGCGAGGAGGAGGTAGTGGGGGAGGGGGGTGAGGCGTGGTGACAATGGGTACAAGGCGACGCAAAGATGGCAGAGAAGGAAGGCTTTGTTTGGCACAGGTGCCCATATCCCCCCCGCCCGCCCGCCCCACCCCACGCCCTGTGTGCATTGTGCAGCTTCATCGATTATGCATGCGACCTGCGGACGGGATTGGCAGCTTCCTGTCAGGGGCCAGCCGCCAAGCCAGTGCTGCGCAGCACCAGGGACGGCAAAAGAAAGGGGCCAAAAAGGACCTTCTTTAAAAGACGCAAGTGAATAGGGCCAGGAGTGTGCCAGCTGTCCGCTTCTCCTGCACGGCTGTGTGCGTGCGGCGCGGCTGCCAGGCCGTCACAGACAGCTGGAAGTGGCACGCAGTCACGGAGCCGGGGCTGTCCGCCACCAGCAGTGAGCGAAAAGCTTTCCCCGCAGGTCACGTCGTACAAGCGTTTAAGTGCCACTTTATCTGTTTATTCTATTCTTTCGAAAAAAACTAAGTTAATGGCCTATAATTACATGACAGAATTACAGTAATAGGCATTTAAGAAACTTCAGTGGTTCAGCATAGGATGAAATCAGCCCAATTAAACTTTTTGTCCCACTGTCCCTCCTCATGAATATTACCAGACCCAGTGGCGCCTATATCCTATCCCACTGTCCCCCCCACCCCACCCCCAGAGATAAAATGCCTTTTCCACTCAGTAACACAGCCCTTTCTGGAAGAAAGACCTCATATCAACCTCATGGCATTAATCAGACTTCTCATCTCCCAGTTTCACTGACACATGTGCAGCCTCACCTCAGTGTCCATCCCACCCACAAACCTGGACGATGGATGGCACTATTCTGGCAATTCCAAGCTCCAGGTGTAGAACCCACAACCTACTGGAAGACATATAAACTCATGCGGTGTGGCTTTAAAGTCATGTGATCATTAGCGGCCCAGAGACAGGAGTCTGTGCAGTTCTGGCTCCGGGAGTTTAGGTTAAACAAAATCCGGTGTGACAGGGCTGCTCGTTGCTGTGACATTAACAAGGACTCGTAACGTGGAACCTACATATAGCCATGTGTATACACATGTCATCAGGCAAACTAACATAATACCAGATAGGGTTACAGTGTTGTTGTTTTACAGACCACGATGCAAATTCACTGTACAGCTTCAATCCCAAGCCCTCCTACCTGAGCCTCTGTCTGTTTAGACTCAAAACTAGTCAAAGCGTCTTACAGGATGTTTTTCTTTTATTTACGCTGTTGTCCATGCACGCAGAGACCGAGAGACCAGCGGGGCCAGGCGCTCTGTGTCAGCTTTGGCGTGGACAAAACCTGTGGCCCCGTGGGAACGTGACCTCCGACCCCCGGGCCAGGCCCTGACGGATTGCGGGGGCACCTCAAGCTGACACCTCCGGGCCTGTGCGACGTTTGCACCTTATCAAATGGCCCCCGCTGCCCTCCGAGTCTGACAGGAGGTAAAGCCTTTGAAGCCGCATCCATTTCCTGTGTGTTCACAACATCCCTGGAAATAAAAAAAAAAACGAGACCAATTTACATGCGTGTGTTTGCCAGCGAGCGGCGGGTCGAGACAACTTCTGCGCGTGTCTCACCGGACATTAATGTGATACTCCGAGCCTGTAAATGTTTCCAGATGTTTCCTTACTGGTCAGTTCCAGGTTACTGTCTAATTGTTGCAATATTGGTTCGACAGAACTTACAGTGACTTCATTTCGCATGTAGCCCATTCGCGAGTGAACGCCCGCGGCAACGACTGTCCAGACTGATTCTCTTAACTTCTTGAAGCTTTTGTTCCCCCCCCCTCTCCTGTCTACAGCGACAGCGATGTCCCCTTAAGGGCAACAACGGCTTCATCCACAGCTCCCTCAGATCGATAAATTGCAACCAGACACATCTGCCGACACATGTGGAGGCCGTTATCTGATCACAACGCAGGCCGGCCTCAGCTCACAGCGCTGCCTCTGATGTCTGTGGTCACGCACAACAAAGCGCCGGTTGAACAAATATTGTTCCATGGATCAGTGGCACAACACTTTTTCTTTTTTTATCAATCTGGCGCCTTTCGTCCTACTTCTGTTGTACACGAGAAAATAAGGCCGTGATTTGCAGGACGGACATGGCCAATCCGGACATAGAGGTTTGGAAGAGCGATCGACCTGCTGAAAATGGTTTTTACATTCCTTAGATATGCTCAGCTATCTTCTGATGTCTTCTGCAAGGGCACAGATTTGGGTATGGACAGGAGGGACAAGTACCTACCTAGTGTCCCCACCTGATGTAAATTAGAAGATGGTGGAAAGGACGGTCCCAGAAGGACGTAGCATAATGGAGGCGTAACAAGGCAGGCGCAGAGGTCCCGGAAGTACGTACCACGGCAAAGGGGTAACAAGGCAGGCGCAGGTCCCGGAAGGACGCACCACAGAGGAGGGGGAACAAGGCGGGTGCAGGTCCTGGAAGGATGTACCACAGCGGAGGGGTAACAAGGCGGGCGTAGGTCCCGGAAGGACGTACCGCAGTGGAGGGGGTAATGAGGCGGGCGCAGGTCCTGGAAGGATGTACCCTAGTGGAAGGGGTAATGAGGCGGGCGCAGGTCCCGGAAGCTGTTTTATTGTTGGTGGGGTACCATCCCTACCAATATTTTTAGGATATCGAAGATTTTGCACCGTGAGATCCTCAGAGGAGAATTCAATTAAAAACATTTCCTTCTGCTGACATTCATTGTGTAAAATCAAGGATGCATCCCAATATGGTTCTGTTTCCTTCTTCGACTGTCTCAGTAGCTCATTGTTGTCCTCATTAAATTTGGGATGGGAGAAGGGAACTAAAAATATTTTAGCCACGCCTAATGTGCAGGTTTGTGACTCCCAGTAGTGACTGGGAGTATCCAATCACTACAGGTGAGACAGCAGTCAGTGATTGCCATTATTGTTTAGTTTGTGTATTAAAAGCACACACCAGAACAATTTCAGATGATTAAGTTTGGTACCATTTTTTGTGCATGGAGTGTTTTCAGTGCTTAATCGTTGGTGATCGCGCAGTATGCTAAGCTCACGGTGACAAGCTTCACTTACTTTTACACTCAACTTTCACTTCGGTGGTGACCAATTACATCATTAAATGTGTCGTGATTTTGCGTATATTTGGGTACTGACAGGGAGGACGTGCCCCTACCAATAAGTGGGACTTCCCTGTATGTTTAGGGGGGGTGTTGAGGCAACGGCCTTAGTCTCATACGTTCTGTTTCAGCAGCAAAACATCTCCAGAAGCCCTACCTGATACTATGACGCCGGCCAGACCATCCAAAGAACCATGAAGAAGAGGTGCTTTCACAAACCTACATGAAGAACCATACGGAAGAACCAGATGGAGCTCCTGGAGATGCATGGTTTAGCAGCCTAGCTGGTTTGAAGCTGCTTGGACCCCAGGCGGCCGTGACTAACAGGCCTGATGTTTCCCAGAGCGGGCCTGCGGAGCGCCGCAGCCCGGACCCGGCACCCTGAGTGCGGTGGGATACTGCCCCGGGTCTAACCTGAAGGGGGGCATCCCCCAGCCAGCAGGGGGTGGTTAAAGATGTTAGCGGTCAGGCGGGAGTCCACCTTCAGTCACAGCTCCTCACCTGGGGAGCTGATGCAGGCCCAGTAGGGCTCGGAGCCCGAGACCTGCCGGCTTTTTGATCTCTGCTCCAGGACATTAATTAGATTTTTAAAATACATATAATCTGTGGAATGCAGCCTGGCCGTCTGGAGCCCCCTGTGAGGGCAATCAGCTGGACACCATCAGACTGAGAAGCAGAAGTTTCAACCAACGGCGCCTGATTACAAGTACAATAAGTTCTCCTTAATAAAATTCACTTGTTTTGTTCGCCTTACAGCAATTCGAGAAGCGGTTGCCTGCAAGCTAAGAATCAGATTTGTGTTTTGCTTCTGAGGATTCACCCAAATTAAAATGGCCCATTTTCAAATGGAAAGGGTTTCCAAAACAAGCAGCAATTTCTGTCAGAGCCATTAAAAGCGGTCGACCACTGTTTTAAAATCTAAACATAGTGCATGTTGCAATCCCAAAGAACACGACTGCTCGCATTCTTTTGAATAATCATAATTAAAAAAAAAGTCGGAGTGCTACGTTCCCATGTGAAGTAAACTGTGTGGAATTCTCATGCTGGCTAAATATCCCCAATTATGTCTGAAAGGTAAATAAAATAAACAATCAAGAGGGGAAATAAGATAGCTTACATGCCACAGTTAAGTGTCGGTTGTGGTCTGTGCCAGATTTGCATACCTCTCAGAAGAACAGAAAGAAAAATTACGTATGAAAAGAAGTCATTTAGGTCGTTAAGCAAGCTGTATACTTGTATAGTATGAAACAGTGACAAAGAACACCTCACACACACCCAAACACACAACATGTCTCATGTATCCCGAATATGGCTATTTTTAAGAGGGAGGGGGGCGGGTGTGACCTTTTTTCTTAAATTGCTGAGTTGTATAAAGGGGTGGAAAAAATAAAGCCGGGTTTTGCAGGACGGTGCCGCCCAGCGCTGCTCCCTGGTCCTCAAATTGACCGTCATTTTGCTCCCGAGCCAAACTTGACGCCACAGGGCCCTGAAAGGCCACATTCATGGCAGCCGGGGTGACCAAACGTCTGCCTGCGCGCGTGCCTCGGTGGCCGCGCTCCCCGCGGCGGACGAGACGCACGCACTGCTGACACGCAGCCCGCTCTGCTCCCCGCTCTGCTCCCCGCTCCCACGGCGTCTGGTGGAACCTTGGCCACTGATAAAAGCCGAAGAGGCCGACAGATAAATAAAAAGCTTCCAGAAGTCTCCGGAGGCCAGTCCTTCCAGGAGGCCGCCAGCCACTGCCAAGTCTGTTTGTTTAGCGAAGGTCCATAAAAGCGCGCAGTAGGTGGTACTGGTGCATTTAAATTACACACTCAAGGTAAGTAATTTCGTTTTGGGTTTTTGTTACCGTAAGAGTCGCTTTTTCCGCTGAAAAGTCAATAGACAGTTGGACCAGTCCTTAACAAATATTTTACCTACCGAATGTTGCCAAAATTGGCGAAAGACACTAATACGAATCTGGCCCAGCAGAGCCTGAAGCTCCGGCAAGTAGAGCGTCGCACTAGCAATGCAGAGCACGTGGCTTCAAGTCCCCATCAGCATAAAATGTAACCCTGCCATCTATGGGAAATTGCTTTGGACTAAAAAGCAAGAGATTGACGGGAAGGATTGACAGGGTGACGGAATGAAAATAATTGGGAATGTGAGGAAGAAAAAATGCTGAGCAGGAAAAAGTTCCAAAGGATGCGGAGAGTTTCAGAACCACCGGATTTGCTTTTCTTGCATCTACCTTCAAAGAAAGCTTACTTTCTTTAATTACTGTAAGGATGAGGATCACCAAACCGGGCCACAGCAGGCAGTGAAGGGGGTCAATCCCACTGCTCTACCCCGCAGAGATATTACACCACCGGCCTCTCAGGTGAGCCTGTCCCACCCCCCCAAAAGCCACCCCCCCCCCCCCACCCCCCCCCCCCCCCCCCCCCCCCCCCCCCCCCCCCCCCCCCCACGCCCCTCCCCC
>JAABNY020000045.1:250785-261814 GCA_015164015.2 Brevimyrus niger | reverse complement strand
CCCAGGGTCTCTTCCCCCCAAAACCCCAATACCCCCCCCCCCCCCCCCCCTCCAAAGCTCCACGTATTTTTTAGCATGTAGTTGAAGTTTCATCCACTTCATCCCCCCCCCCCCAGCCTTACGTCTGAATCCATTACCGACGACTAAAATACTATATATGCATTTTTTTTACCCTGTTTGACTCACTTCATCTGTTCTTTTTTCGCGCCATAAACTGGAGATTTGTGAGACCAGCATGGCCAAACCACGGCTTTTTTTATCCCTTTACCGGGGTAAAAATCTTTTCACTCTGAGGATTCCACACCATGCTCAGAATAGACCAACAAAATACTGAAAGTGATTTCTGTCCCTGAATCATGAGACGGGACTGTGACTCACAGGATTACAGTTCAACAGTTAAAAGCCATACTACCGTGTTAGCATAAGGCCAGAAAAGCCCCCCGCCCCCAGCTCTGTTCACATTCACTTCATGAAATCTTGGTGTCCCATGAAAGTGGTCGAATGCCCTCAGATGACGTTTATGACCTCAGGTTCCCTGCTTGCTGACAAGTTGGTCTGTGTCAGCAGGGCATAAACTGTGTGAGACGTGGAACTGTCTGCCAGACAGAGAAAAGAAACAATGTCATGCACATCATGATATTTTGACACCAAGGTAAGTGGAAATTTCCAAATTCCCCTGAAAACGGAGGAGTTTACAAGAAGTAGGAAAACGAATAATGCCATTCTCTTTGCACAGGACATACTGAAATGCAGAGCTGTTTTTAAGAACCATGACATATTTGTTTTTCTGACACTCAAAAAAGAAGGGAAAAAAAAAGAAATTATGAGCACATCTGTATCACCTCCTTTGCGTACATCACAGGCGTCACATACGTAGCCTGTTTATCTAAAGCTAATATCTGTAGAAGGAGGCCCAGTTTTAAGGACATCTGTAAATCTCCAGACACACTTGAGTCACTGGAAGGGGGGGGGGGGGGCAACACCCAAAAACAAGGGATGAAATAGCAACTCTGGGTCAAAACCAGAATCCCGGACCTCCAAGAGAGTGTCACTGGTGTCACACTGCGGTTGTCTCTGACACCTCCCTGTCACTCCAAAGACCGGAGACAAACAGAACTGCAAGTGGGACACACCTCAAGCGCAGCACAGGCCCGGTCCACGGGGCGGCGGACGAGCCAGGACCCCGGGCCGGGCTAATAAACTCCACCGAAATATGTACCCCTTCTTGCTGTCTCTCACGCTGTTCGAATATTGGAACTCAGGAAGCGAGAGGGGCCAATTTCCTCAGCCGTAACCTTAGACGGCAGGAGCAGGGGTCCTGGAGGCCTGGTGCCATGACCGCTGGGCCGCTCCAATTTAAGTGCCTCTTCCCGCGGTGCCCGGATGGAGAGGGGCTGCAGCCACCCCTGGGATCCCCGGTACATCCCCTCACTCAGGCTTCCTCAGTCTCCACTACCCGTGCCCCCTTCTTAAAAACACAGGGCCGACATGCGCGAACAGAACAGACCAGGCAGGTTTTGGCTCACATACTGGGCATTCTCCATGTTCGCACAATTATCGCTCAAAGTACAGAATAAAGCGCGTCTCACGGTCTTTCTCTAATAATGCAGTCTTTCCAGCCGGCGAATGGTTCGCTCTTCCGGCGCCAAAATCTGCGGCAGACCTGCAAAACCAAAATCCTTCTTCCCGATGAATCTGCAGAGGAGAACGCCTTTTTGCTGGACCGAACCGCCATTATCGCATTAACATCCATAAGGCTGAGTAACCCTTTCATTCACAGTTATGCAAATGAGAACAGCAACAAAGAAGCTGGGTCCTGTGTCGCTCACGTCAGAAGCCTCGGAGTCAGCTTCACTGGTCTTTCCCTGACAGAATGCCATCGTTTGCTTTCCTACTATTTAACAGCTTTGCGGAATCGTTACACTGCAGTGGAATGATTCATGGTACAGTACCGCTATGAAGACACTATGGTTGCTATTCTCACTTCAGTGTAACTATAGGCTCAGCAGTCCAAAGACCACTTCCGTTATTGGTAACGATATAAACAAAATGTGATCCTGTTCCATCTCTAGGCCAGAGGCTACAACATTGAAAATCGGGTATGGTTTGCATTAAACATCCACTTTTAAAGTCATGAGACATTTAAACAGGAAGTCACCTTACCTGGCACTCCAGGTTCCTATCAATTTCGGGCTCCTGGAATTCCTGGAAACCATTAGCTACTGTAGCGGTAATCATTTCCACAGCCCAGTGTTTGTTTAAATGCTTTATGAACTGATATAGCTCCCGTTAAGCTGCTTTCAAACGTTTGGGGTGCCCCAAACACGCTCATGGCCTTTGCGGACGCAATCGCTGGGCCTACTTTTCATATTTAAGCCAATATTTTAGCAGACAGAGGAGCCATGCTCGGATCACAAACAGATCGCAGCCTTTATTCTCCAGGCTTGCTGGGACCGTCCTCTACAGGGCAGAGGGACTGGGGAATAGGCCTTTTAGATATTGTCACTCTTTCATTACCATGGCATTTCCAGACATCGCATTGACAGTCCTGAAATAATGGATCTTTTCATTGGATTACAAAACCTGTAGGCTCCGGTGTAGGAGGAGAAAGGAGGGACAGGAGCCAAGGGGAGTGGAGAAAGGACATTGGGAATGACATCCTAACAGAGCAGGATAACCCAGGAAGACAGCAGTCTGTTGTACATATCTTCCTGCTCTAAGGCCTGACAACAGGCCAACAGCACTTTGACAGGCTGGCTGGGGGGATGGGGGGGTGGGGGGTGGATGGGTGCCTCACATTGTCTTTTTTTCACTTCCAAGGTTTTTTTTTGTTGAGACCCAGTGAGAATTGACAAAGACTACAATGGTGGCTTATATGGATCATGCAGTGTTCTGCTGACAATTCAGTGGGCTCCTTCAAAGGCGGCGTGACATCACATGGCCGGAGTGACGCGCGGCCTATTTGCAAACGACGTACCGAGTTCGATCTATCATCCATCTGTGGAAAAAGCATAGCGACTCAGTTGTTTTTCCATCGTCAGTTAGGAAAAAAAAAAGGAATAGCTACAAAATTGTAATGCTCTCAAAAACGGTTTTGAGGGAACTTTGGCAGCTGTCAAATGTCAGCGTAATACAATTTTTTCCCTTTTTTTCTGTGGCGGTTTCGTCATTTGGAAGCAAAATACAGAGGTGGAACTCTAACGGGGTGTTACACCCTACGCCTGAAACGCAGACATGTGGGGGGGGGGGGAACAGAGGAGAAGCTGAGGAGTGATTGGATAGGCAGGCGATGACATAACCAAAATGTAAATGTTGATTTTCTTGGCCCGTCTGGCATAAAACGGACTGGGTCATCAGAGAGGCTGAGTCAGCCTGTTATACTGAGGCTGCCACCGGTCTAGGCTGTGAAAGCAGGGCCTGCGTGGCTCCTGCAGGTGAGAACAAACCTGACCAAACTCGTTTACAAGCTACGGGGATCTTTAACAGCCCTGTTTTGGGAAAATCTTTATGCATCTCATTTAAAGTGTATTTGATCCATACTAATTCCTGGTGCTAAATATGCCATGTCCACTAAGAAAATGCAAACAGCTTTTATGTTCCTGTAAATTTGCAAATTTTGGCAGCCTAAAAGTACCATGCGGCCTACAGATCCAAACATAACAGGAATTAAATATGTCATCTTTCATATGACGCTAAATGACTATGTTCTCAGGTAACAAACAAGAAAACCTTTCTCCCTTTCTGTGATTGGCCCTGTATTGGGCACACGGCACATGATTGTGACACCGATCAGAAAGCTGCAGGTTATTGGTCTGAAAACCCTGTATGTCCTGCACTTAACCTGTCCACATAGATTAATAGCCAGACAGAGAAAGGCCGATTGGCACATCTTGTGGCTTGCTGTTAGCGGCCTGCAAAACGCTCACGGCAGAGAGCTGCCTTTGTGTGCCGGGCGTTTGGAGGCACTGGTGTCCAGACCAGGGTTCGGACAGCACTGCGGCCAGCAGCCAAGGCATAGCACACTGTGTTCCGAGAGGCAGAGAGCTCACGCCGACTCAGCCAGATTCAGTTACAGTATGGCGACCGGGACCTAGACTGGCTCAAGTTAAACAAAAGAGCAGGCTTGTTGTTGGACATATGACAGGCTTGTTGTTGTACTTTTAAGCCAGGGTTTACTGCACCTGCCCCCCAACCTTCATATTTTCCACCTTATAGCATTCCCCGGGGCATGCTGGGATGAGGGTCGGGCTACATCTGTACCTTAATAACTGATTCCCTTTAGCGTACCTTCCCAAAAATCCTAATCTTAGAGGACACAAGTCAAACGATGAAACCGCTATGCGGTCAACTGCTACATCATTCAGAAATCATCATAGAAAGGCACAAATGCAGACTACAGTGGAGTTCATGACTCTTACACTCCTCCTAGTGCTAACGGGCAAACCTGTACCAATCAGGTCCCGCCCTTTTATGCCCCTCCCATTGACAATGACTAATGAGAGCGAGTGCTCAGACTGGCCGATCAGGCGGTATTGACCCAGTGGTACGTGCTTCCTTTCCCACATACGTCCTATCAGTCGAAGCCTAAGAAGCTTTCCCAGCTGTAGAGGAGAGAGAGAGATAAGCACGAGATTAGCACTTATCTGCAGGGCAATGGGCAGGGAGGGGGGCAGGGAGAGCTATACGGGAAGTGTGCTGGCCCTTATTACTGTGCGTAACAATGGAGCACCTTGCTTGAAATGCAACACATCCTTGAGGGGAGTAACAGCCCAGCATCACGAAGGTGAGGAGAAACTCCTCACCTTCGTGCCCGAGCTCTTTAAAAAAAACAAAAAAAAAACACGTCGCACAACAGCTTCTGCGTCACCGTTTGTTTTACCCATTACAGCGAGACCTGGCCTCTCGCCCGCGAAGGGCGATCGCTGCCATTCCAGCAACCGCCCATCGAACAATGAGGCGTTGCTCCTGTAAACACGCCAGCTCAGCAGCCGCATGGGTCGACCTCCGCCGGCGGCGGCGGCACATTGATACCCCGCTATCTTACGCGTTGCGAACAAGCACCTCCCCCCCCCCCCTCCTATCCACCTTATCTCATACCTGGAGGCCTTTCCAGAAAGCGTCTGACTTCCTCACCTGTGCCCAGCTTCCATTTCAGGCGACGCTTCATTTGAAGAGTTTAAGTAATAAATTTTAAAAAATTCCGGCTGAGCAAATAAATATCCGGGATACGTTTTAATTAGTGCCGTGTTTACACACACTATCCAAATAATGACTTCATTAATTAAATTGAAAGAGCGAAGGATCGCCCCGCAGCTCTTTGCGGATTGGAAATGTCCGCCCCAGAAATTTCTGCGGTGAAGCCATTGGACTGATTGCATTATCCCGAAGGGGATTTCAGCGGAAAGACGGCAACAGCTCCGCAGCCAGAGCGAGGGCAACTTAGGTGCCTTTAACCCCGACATGTGAAGGTGCCAGAGGCATGATAAACCCTGTTCAAACTTCACCGAGAGCAAGATGTTGCTGTGTCAATACCAACCCGTGCCCAAATGCTCTGATGCGGGCAGGCAAACAGCCATTTGGGGCAATTATTCAACCTGGGCCCCGGCGGCAAACTGAGGAACCGTTTAACCTCTTGTGTGCACTAAGAGCTTTGGATTCTTGGTTGGACTGGTCCCCAGACACTGGAGAAAAAACGTTTCATTCGAAACAGGCGCTCATCTGAAATGCAAACTGCGAGCTGAGCAGACAAGCATGAGATGAATAGTTAAAAGCTTCAGCCTAAGTGACACTTATTAATGGAAATTAACAGTAGATAAGACACTCTACCAAAAGGGTAAAACTTAAAATACATTTCAATGAAAATATGGAGACAGTTCATTGTAGATTATGGTCAATTGCCCCTTTAAAGTTTCCTACATGAAGCGCTGTCGAATGCCAACCCTGGTGCATCATGGGATATGGACAGACAAAAAAGTGACACATATGTGCAAGGTCACTTCTGGCAAGTTTGGCTCCCGGTGCCCCATCCAATCAGCCACACGCATTCCCCTCATTCTTGGGGGAGGGGCTCCGGCCAGGTAAGTCAAACAGCCACATCTGCAGCCACGTGGGCAGGTGTCAGGCCCTCTGGCTGCACTGTCGGTCCCTTCCACTAGGGGCGCCGCCCATCTCCGTTGAGATGGCTCTCAGCCTGTTGCGAAATACCTCGGGACCCCCCCTGACCAGGAAGGACGTGCGGAAAGCAGAATGCTACCTCGAGGAAAATGAGCAGGACCACGGCCCTCGGACGGGCAGATGGGGTTATTCAGAGCGCTTCACGCGGCTCCCTCGCAATACAGAGCGATATTATTGGAAACAACCGACACAGCTTAGGCGCCCCTTCTGAGCCATTAGCACTGCTGGATAATTTACCAAAGCCATTCATCAGCTGAGGACATAATAGCAGTTTGAACCTGTGACCTTTGGGTTACAAGTCCTACTGCAGACATGGTGTCAGTTGAAGGCCTCCAACCACCCTGGGGGGGGGGATCACCTGTCTGCCTGTGGACCATCTGGGACTCACTACTTTCCCTACGCACCATGGTCCACAATGTTCGGGTGCAGTATGCAGAGCCTCAGCAGAAACCCTGGCTGCGTTCAAGCGCGCCACACAAGCCTGTATGCACACCTGACACGCCTCTCCCCCCGCGACGCGCGACACCCGCGGCGGCTATCTGTGCTGCACCTACGTATGCAAGGCAGTGGAAAGAATCAGGCAAAAACAAATACGGGGGCGAAAAAAATACTGCAAATTCCACCGCAGACAATTTGCAGAGGGAACCCGAGAAAGTGAGACGGAGGGACAGACACGGTTTAGAGCTTCGCTCCTAATGTTTGCCTTGAATTTTCTAGCGCCGTGGCTCCAAGTCAAGCTGAGAAGTTTCCCAAGGCCTGTGCTGCTTTTCTGCTGCTTGCCCCTCCGAGCCCAGGCCTGACCCCCACCAACCCCCTCCCCCGCCTTCCCGGCCACCTGCGCCCCTTTCAGCAGCTATCCTTTATGGTGCGTTCCCGGAACAGGGCAGCTACTCGGACTGGCCCTCCTCAGGAAGGGCGACGTGGGCCGGCCGTTTGCTCCGCGAGACTGACCCCGGCGGTTTGCTGATGACTGTGTGTCTCGGACGGCGAGGCCACTTAGGGAGGCACAAACGTGCTCTTCTCAGAACAGGAATGGATGCTGCGCTGATGTTCTGTGCAGAAGATAATAACTCCACAGATGTTCTCTTGCACACCTGTTTTCTTTAACACAACAGGACTTCTGAACCACTGCTTCTCCATGAGGGACGTGACACAAAATAACACTGACAAAATGGAAAAGAAAATGTTATAGTTAAAAAAAAAAAAAACGTGTGTGTGCCCGTCAGTGGTGTGCGTGCCCTGCAGGCTGGTCCGTGCTTTGCACCCAATAGCCTCTGGGATAGGCTCAGGACCCCCCGTTACCCTGAACAGGACAAGCTGTTGGATGAACACAAAATGGATGAATGGATGGAAGGATCCAAGGCGGCATGGAAGTTCAGCGGTTAGCATTTCTGCCTCAGACCCCCAGGGGTAAAGGTCCAAGAATCGCCTCTGTTCTTGCGTGATGGTTGCACATCCTACGAGAGTCATGTGGGCTTTTGTCCTGTGATCTAAAGACATGCAGTTAGACTAACTGGTGTTTAATAAGAGCCCCTAGTCTGTGTATGTCCTCTCTGATGGCCTGGCATCCCATCCAGGATGGTCCCTAGCTTACGGCCTTGAGCTGCCTGGATTGGCCTCCGGGTTTCCCTGTGATCTGCTCCAGGATCAGCGGTTGGAAGCTGGACGTGTAAACAAATACCTAATGATGAATTGTCCACCATTACTCGCATGCAAATCTGTGCAGTTTATTTCCATCAAGGTTAATGAAACAACACGCAAATTATAAATCGTTTTGCACAAGCTATATTGAAAAGACAGGGATGTTTTCCAAAGACTTAAAATGAGCTTTGGCTCTGTGGGGATAGAGGCTCTGTGTGTGTAGATGGGCCTGCCTGCTCACTGCCTTCTCAGACACGAGTGATTAAAATCAGACCTGTAATTGCAAGCGCAGCTGACAGACCAATCAAACCCTGGTTTTAATTAAAACCTGAGGTCATACCCACAGCCATTGATATGCTTGAGGAGGGGTTGTGGATACAACGTGTTTGAAAACGTTGCATTGCAGTGCACACACACCCCCGAATGTAATTTACGATCTATCTGTGTAGCTAAATTTTATTTATTAACAGACATTTCTACATACCAGCATTAATTTTAATGAATTTTTGCTGCCAGCACAATCTATTTGGATGAGAGTCCTGGGCACGATGGGTACCATATGTTTTCCTGTCAATGTGATTTTTTTTTGTTTTAAGTTGGCATTTTGACAGGTTGTGGCGTAGGCGTTGTTTTAGAAACCTTCGGAAAAGAAAAGAAAAACCAATCAGAACTACAACGCTGTTTCCAGTATAGTTGGGATGCTGTGAACAACGTTAGAAAAACAGAATGCAAAGATTTTAAAATCATATAAACCCATATACGATTGAAAAGAGAACAAAGACAACATAAAAAATACTGAAACTGAGAAATTGCAGGCAGACCAGACTTACACTCGGACTCTTCTACTATGAAACCATGCTGTCGTAACATGCACAGAATGCGGTTTCACATTGTCTTCCTGAAACATACAAGGCCTTCTCTAACAAAGACGTTGTCTGGATGGCAGCATATGTTGCTCCAAAAGCTTTAAATATCCTTCAGCATTAATAGGGCCTTCAGACATGTGCAAGCTACCCAAGCCATCGACACCAATGCACCCCCATGCCATAATGGATACTTACTTTTGAACTGTCCTCTGATAACAAGCTGGATGGTCCCTTTGCTCTTTAGCCAGCAGGATGCAGTGTCAATGATTTCTTAAAAGAATTTGAAATTTTGATTCATCAGACCCCAGGACAGTTTCCCATTTTGCCTCAGTCCATCTTAGAAGAGCTCGGGCCCAGAGAAGTCAGCGATGTCTCTGGATCACGTTTATATATGGCTTCTACTTTGCATTGTAGAGTTTCATCCTGCATTTATGGATGCAGCGACAAACTGTGTTTACAGACAATGGTTTTCGGGAATGTTCCTGAGCCCATGCAGTGATTTCCACTATAGAATCGTGTCTGTTTTTAATGCAGTGCTGTCTTAGGACCCAAAGATCACGGCTATCAAATACTGGGTTTCAGTCTTGCATATAGAGATCTTTTTGGATTCTCTGAATCTTTTAATAATATTATGTACCACAGACAATAAAATTCCCAGATTCTTTTCAATATAATGTTAAGGAACATCATTCTTAAGTTGTTAAACTATTTGCCCACACAGAGTGGTGAACATCCCCCCCCCCAGTCTTCAACTGCACAGACTCTGCCTCTCTGGGAGGCTCGTTTTATACCCAATCATCTAACCGATCTGCTGTCAATTAACCTAATTAGTTGTGAGATATTCAACCAGGTGTTTTGTTTTAGTATTGCACAACTTTTTCAGTGTTTTGTTGCCCCTTTCCCAGCTTTTTTGAAACGTGACTTTTTCTAATGTTACACAAAATGTAGCGTCTTATAAATACAATAAAAACTAATCAAATGAAATACGCGAAATAACCTACCAGTGCGGGTAACACACTTTTGCGCAAAGTTACAAAAAAAGTTGGTTGTTCGGTGTATACATGCGCTGTTTAAAATAAAGTGGGTGAAGAGTTTCGGGGTAAATAAACTATTAGGAGAAATGCACGCAACTGATGAGTGGAAGACTGTTTGCTTGTTTATAGAAGGATTTTTGTTAATTTGGAAAACAGGATTACGACTGATTCAGAGTTTGTTATCTTGCTGTTAAGTGATCGCCAAACATTCACTCTGTCGCTTGTATAACGTGAGGAGCAGTAGCTGTATTTTAATATTACAGAGAGAGGGAAAGAGAGAGACGCAATGAGACATCTGCAAACCATTAGATGTAAAACTTCAGGTAGCCGAGGAAAGCACACATGCTCCCCACATTATTCCCAAAATTACATTTCCACAACATTTAAAATCCAAATAAACAATTACACAACATACATTGCAATAGGAAGGCAAAAACATCGACACTACTAAGAAAAATAAAAAATAAAAATAGCTGCTCCGGTTCGCGATGACGAGGAGACAATGAAAGAACAAAGAAATCTGTAGTTAACGCCAAGTTTGTAGGCCACTTTTAAATCAGAATAACGGCATGTTTACATTCTTGCAATTCTCCGTTCATGTCAGTACATATTTGACTTTGATCAATTTACACATACTGCCTTTTCCTATAGATTTCAGGAAATATGCGTCCAACCAAGGTCAAAAAGACTTGACATACTTAAGCAACTCTTTAATGAAACGGCAAAAAGATAACCAATAAATCAGAAAGAAACCAAAAATTGCGGAGTATTAATAGAAAAATAAGTGGATAGTGTCGACCTTTGGACTATATATTCGAGTTTATATTTGATATATTTTAATACCCGTATTGGATACGGAGACAAGTTTTAATAACACAGACAGCACATAAAACACGGAGAACTGCGGCACACCCATGTGTAATTCACCTTTCGCGACGTTTCTTCTATAATAGTGTGATGAACAAAAAAACATCCAGTCCATGGCATTTCTGTGACAAACAACATATTAATGTGAGCGACATAGGAGAATAGCCAGACTTGTTAAAGCTAACGGGAAGGCCACAAGTGCGAGAAAGGCCAGCTATCGTACAACTGCGTGCAGAACGACTTCTCTGAAAGCGCGGCTCGTCAGCCCTCAGAAGTTGGTCCGACCTGCTAACTCTACACATATATAACTTGCCGTACCAAATCAACTTTAATATCGAATTCCATTATTCCATTTCGAATATGTTATTATTACTGAGTCTTAATTAACTTTATTAACGTTATTAATAAAATATGACATTCAGGTTTATTCCATGATGGATTTATAAT
>JAABNY020000045.1:202399-223398 GCA_015164015.2 Brevimyrus niger | reverse complement strand
TCCCTGTCCCTCGCCCTGCACGGGTGGAGGGCCCCCCCCTCGCTGATCCGGCCCTTTGGCCCTGGACCCACCCCCCTTCCTTCAACATGAAGAAATTCAGTTTTATCTATGTGCAAAATTTCCCTGGCATCACCCCCTGGAAGAGTATCTGGTTTACATAATGTAGTACACACGCTGATTTACATAGCAGCATGCTCTTTAACATGCATTTATATTCAGTTTTTTTAGTACATGCTTTTAACCAAAGTGGCAGGGTCTGACCATCCCTGGAGCAGTGGGGGTTAAAGGCCTTGCTCAAGAGCTCAACGGTGAATTCACTTTGCTGACCCTGGGATTCAAACCAGCAACCTTCTAATCATTACAATACACAAGGCCCTCTGACTCCCATTTCAGTGGTCAGGAGTAACTGACTGCAGGAGGACCACGGCAGGCGTGAGCGGCGTGCCCTGCAGAGCGACCCATCTCGGAAACGACACAGCGGAGACCCGGAAACCGGGGCAGGCTGGGATGGCCCAGCCCACGAACTCAGTGGGTTTAGGTTAAGCGGTGAAGTTCCTGGGGAAGATTCTTGGAGTTCCGCCATCTGAGCACATTCAGGGAGACACGTGTTTCACATTTGCATCGTGACGGGTCTTACCAACGTCGCCCCGCTTACACAGAGCGTGATTTTTTTGTTTTCTTCATTCATGCGTCTGTTTAAAATCAATTCACTTCTCAATCTGATATTTATCCTTTTATCATAAATGAAGACATAAGTGTAATTGCTTGATTTCCCCCTAACTTCAGAATTAATTCTGCTTCGGGGCTTATGCCAGTTCCTTTGTCTGCTTTTAGGGTATGACAAGAGAATATAACTTACTGTCACCCGTCGCCGAGAACAGCTGGATCTTTGGTGGGAGTTCACTCTTCTCACACGACACACACACAAACACGCTGGTCTGCTTCGGCTTTATTTAAGGCCCTGGCGTCAGGAAAAAAGTTGAAAGCGGATGAGAGAAAGAGAAGTAAATGAGATGAGTATGGATAGGCAGTCGTCCTTGGTTCCAAATATCATCCTGTGTGTCGGGACTAACATGACTCGACGAGGTGCTTTAGCATTGGCGGCGACCATTTTGTCAGCTGGTATGTGTATCAATCTGTGTGTGACCTCACTGTACTGGCAGCGGACTACAAGCATGGGAGCATCTGGGGAAGCCTTGGGTTTAACCCAGCCGGGGCCGAGATGATTTTGAAGCATCGAGCCTTGGAAAGTAATGAGGTTTATTTTCTAGTAATGGTTCACCAGCCCTTAGTGTCGTGATTCCCATGCAGAAAGCAACTTCATCTTGACCGCATGGAAGCAGCACTGATATGCAGAGACCGTGAGTGAATCTGCTCAGGAACTCAGGGCCGAGGTCGGGTTCGAACCGGATAGGAAATGATGTACCAGATGGGCATCAACTAAATGCAGTTTGGCAACATGGTACCCCAAATAGTTTCTGAAATTTTTGCTCTCTCCAGTGTTTTATTATTATTATTATTATTTATTACAAAAAAAACAAAACATTTCCTCACAAATGTAGCTTTGGGGATAATAGTTGCATAACATTCAGCAGCAATTCCTTTTAAAATGGAAAATAATTGATAATAAAAGGTCTTGTACGGTGGAAGCTACAGCTGTTTGCAGTGGAGGAGCTCAGCCTTGCTAAACCCTTCTGGCTCCAGCCTCTGCACCTCTGCGCTTTTCTGGACTGCCGAGACGTTGAAAAAGGAGTTCCTCAAGCTAAACTCTCAGGACAACCATTTTCAGACTTGTTGCCGGCTGGATCTGCTTCTAGTCTTTTTTTTTTTTTTTTGGTCCATCAATGTCTTGGACATTTGCTGTGCGTCTCGGCAGAGGAGTTCTGGCCATCAGCCCCACCTCGCCGGGTCGATCCAGCAGCAGTAGCAGCGGTGGGAGTTTCTCTGGCCCGGTATGACGCGGCACACTCCGGCCCACCAGCGGACGGCACCAGTGACCCCTCCCTTGGGCCTTTTCCTCTTGGCGAAGAGCACAGACAAGCACTCGGCACTGGAAACGTGGCTCCCGTGGATCCCTCCTGCTCCCCATCTCTCCCCCTCCTCTCTAGCGAGGCCCATGGTCCCATGTGCTCGCTGAGAAACATCAGGCCGCTTGGCAGGTCCGACCGGCCAGCCGACTGGGCCAAGGCTGCGGCGGGTGGGTCCTGGCAAATTTAATACGAGTGCGACGGCAAAGCTCTACTGACACACATCCCACTGGCGGAAATGGCTTTTGCTGATACTTGCTGTACCTGATTAGCCTCGACTGTTGTTGTGCTGCATCACAGACACATCTCAGGACGGTCAGCACCTCCACAACACATTTACAGTTATTTTAATTACTGACGGCCTATTGCAATTAATTTATGTCATATATGTTTTTATCCAAAGCAACATATAATTAGACAGTCCCTGGACCAATTGGGGGTTAAGAGCCTCGCCTTCTGTCTCCCTTTCTCTCTTTCTCTCTCTGTCCCCCATACCTGGGATTTGAACTGGTAACCTTCTGATCACAAACACAGCTGAGCTAGCTTTGGGTCAGGATCCTCCTAGAGACGGTGAGCTGGTGCTAAGCCATCTTTTGACAACACTCTGCACACATATAACAAACAGCACCAGCAGTGTGGACTGTTTTTGGATATTTCCTATGAAGACTATTTGCCACTAATGTATCATGGGGACGTAACTGCAGCATTACTGTACTGACACTATGTTGGTTTTAGATGTACAAGGACAATCTCACATGATAAATGTCAAATTTTTTATCACACACGCGCTTTGCTGGCAAACTGAAAGGTTATTGGTGGCCAAAAGTAAAACAAGTGATTTCTTAGTAGGTAAAACAAGTGATTTCTTAGTAATTAACACCCACTGCCTTTCCCTATAGCTTCATACACGTGTATAGGAGGATTCACACCAATTTAACAGATGCAAATGACTCAAAGTTTCACTCCCTGGAAGTAGTCATATTATAAGTTAGAAAACATAGTAAATCCCCAAGATTTTAATGACTGGGCTGGACTTTCTCTGTCAGAATGACATTTCACCTTGACCTTTACAACAACAATGCGTTATCATTAATGTCATGCGGCACGAGGGGCTCTTAGGAATTTTCCAGAAGCTTTGGCTCATTCGACCACAGTGTGGTGATGATCAAACAAATAACCTCGCAAAGCCCCCTTCGGGCGAGAAATAACCATCTGACAAAGGCAGAACTGAGGATAGACAGCAGACCTGGCACTAGAAAAGAGGAAGCGGGAAAAGGTCAGGTCTGCCACTTCGATGCGGATGGACAGATGTTCCTTGGATGTCAGATGGGAGGAGCCAAAATGACATGGGGCTACTAATAGAGGGAGTGTCAGACAAACCATGACGTCTCAGCAGGGACACCACATAAATACCTAGACCCAACCAGTAAAAAAAAATAAATAAATAAAACAAATAAACAGGTTGAGCTGCCTGCTACACCTGAAACATTGCAGACCTCAAAGCCTTGTGGGGGATAAGCTGGATCAAACCCACCTGATAGTAATAATGATACAGTAGTAATAATGATGATAATAATGATAGAGTAATAATAATAAAAACAATAATCATAGAGTAATAATAATTATGACAATGATGATACAGTAATAATAATGATTATGATGGTGATAGAGTAATAATAATGATAATACTAGTGATAATAATAATGATGCAGTGGTAATAATGATGATAATGATGAGTAATGATAAAAGTAACTACATACAGTACTGTACTGTACTGTACCGTACAGTAGTGCATGTACATTATTATGAATCATTGTATGTAACCCAAACTTTTAATAAATAAGGCTTTATGGCGATCCATTCGTACGTACAAATTGTTCATGAGTCGGACGTTCTTAACGCGGCGACTGCCTGTAGTTGGATTTATTTCCAGGCCCAGGTCCTGCCTGCTTTGTCTTCGTTTTGGGGGGAACTTTGATAACTGATACCACAGTTTAAGTCTTATTATCTCAATACATTGATTACTAACATTTTAAGAAAAAAAATAATAACAAATAGCATATTAAATTGTTTAAGCAGTCTGACTTCAGCCCCACCTGTTACCTGTCTAACGCGCTCAAGCAGTCAGACGGACAGACATGCTGCCTATTTGCGTGTTTTTCTAGACAGAGGTGATCATTTCATCATGGTCTTTCGAACGCAGGAGAAATCTTGCTGGTTAACATTCAAAAGTGCCATTTTAGAAATTTGAACAATTATTCAAAAGCTACATGGCCCACTGGAAATTGTCCAGAGTCTCTCTGTTGGCCACCCTGGGCCTGAGCCTCCTGATTGGCCACTCCAGGCCCAAGCTTCCAGCTTGTCTACCTTGTATATAGGATCTGCTGTTCTGGGTCTCTCAATTGTTTACTGTCTGTTTGAGGGGAAGGAAGCTCATAGGCGCTTTAACTTCTGCTGCTCAGGTCCACACATATTCCACCTAGGCCCTGTAGAGGCCCTGTCACCAGAGGAGAACCACAATCACTCGCACTATCATTAAAACACAACTAGGTGATCTCATCACTCAGCAGTCTCTTCTAGACCAGGCCTCTGACAGGCTTTTGTTTTAGGATTGGCACACAATCCATCGCTATGGATACGCCAAGGTCTACTGCAGATCACCAGCAGGGTAACCTGCTGGAGGAAGGATCACTGGGCTGTAGCGGGAATGCCAAGAGTCCTGCTGTTATTCCGTAGAGAACACAGAGACAATGTAAGAGAAAGCAGGGCACCAACATAGAACTGCAGAGAACCGGCGGGCTGAACCGTACCACTGCGCGCTGGGATCAAGGGCACCTTGTGTGCTGTCACCCAGTTGTGAAAATAGTGAACTCACACTGGTGTGAGAGACTCTACACCCCCACCACCATCCACCCAAGAACCCTGAGGCCAAATTCTTAAAGCGTCGACCTCCAAGGCAAATCATAGAGCGAGGGCAGCAAGATAAGTAGGGAAAGCAGAGTGTCTGGGCAGGCCAGCCCGAGGTCGCCTGCAGTCAGCTTCTGGGCACATGTGCACATGCAGAGGGATGTGGCTTAAAAAGAAGGAAGTGATCTACAGTTCTGTCAAGGCAAACCCCCGCTTTTAACAAGCGCCCCCGGATTTCTGTGCTCCGCTGCATGCCTGCTTGGACTTGATCGCTCAGTTTTTGATGAATTGCGGCGCACATTGTCCAACTGTTGCCACTAAAAACACAGTGTCGTCTTCTTCCTGTTCGTCTGCCGTGACACAGCCCTGCTTGTTTACATACCGCGGTTCTCTGCTTGGCGCTCCTCTGTGTCCTGAAGCCGCGGCCCGCTGCACACAGGTTGTTTTGCAACGGCAAGGAAGAAAGTCGAGAGAAATACGAATTGCTCCCATCAAGCCAAATAAGACACAGGAATGAAACAAGCACAGGATCTACCACTTATCTGACCTTCCTCAATCCTGCCCAAGGCCCCCACAGATGGGCTGCAGACACAGAGAGGCTGATCTTCGGCCCAAAGAGGCAACTGGACCGATTTCACCACTATCCCCCGCCGCCATCGGTCGGGGATATGAAAATAAAAGCTCCCCCCCATTTACATTAGCACAGATCAGAGATCAGCGGGCAGAGATAGCATCACACATCCGCTGATAGCATCATGCGCTAACCTTTTCATCTCCCCATTGACATCCTCCCCTCACAATAGCTGTGATTGGTTACGTGTGTGAACATTATCCTGCCGATGCTGTAGGAGGTCAAAAAGTTTACGAATCTCCTCTGCCCATGGCTGAATGTGCATATTACCGCGTACGCACTTTTGCCCGTGTTAGTTTGCCCTTCTGCCGTCAACCCTGCGTCAAATTTTAGCCAGGAACATCAGCAGATTGATGGGAAAGGTGTCACTCCCAGAATAATTACTTACACAGCCCATCCAGAAGAGCCCTCTAAGCAAATATACTCGTCATCCGGTTTGTCTTTGCACAGCTTGGAGACACAAATGTTAAGAATGGATCCCATGGCAAGGTAGCTGGACCTTGCTACAGAACCAAATATAAGCCTTTCATATCTTTTAAAGACAAAATCAGCTCTTATTTAGCATTGCACTAATGCATTTTTATTTTGGCAACATAGCTTGTGGTCTCTTTCATTGTACTTTAATCCATTTTGTGAATGTTAGCTGGTTCAAGAGTTTGGAAGGGGTTAGCTTTTGTGCACTTGAACAGCGACATCATCAGCAAAACACCAGCGACATAAAAGCCAAAAGGAGTAAAAGTATTGAGGCTGCTTTAGATTAAGATGCTGTTTAAGATATTATAATGTACAACATGTTCAATTTTCGAAAGTAGTTGCTAGGAAGGGTGTGGATTAATTATCTAATTTTGTAGTGCCAACCAAGCGAATGGCAGTAATAAATCAGTGCGCTATTACAATTTAATTCTAACTAACGTTAACTTAAAATTCCACATGTAGGACACAATTTCAAATTGGCAGAGACTAAACGGAAATGTTTCATCACTGGCGGAAGGCAGTATTTCCACAAGTCGACGTATTATCGACAAGTAAACGTGAGAATTGTCGGCCTGGGCTGTGCCTCAGCTGCAGGCTTCTCATCAGGGCCAGGCGCGAGAGGACGAAGGGGCCCCGGCGCTTAAGGGAAACACGGCGAGTTGCCATGTGTGGTCGTGGGGGGGTGCTGTCAGAGGGAGCGCCAGTGTTTCTCGACAGGTCTCTCCTGGCCCCCTCCCGTTGCTCTCGTTATTGCGGGACGTGCACTGGCAGGTAACATGGTGTCAAGTTTCAGGGCCCCGCCCACCTGCACCTACCAGTGCATCCACATTCGAGGGTTAGGTACCCTCTGCCTCTGGGTGCAGCCAAAATGCCGCAGGATGTCATCTCCAGGAAGTCTGTTCGGTACGCCTCCTCTACATTAGGGCCAAGAGGTTAAACCACTGATCAAAGGGAGCTGCTAATCTTTGGCTGATTGCTAAAATAAGATCCTTTGCTAAAGTTGCATTAGGTAAAATACATTCAAGACTAAGTTTGCTTCAGTTCAAGCTGTTTCAGTTCACTTTGTATACCTCGATCAGTGACATCATGGTGCTGGAGTGCTGAGAGTCGAGGTGTTGTGTTCAAATCAACCAAACCGAGGCAGCTACATCCTCAGGTCCCGCCTCGACAGCCCCAAACTGCACTATCCAGCACGGTTGCACATGTCCGAATGCCCTGCTTGTGGGAGGGACCACCCTTCTCCCCATTTCTGCTTTGGCTTTTGGGCATGAAAACAAATAAACAAATAAATAAGTGACAGTGGAGTGCCAGCATAGGAAGGAGTTTGCAGTTTGATACTGGGGAGAATGACCTTAATCATTATATTGATGAAGACCCATATTTTAAGAGTATGAATGAATCCAAATGAATATTTAGCCAGTGCAGACGTTCCTGCACATGACATACAGGGGGGTGCGTCTGATCTCTCATCGATATACCCCATTGGCTACGGGAACCTCAAGCTGGCGGGTCAGCTGACACACACGGTCGGTAGCGGACAGATGACCACGAGCAGCCGGCTGGTATGAATCCGCGGTACACACATGCGCGTCTCCCCGCGACGTGTCAAGGCAGATTTATTAGGAATTTTCCACTGGTGTGAAGTCATCGCTGTTGTTCTTTTACGGGCACACTGCCAGAAGCAGAAGATCAGTCCAGGCCCTGTTTCCTGCTCGCGCAGGAGCGCAGTAATAAAGCAGAGGGTGCACGTTAGGGTAATGCAAACTGGGGACAGATTTATGGAGGATTTTGGTCTCGCTTGTGGTGGATTTAGAACAGGTGACAAACAGGTCGGAAATTACAGCCATAAAACACTGAAAACGAAGCGAATTATGCAGAAGTACAGCGATCTGCTGTACGGTATGCAGGGACACGTGAGGGTGAGGGATATCTGGGCTGATTCAGGGGGTCCAACATTTTACTGGGGCCCATGAATACGTAATATTATACATTAAATTGCACTGGGGCCCTGGAATTTATAGCTACACCACTGGCCACAAATTCATACACAGCTCATAGAACTTGGAGCACTTTCTAAATACAGTGAAAATAGTTTATTGGTTATATAACAACAGTATTCATTCTGTTGTTAACAAAAATATATATCAGAAACAATGAGTAGTTAAACATTCATGTGGAGCAGAAACCCAGATTGCCATTCTAAAAGGGCTGTTCTGAGTCTCATTGAGTGCTTTGTGATTAGTAACACCTTTGCAATAACGTAAAACACTAAAGGTTTGTGTTTAGTATCCCTTTGGGACACAGTGACTACAATTGTAATTAATAGCAAAATGGCAAGAACACAACCGAATGAGTCTGTCAAAAAAAAACACAATATATATGTGGAAGATATGCGCAGATATGATAAACATTGTTACTCAATGGAATCTTGTTAGGAGACCTATGCATTTACATCCTTACAGAATTACGCAAATGTCCCAAGATTTTCTGTGAGCATTCTGTGGGTATGTGTGTATAAATATATATATAATGTGTGTGTGTGTGTGTGTGTGTGTGTGTGTGTTTGTGTATATATATGAAGCTGTGCTCATTTATCTACACAAACACAGGAATGCACACGTCCGCACACACAGACTTGCACACAGTGTCTGTGCACACAGACTTGCACACATCTGTGCACACACACACTCGCAAATCCTGATATGCCAGATTTGGAGCCGATGACAGGATTTACAGTTTGACGGCGGGATGCAGCCACCTGGTCGATGTGAACAGACACGTCTCGGCGGCGAGAAACGAACGCGGCTCATTCCGTCTCACCCAAGGGTGCAGACAGAGCAGGTAGCGACAGGCCGGTGCTGGGAAACAGCGACTTACAATGCTGTAACAGGGCGGCATCGGATCGTGCGCCTTACCAGAAAACGGGCCACCCTCTGGGCCTCTCACCCCGCATTTCTCATGGGGAATCTGGCCCAGTGTCCTCCACACCAAACCCATGCAAGGCATCGTGCACAATGACCTCCCTGAAAGCTTGGATCGGTAGTGATGACTTTGCAGGGTCGAACCCCTGACTGGGAGGAGTCACAAGCCCTGAAATGAGGCATTACTACAGTTACAAGGATCTGAAATGATGCCTTAATACAATTACAGGTAAGCACTGCCAGCATTTAGCTGAACATGTACTTTTCTTCTAGCTGTTAAATAAATGAACAGATGCAGATGAGGAGTCCTTTCAGAAAGACAAAACAGAAACACTGAAATTTACAACAAAAAAAAAGAAAAACGTGTATCTGCGGAACAAATATACAACATAATGCAATCATTATCCCCTTGCCAAAAAGCGGAGGAGAGATGTTTACCATTAGAACACAGACAGGAATACTGAGATGCAGAAACTCGGGGAGTGGGATTAGGCAGCACTGCAGCATTGAATGCACAAAATCACTCACAGAGGCAGAAATTGCTGGGATTGTAGATGGTATGACAGCTCGGCAAGGGGATGAATGAGACACTGGGAGATGGCTGGAGCTTTGGAGGAGCCTATAAGATGCCTCTGATTCACACTGATGGAACTGATTGGTCCAACCAAGCGAAACCTCAGGGGGCTTTGCCTTTTTCCTATTGGAAAAACACTTCAAGGGTACATTTTATAAAAACATGTATACCTTGCAGGTTCCTGACTCTGGGGGGAAAATGCAGGAGGCTGGGCGATGCAATCAAGTCAAGCTTGAGTAAATAAATTCCTGGATTTCAACCCCTGGCTGAGGAGGCCTGAAACTCAAGATGGCATGAACCTTTTTTTTCCCTCCATCGTTCGCAAGAACAACTCTGGGATTTTTTCTTTTGGCCTCTGTGCTGCCCCAGTATCCAATAATACCCTCTCTTCCAGTACGGCCCACTGCTGAGATCGTCAGGATGATGTCTATATAAAAGAGTCCACCCCCTGAACCATGCTCATTATGGGGGGGGGGGGGGCAGTCCTCGTTGCTCCATGACAGGTAAACTGCCTGGGGAGACAGGGTCTGCTTGTCTGAGAGAGAAACATGACACCCCTTCATGCAGGAAGTTTTGTTTTCTCTGTCTGCATAGATAAAGAATCACAGAACAGGGACAGCCCTAAAGAACGACGCTGGCACCTTCAAGTCTGAAGGGTGCCACGAATGTCAGCGGGACGCTGACAGTTATTCTTCACGTCTTACATGTCGGCACGTGTGAAAGGATGTACTTAACACAGCCATGTAACTAAGCAGCTCAGTACTCGCTGAAGGCTGCTGCCAGACAGTAGGTTTGGAACCTTAAATATCCATTATTTAAAATGAACAAACAGTGCCCACCCACTTCCTCATATGACACCATAGTCCCACAGTTCCATTCCAGGGGACAGGACCCATCTTGCTGCAGATTGGTTGGCCTGATCATCAGGGCACTGTGTGTGTTTAGTTTCTCAATATGTATACTTCACCGTGTACTTGTGTCCCCGTGTCTTTTTGTGTCCCATTTTATGTCATTTTTCATTGCCGAAGACCAGTTCTAATACTTAAATACTGTACAGAGGTACCAAAGACGGTAAATATCCCTGATGTCGATCTTGCTCTGATCCAAATATCAAGGATACATCAGTTATATCCTCATCAAATGAGACCAGTCCCATGAATCATTGCACCCTAGGTTTGTTCTTGGGAGGCAAGTTAGAGAGACAAGTCTTGCCAAGACCACAAGAATGATCTTCACGTTCTTGGTATTGAGATGTACCTTGTGAGTTTTGCTCTGTTCTTATCAGCTTGAGTCTGGCACTGGATTGGCAGAGCCAGTGCACTTTCACCCAACTCATGACCTCATTCCCCCAAAACATTAACCCAAAAGTTCTCAATGGATCATCAACCGAGTCAGTCGGTGTCAGTTGTGTTGTCGGTCAAAAAGAAGACCCCTTGCTCAAATAACATGCAAACATCCTAAGATCTAAACAACTTGGAGAGCTCTTAAAATCTAATGAAACACTCTGGATTTAATTACTCTGAACTTGTCCAAATGGATATGAAGTGATCAAAAGGGGTTACAAACCACAACTGAAATTTTACGTATGACTTTCGTTGTCTTAAGTTATTTGTATTAAATTGATTATATTAGTTTTCCTTATCCATAGCTAAGGGGAGCAAGTTATACCAAATTACTGGCCAAAATTGTGTTTGCTTGGGATGACTGTAAATCTGAGCTTGGAGATCAGGAGTCATTTCCCGTATTCCGGGCAGATCTTACGGTAAGGAACGGTCTCATGACTTCACTCTGCTGTGGTCTGGTTGGATTGCTCATGATCCTTTCAGGCTTCGAGTCTGCAGACCCTTGCCCATGCGGTTGCTGCAGAGCCGATCAGGCAGGTCTAAGTAGTGTGCAGAGGTTGTAGGCGGTCCTGTGGCCCAAACAGGTGGGAGCCGGCCAAGGGCTTGTGGTCACCCTCCGACTCTGTGAAGGCTGCTTAAGGAGATTAAACACACTTCTGCAGTGAGCAGCTCCCAGCTCAAATGGTTCCCATCGGCACAAGCGCACGATGCACCACGCCAGTGTTAACTGATGCCCCAACCTGAGGAATAAGAATGGAAAGAAGAGACAAGACCGGAAGGACCAGAGGAAGCTTATGGTGCAGAGAAGGATTGCAGGACATGGAGAAGCTGAAGATGGGTGGTGTTTCACACAGTCACATGTATTTACCAAATAGGTGTGCCCATGGTGTACCCAGTCTCACAAATACCTTTTCTTTTTTTCCAATTTCTCCTCCCACTGGGCTCGAGCAGTCCAGTAGCAGAGCTATCAGCTGCCAGAAGTCTAACTGGTACCAGGTGCTATAAAACTGGCCCACCTAAACAGCTGAAGGTCTGGTTTCAGCCGACTCCCCCCCCCACCCCCCCACCCTCCATCTCCTGCTGATCTGCAGAAACCTTCCATTCTTCTACCCTGGGTCTATTCCCCTGGTCCTGTCCAGTAATTTTCACCAGATTGGAGCAAATGAATTTAGGTTGTTTTCTTCTTAAGTCTTTTATTAGCTCTGCACAAAGAACATTACACAATCTACGCTAACCGGTTAGACAGTAAATAGAAGCCTGGAGCACGGCCAGGCGTGAACCATTTGTACTCTCCCATGCTGCCCAACAGGCTTTCGGAGTCCCTTTGTCCTTTGCTTTGTTTTAGTAGCCTTGCATTTCTCAGACAGTTCTAGAAATGCCAAGTCCTGGTTTTGTGACTATGTTTCTCCCTTGGCACTGGCTGAACCTTTGCTGGGACTGGGAGTTTCTCCGTCAGGCTCTGGCTGGGACCAGTCTGGGGCTCTTGCACGCAAGCAGGATACTTCTAAAAATCAGGGTACAACAAAGGTCGTTGCGATTTCATTTGGAGTGTGGCAGGTCGTCATATAAATGCTATGACATACCATCAATGCTTCTAATACGGCCATAAATAAGGAATCTGTTGCACGCTTCATACTTGTATTCCCCATTGAAACGTCTTATTCGATCTACTCCGTCAGACTGGTTTTACATTACTTAGATGACACATTTGTTCCTACAGATGCTATCAACCACTTTTCCCAGAATTCTGTGCTGTACAGAGTCATCTGCTTAGGCATCATGCTACAGATTAATCTAACAAAAACAAGACCTACTTCATTTAAACTCCCCCAGGTTGATTCAGGTCAGTAGTACACCATGCAGGTACCCCACACATATGCAGCTGTTTGGCCAGTTTCCTCTATGGGTCAAGACCATCATCAAAAAGAAATACTACATTCTTTGCCCCGCCCACTTTACTTGTATCAAATAAACATGCTGCATGTAGGACACGACTGACTGACCTGTCATTAGAATTATGGATGATTCATATTTCTGGTCACCTAAAAAGGAGCATGCATGTTCGTCCTTGCATTCACAGTCGTAGGTCTTCCATGGGATTTTCTTCTGTATGCCACTGAATTGACTAAGATGTTGTTCCTCTCAGTTCTGAGATTCCTTTGTTATGGAAAAATAACTCAGCTTGAGTAGGGCTCAATGATGTCATCTGATTGTAAAGATAGATTACAGTTGTTTTCTCATCTCCATGCTACCGTGCTGGTACAATTCTATTTTAATTGATGTACTCCTGTAAACTCGGATGAAGATGAGATGCTATCTAGTGTAGTTGATGACATCATGCTTCAGGTGTTTATTTCCGATAATTGGATTGTTGTGCCATGGGGAGGAAAGGAACACTATGTAAGGATGATGTTATAGGCTCCAAGGTGAAGACCAACTCCAAGTTTCTCTATGAAATGAATATCAACATCTACCCTTAACTAAAAATCTGAGTTTCTAGCAACCACAGTACTATGCTATTAAAGAAGGACTACTGATCTCTTGTTGCAAGAAGAGCATACCATTCGTATTATGTTTTAGGAGTGTACGTGCATTTGTGAAGTGTGTTTATATGCAAGTTTTGCTTTGAAAGGCATATTCTTTTTACAAAATGAAAAGGTAACATCTTAACATACTTCAGGCCTGATTAAATAGGTGTCCGGAGCAACAAAACGTCAAACGATATGGAGGTAAGATTGGACACAGACAAGCTCTAAATCTAATGAAGTTACCAACACAAAAACGGACCACCATAGCAGGCAACTGTCAAACTCAGCATGGCTCTGTGAGAGACCAATGAACTAAAGAACTCTAGACAACAGTTCAAGAATACATAAAAGTTAAAAACTGAAAGAAAGGGTGACTTTTCCATGGATACAGAAGCCACTCTCTTCCACGGCCCCCGGCTTTTGTTTCCCATTAAAGTACCCTTCCTACCCCCTCCGCAACATCTCTACACCTCATTCGCTTCATGGGGGGATGCAGGATACGCAAACCTCGATAATACTAAGTAGATTACACTTGCCTCCTCCCGGTTCCCTTTTAAAAGGGGGAGTAAGGGAATTTTAGCATGAAAGAGAGAGAGAAAGAAAGACAGAAAAAGAAGCAGTGACTTCAGCTCCGGTGTTAAACTCAGCAGGGCTGCCATCTCAAAAGGGACATCGGGACTCCATCCTGCCTTACTTTAACATCGGAATCTCAGAACGTGGTGACAGCTGTCTTTTCAGCACATCAGTCTGTCATCAGACCCATAATGCATTTACGAGCTACAAAGATATTATCAGTTGCCAAAAAAAAAAAAAATCATGCATGACCGCGGTGAAGCATGACCAATAAAAGCAGCATGTCACAGAAGAGCTAATTTACAGCTAGTCTGGTAAGTAGGTGACCTGATTTGACAACCATGAACACAAAGACACCAGAATATACAGACTGACATGGAAAATTTCATGAGCCCTACAGCCCTCAATAAGGATAAAAACCAACTGATGATGCCGAAACACATAAATTGCTCTACAGAGATTAAAGGGGGAATATGTGCTCCTGAACTAATGTTTCCAATAAACTATTCACCCTTGTCACTCCTCTGTCATTCTCTCTTGCTCCCTGAGTGGATAATCTCCCAACATGCCAGAGGAATGGGGGGGGGGGGCATGATAGGCAAACTCCACCACAGTGGCTGAAGCCCATGATCTAGCGGTCCCCTGGGAAGACATCTTTGCATTTCATCAACGAGAAGATTGTTTGCTGTACTTTCAGTCTTGCACCGTTGGACTTCCTTAAACACCATCCAGCAGAGACCACCATACAACTGCACCATAGTCTACGTCTTAGTCTACAGGCCTGCCATGGGGGATATAATCTTCCAGGCCTGTGTCTGGCTGAATCCCCTGCACAAACTGGATGCATGCTGAAACAAGAAGTTCTTGGAAATCAAATCAGACCCTGTGGTCTTTGTAATTTACCAGCTTTTATTTACTATAAATTCTATTCTTTTATTAAACAGTATAGGTTGTAGTGTCAGCGCTCCAATTACTAACCACTATGATGGCCATGATTTAAATAACCCAGCACCATCACTGAGATCCCACACGGGTTATAACCAGTTGATATTTGAGGCTCGGATCACCACACCTCCCTGGTTATCCAAAAGATACATTGCATCCCCAAACCTCGGCCAAAACCGAAAGCTAGGAACAGGTGAGCAAGCCCTGACACACACCATGGATGTATCCTCCTCAAGGTTCTGCCATCTCCGGGACTGGTGCCTGCCACTACGGCCTGCTCATGAATTTTGCATGAGCCATTTTACCCTTCAGGGAATTCCCGCAGTGCAGGGCCCGGGAACGGAGTGAGGACAGGAAACACGAGATTTGCCATTTAAGAGGGCAAGCTAGTTTTTCATTGTTTAAGCTGAGGGCCTTCCTTCCACCCCGGGGACAAGAGCAGCCCGTGGGTTGGGTGGCACTGAGGTGAACTTGGGGTTGTTTCAGAAGATAGATGACCCAATTTTGTCCCGAGGCTCAGGAGCGGCGTTGTTTATCCGGTTGCCAGGACGATCCCCCTTCCATGATACTTTTGATGTGGCTGACAGTAGTAAAGCAAGATGAAGCATCCCGAACACGAGCATTCTTACCTGGTAAGACCAAGAGATAAACGGCACCCGTGGCGAGCCGAAGATGCGCATCATATCATACCTGGATTAAAGGAATCTGTAGAGGAGAACTACAATACCGGAACAATCCGGCAATTCGAGTAATTACAACAAGCTAACAATGACAGCTGAAAAGACCATGAAGGGAGATTCAAGCACATGGGCGAAAGATCCAAGGAAAAATCCACAATGAATTATACAATGAACTATCTGAAGGTGAATGAGGGCAGCTAGTGAGACGAAAAGTCATTCAGCATCTGAAGTTACACAGAATGTCTCGGGGTATCATACAGGTTTGCGAGAACAGCACGCTCTTCCACATCCTGTAAATATCAAAGTGGGTGCAGAAAGCATGACTTCCTTACAGAGTGGGCCAACCTTTTGTGGTTTCTGGGGACAAGTTGACTGCAGCTGGCTAATATATCATCAGATGAGTTCGTTTACATTGTGATACAGTCACGGTCTCTGACGTGTTAATTCTCTACTAGTTCAAATACGCAAATTTGGTGACTAAAACATATTAACCTTCACCTCATTTTTGGATGAAAAGGAGGGGGTAACAAATGTAGCCTGAAAAATGCAGATTTCAATGACTAGGCTCCCAAAAGAAGTGTTTCTGTGGTTACTGAAAGATTGTTCCAGAATGATCAGCTGACAGAGCTTACGGGCCACTTTCACATCCTTATTTGCGAGCGTGTTCACTGTGCATTTTTAAACAAAAGAGGGGAAGTACAAGGACTTCCAGAGTCCACACATAGACCGTCCTTTTAACATCCATTCCACAGGGTGGAAGGCAGTATTTATAATTCAAGGAACACGGCACAGAAACGAAGAGAACCAGAGAGCCTGGGATTAGGAATGAAAGTGACAATGCAGCAGGTCTGACTGACGCACACCTTTGTATCTTTGCGCGAATCGTCGGTGCCTTTGCAGAGGCAAAATTTCCTTAAGAGTAAATTTGGGACAGACAGAACAGGAGAGATAGAAAAGATAGAAGGGGAAAACAACAGAAACTTGGCTTAAAATGTAATACCAGATATGCACCGTCTTCCCTCTCGGCCTATTATCATAATTATCTGGCAAATTTTAAAGAAAAGGAGAGATCCATTTCAGCTGGTAATTTAAAAATAATAAAACATCATTAGATTTTCAGTAGGGCTGGGGGGAGGGGATCGACACTTTTTTTGGGAAGGGAATAACAGGAAAAAGCAAAGCTTTTGTTTTTTTTTTATATATTATTATTGAACTTTTATCTCAGATTCCTAATAAGCAGCTTGCAGTTTAGATTACAAGCGGGATGAAGAGGCTGATCCGGACCGATTCAAGGGTTGGCCGATAACAATCGAGCGGCATCAGCTTTCTGGGATAAATTTCAAGTAGGGTTTTGTTGGAAGACAAAGCTTTCTTTCAACAGAATTACAGCTAAAAAAATCCCTGAGTCTTCATCATTTTAATCAGGCAGAGGAGGAGAGACACCCCCCGGATCAAGCCAACATGATCTGAGCCTTCCAAAACTCCCAGGATGCACCGCTACTTCTCCCGCATCAGGGAATGTGGCGCATTCCATTGCTGCGGAGCTGCATGAATGCCAAAGGAAGCAGGATCCCCGGCTGGTCTGGCTAGGAGCACCGTTTCGGTCTGATGCTGGGAGGCTTCTGTATAGCAGAGGAGCATGGCTATTTAAAACTGGATTTTTTTTTTTTTTAAATCAACTTCAAAAGCAAAATAAAATAAATAAAGAAATAAATACATAAATACATTTTTAAAAATTCACTAAAGCTTGATATTGGTTAGTGCACTAATCTTTGAAATTCTGATTTGCAACACTAAGATGGGCGTATGTTGTAAACAAAATTGCAAACATGAATATTAATTTGGATACATGCACAGGAAAAAAAAGTTTCAAAACACTATCCAAAACCTGTTAGTGCTTCCAGTGCAGTCATGCAAATCCTAAGTAATCTAGTCATACAAAAAGTATGACATCATCTGAATATGACGCCTCTGCTTATTGGCCAGATCGGTTTCCTTGGGTGAAACTGACCTCTGGCCCACATCTTTCATTGCAGACTGCTTAGCTACGGCGTATTTATTAGTGCGGGCGGTCGACGCTGAATGATGAGGGCTCCCTAGGCGGCCGAGCCGGGCTGCTCTTTTCAGTCACAGAGAACTCCAGCTTGCCCTTTCAGTGACCAGGGAAGGCAGCTTCCTGTCATACATCTCTGGACATGCCGACAGTTCCTTACACGACTCTCGCTCTGTGTTTTTCCGACATGTCCCCCACGCATCGACACGGGCCTGTTGGCTGATGAGGCTGTACGGTGCCGGGCCTCTGAAGCGCATGGCGGTGCTGAATGCCACGCTCTCCATCACCTGCCTGGACGTGGCGAGTGTGAAACCCCCCCACGGGCAGCTCTGCCTGTCAAGGGCTCATCCCTCAATATTCTGCACAGTTTTGTGCACTTACTGTCACATACAGTACTGTGCAAAATCTTAGGCAGTCAAAGGAAATGTTTAAGGCAATTTTTCTGGGTAATAAGTGTATTTGTCCTTTGAAACACAGTTTAACATTAGATCATATGCAACGTAAGAGTTACTATAATTTGATAAATCTCAACATTAAGCTATTATCTATAATGCACTATAGATACATTCATAATGGATTATAATGGTTGGTATAAGCATTAAGGATCCATTGTAATGGAATATCTATAGTGCATTACAGGAGAGCTTAATAAACACATCCCGATTTTGGAGAGTTAATTAATTAGATCACCTTAATTAAAACCAGTGTTTATCTGTTAGTTGGCAAAGGCGCACAGATTTCGGAAGTACCTGTTTTATCGTTTGTGCCTTTTAAGGGAGATGTCATAGATAAACACTGGAATATCCTTACCTACAAGGGAGATATGGAGCAATGTTTAGTTAAAGGTGTGTCTTTATTTCATGATGATGATGATGAAGATGGTAATAATAATAATAATAATAATAGTGATAATAATAACAACGGGGATTGAACCAACAACATTGTGATCATAAGCCCAGAGGCTAAGCCTGCTGAGACACACACTGGCCCTGACCTGAAGGCTAGAGGCCCTGAAGTGAAACACAAGTTCTCCCTTGTTGACCCAGGGACCCATCGAACACATTATACAATAATTTATTCATAATGCATTATAAACATTGTTATAATGTGCTATGCCTTCTCATAAAAAAATATAGCCATGTTTATAATGCTTTATAAATACATTTTATTGCATTCTGAATGCAGTCATAGATTCTTAAATACATGGAATTCACAGACAATGAACGTTCACCAATAACTGACTGGTATTTCGTTGAATGGTTAGAAGAACACAGCATCATTTAGAGTCAGTGAGGTTTTGAATTAGCCAGGTGGGTCGAATCGAAAAATATGTCAGGGGTATTGCTAGTGATTTTGTGCCCCTTGAAAGTATATCATTTTGCACCCCCAATCCAAAACAATCTATTTTGGGCCCTTGGAATCATCCTACCTTTTTCCCCCTGTATGATATCCCTGGTGGTTGATATAATATTGTGGTGACTTTAGGGATGGTTTTAAAATGGCTAAGTTGGTGCACTCTGACTCGAATCATTTGGGTTTTTCTTTTACACCAAGGTCAAGTAATTAAAATACAATTTTCTTTGACTGCTTAATTGAGACTTTCGCACCGTGCTACAAATGTTATAGATCAGTGGTTCTCAACCTTTTTGCGCAGTGCCTAAATATTGACTATGTCAGATCAGTCATGACTCTGTATCAAGTATGGGTTTTGGTTGCGACCCAGTGATTGAGAATCACTGCTATAAATCACAGACCTCCATTGTTGGATAAGCAACAAATGGGGAATAGCTTGAATGTACCCAGAATGTACTTTATAATGTATGCATTTCGAGTTCCACTGCTTAGTTTAGTGAGTAACATCCAGAGTTCCTCTGTGGACTGTTTCCCTGTCAAACACCAAACCATCTGGCCTTTCACTTTGCCATTATTACGCAAATATGGAGGATAAGCAAATAGAAAGTGGCAGTATTTGCACTGGCCAAAAAAAAAACACATATGTTTCTAGAAGTGGTGTGTGCAACACAAACGTGTTTACTCACCCTGGCATGTGAATGCAGTGGGGCTAACGGCCTAACGTGCCACATACATTCAGGGTAGTGAGTCCTGCCGGCATTAATCACTTCTCAAAAATTCCAGCCTGGAATTACCCAGCAGCTGAAGTTGCCGAGGCCCCGGCGAGGTGGATGAACACAGAGATCACAGAGCCACGCTGAGATTTTTATCTGTCGTACTGTGGCACAATGCCGGGCATTCTCTGAGGATGGGAGGCAACAAAGGAGATGAGGGAACATGCGGGGGGAGGGGGGGACATGGACGACAGTGCAGCGAGGAGGAGGGGAGACGTGCAGGCTTGCAGGTTGCAGCTATGTTTGCGACGACGCGTGCGTGTTCCAGAACGCGTGTGTCACTTATTCAGATAAAACAGCGTACATTAAAAGTGAATAAAAGCCATAAAACATGGAAGAGAGGGAGAAAAACGCCACTGCTCGATATAGGATTAAAAAAAAACTGCAGGGGTCAAAGGTCAACTGGCTTCCCAATTTAAACTTACTATGCACTTTTTCCATTTTATTTTTATGTATTTTTTCTATTTATCTTTTATAACATGCAGCACTAGTGGGAAGGCAAACAGCTTAATTGTGCATGCACAATGACAGCAAACATATTCTATTCCATATACATATTTACTCTGACACTCCGAAACACATGAGCACAAATAAATCGCAGGCAGGGCGGATCTGGAATCCTACATGCGCCTCCTCGTCCCGAATGCCCCGCCAGATGTTAATTGGAGTACCGAAGAGCTGATTGCTACCAGGCCCCGACTCACTGTGGTGGACAGGGACTTATTTGGCCCCCGGCCGGACTTCCAGGAGCGAGAGCGAGTCCCAGTGGGAGGGGAAAGCCACACGCAAACTCGGATCCTCGTCAGCTTCCACTTTCCTGTGAATCTTCCCCTTTTCCGGCAGCCAAAGGTCAAGGCGCCGGACTGGGTGGCCTGAGTCAGCAGAGGAGGGAGTGGCGGCTGATGGTGAAATGGTTAGTCACCCTTTCCCTACCTGTGGGCCCAAGCACACAGGAGGGGGGATGAATTGGGAGTGGGCCTTGGGGCGATGACCCCCCCCCCCCACTCCTGCTTTCCAGAAGCACGGAGCCTCGGGGCTGTGGGGTGATGTATGTGAGACAGACTGTAATGAGGCTGAGTAAGAGGAGAGAGAGACAGGCTCTCAGGCATTACGCACCATTTCGCAATAAGGAAAGGTGGAAGCCCCCGCCAACCACGCCACCACTCCAGCGGGGACCGCTCCACTCACATGCAGTCGAAGAAAAGGTACCGCCATAA
>JAABNY020000045.1:171805-186839 GCA_015164015.2 Brevimyrus niger | reverse complement strand
GCAAAAGACATTTATTTGTGTATGACTGCGCAACAGCCAAAAATTGTATATTTCGGCTCATCACCCTTCATCATCGACCTTTAGTTGCACGGCAACCGCTAAATTTTAAGTGTGCAAATTCCACGTCAAAGTGAAAAGAAAAAGATCACAGCACGGAAAGAGGAGACGTGAAGGACATCCACAGAGACAAAAGGCCTGAAGCCATCCACCTATACATTCAGGCGGTTCCAAAGAAAATGCTAAAAAGTGTCTTTCCGCCTCACTATCCCCGACGCACCCCCGGGTGACACAAGGCGGCACGCTCCGCTTCGCCTTAAGGGGGCGCTGCTCTCTTTGCTTCCTCCACATCGGCTCCAGTGAAGACCGTGCACCGGGGTGGGGGCTGCATCCCCTTCTTTGTGCCAACGGGGGTCCTCCTGGTGCGGCAGAAAAGTGCTGAACCGTGTGTTTTCATCTCTGCCCCCCTCCCCCCCTACCATTGCAGCCTCCGTCCTTTGCCCCATCTCCAGAAAAGTGCGCCTTCAGAGTGCATTACCTGCAGGGTGGTGGGGGGGACACACGCCCCCGATGAGCACACACAAAGCCATCTGGGGGTATGAGTCAGGGCTGCTGAAACAAAGTAGCCCTTTTTAATCTGCCCACAGTGTGGCCCCCCACCCCCCCCCCCAGCCAGTCCCCCAATCTCATCCTACAGGACGACATTCATCTGAGAGCCTTAGACCGGCAAAGTCGAAGCCAGAGGCCCAGATTAAACAGAACCATGGCTGCCCAGCCGGGATCAGACCACCTGCGTTTTAGCATAAATTGCACTCGGCAAAATAAAAGCAAAATAAAAATGTAGGGAAAGGAATCCTGTGATCATGGAAAACAAAGACGAGTTGCATCTGTGCGTTTTATGGCAGAGCCCTGTCTCCTGATTGGCCGAGGCCGCCGGCTTTATGTACAAGTATGTCCATCAGGGATGAGTCAGTCGGGACGGAGCGGGGCGCGGAGACTCAGCGAGGCCTTTAATCTTTACATTCATGCCCGTGCACCTTGCCCCCCCCCCTCGCCACGTACCTGCCGCTGTTTTTCTATTCTTCGCTATGAGCGGCGCGAACAAACAAACATTAGCGCGGTCATTTCCGCGAGTGGCCCTCGAGCCGTGCCGCCGAGTCCCAGCGGAGGTCCGGACGCTGCCACTTCACATTGTGCCCAGATTAAAGGGTACGTGGGACCCGGCCGCCGGCACCCAAGCCGCGGCTCACCTCAGGACCTGCCCGCCGCGTCTGCCGCAGCTTTGATTTCCGCAAAGAGAGCGGGGGGGGGGACGGCCACGTCAGATGGGGGAGACGTGGCAGTGCGCTGACCCCTGCGGCATGGCATCTCCCCCCCGCCCGGGGTACGCATTTAATAAAAACACCTCCAGACAGCCCAGTGCTGGCTATGAAAGTTAACATGACAAGATCAGACAAGCTTTCAGGAACTGTATAATCGGCTTAGACAGACAGTACTGCACACACACACAGACAAAAGGTGCTTTATACCGTTAACATTAATACGTTAATATTAAAGCTTATGTAAGAAGCCCCCCGCCCCGCCAGAAAATGCTGCGTGGGCGACAATAATCACTGTGGGGATGACCAGTGTGACGAAGATGTATGGATGTGATTGTTGGGTCACGCCCCAGGGCACAAGCTCCCATTGGGCCCCGGTTTGACTGAGGATTACAGTCAGCCCCCCAGGGCCACCCAGACAGTGACATGGGGGAGCTCTGGCCCACTCTCACACACACACACCCACACAAAGGAATACACATCATAAACACACAGACACTCGCTAACACAATATACCCACTGAAAGACAATAACACGCGTAACACAGACGTGCACACAATCGCACACGAACCAAACTTCAGTCCAAAGCTTCTAATGAGGAATAGTTATTCTAAATGAAAAGACAGGAGAAGGGCAAAGATCAATCAGAATTCACTGCACTATTGCAAAACAAGCCCTGGCAGGACCGAAATGCTTGTCCACACTTTCATTGGCTCGTGATAAATGATGACATCCTGTTGGCCCCTGAAACGGGAAGTTCCTGCTAGGACACCCACCCTCCCCCTCCCTCCATATCAGAGCTTGTTTATAATAGACAGGCTGGCAGTCATGTCTAGAGTGAACCGCAAGGGAAACGGCAAGAGGCTGACTTATCCTGCTTGTAGTAGAAGTTCACCATAAGTGAAACATTTATACAAGAGAAAACCCCTGAATTCTCAGACTTTTGCAGGCAGTGATTTTCACCAGAAATCCAACTCCCCCCCCCCCCTTAGAGTTGCAGTGACATTTTAAAGCTAAATCAGTGCACATCTGCCCTCGTCCACTACATATATGCCTGGAATTACTGACTAATTAAAGGCTGACGGGGGCAAAAAAAAAACACAAAACACCCAGCATCTCTGCTTCGTGACTCTCTCTCTCTCTCTCACACACACACACACACACACACACACACAGTCACACAGAAAACACAGCACCAGTCATACCAGCACCAGAGACGGCGATACATAAACATTTGCCCGGGCTCTTTGGAGAAATGGGAGGAGCCAGGTGGACAGATGGATACAGGTGCGGCAAACGCGACTCTGCCCCGAGCCAACAGCTTTGCAGCCGTCAGACCCGGCCTTGGCTGGGAAGGCTCAGACTCCACTTACTGGTTTTGCTGGGCATCTCGCCCCCTTCCACCCGTCGAGCGCATCACCCTCTATGCCAGCCGGCTGGACTTTCAGGAGATCCAAAACAATACAAGACAGAGCCTGAAAAATAAAAGCAACAAATCAGAAAAATGACACTAAAACTACTACTTGCATTCCCTGAAACACGGAGAACAGCTGCATTGTGGGACACCAGACACGGAAATCCAAAGCCTATGGCAAACTCACTCTCTGATTGTTAAAATTGCCCGGCTCTTTAAGGTTTCAGGCCTCCATCAAAGAAAGCCTCTCAACCTTTGGTAAATCCCATAACCCTCGTCATGTGATCCGGTAGCTGAAAAACCATTGGCGCTTGACTACATTTTATTTGACAGCAAAATGGGGGCGGTGGTGCGCTCAGTGTTGACCAATCGGGATTGGTGGTGATGGTGGGGGCAAATTCCCAGTTCATTGCCATGGTGATCAGTCAACAGTGACAGGCGGAGATGTGGAGTGCAGGCTGACCGTGCCGTAGTTAACGATTTATCCCTGTATCCGGCTCCCAAACGAGTTCGCAAACATGGAGCGCGGCCAAGTCAACGGGGCTGACAGATCAAAACAGGACACCTCCTTGGGCAGCGATTAAAGTCACAGAGGGGGAGGGACGCCTCTGACATTAGGCTACATATCTTTCCACACCAAAGCCAGCAAGGCCCGCCGTACTTCTTAGGAGACATGTTAGGAACTGGCTTCGACTGCTGCAGCACACATATTTATGGTGTGGATTCTCGTGGATTCACCCAGAGTTTGTTTCATGGTCTGCCAGCACTCGAGTGTAAGCAGGGGTGGGGATAATAGGGCGGGACCCATACTGACAGAGGTCAAAGGTCACAGCCCCACTGCATGCATTATGACTAAAGACATAGTGACGTTTCCACAAATGAGACTAAACACCAGGACTGTTAAAAAGTTATTTTATATTATAATTTTATATTGCAGTGAAGCTTAAATAGATTAAATAGATTTAAAAAATTTTTAAATATGTGAAATCTTAATACTCCAGGCCACATGTGTAATTGTAATCCAGACCCGCTCATGAGGTTGTGGCTAGGCCTGTTTCAGGAAGTTTAATCGTCATCACTACTCCATCCCCGGGTCAACAAATTTTACCAATGCCACTGCCCCCCCCTAGTAAAGACCTACCCCCGACCCCCCACACACCCCCACCCTGCTTTTACTAAATCACCGGTGACTCTCTTGTCCCGGTTAATGTATTGGAAGTACTGTTTCTGTATGGCAGGTTTCTGGAAACATTTCAATGATTCGGTGCTTTTTGCGAGGAGGTGCCTAATGGCTATAATGTGACTTACACGAGATCCCCAGACCAGCGACAGCAGCAGCACGGCATTACGGTACAAGAGACTTGCCCTTCCCAGAATTCATGGTAAGCTAAACATTGATGGGCAGGGTATTGTAATCCAGTATCGTGACCATGGAAAGGTAATCCTAGCATTTCCTCGAAAGCACGTTTAAAGAAATCATGAATCAGGAAAATATTTCAACGAAATGTCATGAACTAATTCGTCATTAGACGGACCATCCAAATAGATGGTTTACCTAAAACCATCTTTCTCAGAAAGATTACAGAATAATATTTTAAGAGCTGTAACTGCTGCTTGTCCAATTTCCTTGCAATTTTCATTTTTGTTTCCTGGCAATGCGAAACAGGCCTCATTTCTCACTTTCTTTCCTGGGAAAGAAAGAAGAAAAAAAGAACTTGCAATAACAAGTTCCAAATACAAAGTGTTGTTCCTTAAATTGGTGTTACCGTGAGAAAACAGGGTATCTGCCACACCTGTTTTTAGAAAACATCCTCGCATAGAATTTAGCGGCAATTCCTCCTCCACCTATGCACAAAGTTGCCCGAACATTCTGCGTCATGCGTGAAAAGGCACAAAACTTTGAGGGGGAAGCCGCCTTATTCATATTCCGAGCACAGGACCATACAGGAAGTAGAGACCCGGTCACCCCTTTCCACGGGTTGAGAAAGCCTTGGACTGGCTGACAGCATGACCTGTCACATGCACGCACTCACACACTAGTGATACAAAGAACGGGAGAAAGAAGACCGTTTCAGAAATAACAGCAAATGTAACATCAACATGTGCTACTGTTGCCTCTAATTTAATGGTCAAAGGGAAAATGAATGCGTAGCTTAGCTAAGAATACATTACTGCACGTCATTTTATTCAGATATTCTAATACACTCGGCTGCAAATACCACTGCAGGGGCATCTGCCTGCAATAAATGTATGTATTTCTAATGCCTGTAATTTAAAAAAGCCATAGGATAATAAAGGGGGAGCACAGCTGGGTAGCACAGGCCCTTTAGGCCCAGATGATTGGGTGAGGGGTCTCCATCCAGCCCCCACTCACTCTCAGTGGCTCCATCCATTTTTCCCTGCTTGCGATGGACTGGGCGGCTCCTCAGCCATGCGCCTTTCGCCGCCCTGATTTAGTATGATGCCCGTCCTCACCACCACGCTCTAGCACGTCTTGTAAGATGAGCAGGCGGATCGACGATAACGTTTCGCGTTTTCTGAAAAGATGCCTGGGACCCGGAGCGCACCCAGAAAGTCTGGGCCTCCTGGAAAAATGTCACCTTGGGCCCCCCCCGCTGAATTTAATGTATAATTTTACACATTCGAGGGCCCCCTGTCATGCCCCACTGACAGCCCTGCCCAGCATAGCTCTTATTATTTAGCTAAACAAAAACAGAGGACTTTTTGCCTCCAACTGAATGAGGGAGAGTCATACAGGAAGTGATGTGTAGAGACAGGCAGAGGAACCAGGTTGCTGCTGCAGTTCAAGTACCTCAAGGCCTCATTTCCACTTCCACCAAAGTCTCCCTACAGATCTTATGCAGCCATGAAGGAGAAACCAACACACTGGGCACCTCATTATAACATACTCATGTCTCAATCATTGGTGATGTCATCTGGAGAGACCAACACACTGGGCACCTCATTATAACATATTCATGTCTCAATCATTGGTGATGTCATCTGGAGAGACCAACACACTGGGCACCTCATTATAACAAACTCATGCCTCAATCATTGGTGATGTCATCTGGAGAGACCGGGAGAAAAAAGCGTTTGTCTCTCACAGGCCTCCCATCAACTCAGTTCAGCTTCACGTTCACAAAACAGCCCTCCCCTCCCCAATTTAAAGTTGCTTTTTGAGTCAGCAAAACTCAGCTTCTCAGTAATTGATGGGCAATATGCTAAGAAACAGACCACACAAAAATGGCGGGGGGGGGGGATTTGACAGTAAGGTCCATATATTTCTTGGAGTAGCCGTCAAACTTGTAGTTTACTCTGTGGTTTACACATCTAGCTTTTTCCCCAATCCCTAGCATTCACCTAATGTGTAATACAAAGAGAGGTACACTGAAATTATTCAGTTATGTATTTTAAAATAACTGGGAATTTAGCACCCAGTTCTTGGTCCTGCACAGAACCTTAGATACACAGCAAGTCGAGTCTCCAGTATGACTATGGGTCCTTCAATGGCACCACACTGTTTGCAGACTAACGACATTAGATTTCTACGAAAATACCTTTCTGAAGATCAGTTGGAAAATGCTTCTGCCCAACAATCCGAGACTGTTATCATATCCACAGCCAAGATTCCTAATTATTTTTAAGTGCCTATTAAAAAAAAAAAAAAACTTTTTACTTTTTTTTTTGTAGACTTTCACAGAATCCTACTGTTGAAAGGAGAACTGAGCCTGGTGTGGAGAGATCAACATCCAGTGTTGGATGGCGGTATTCCGGGTCTCGGGCGGCCAGCATTCCCTGCCAGGAAAACGGGTTTTCCGGACTGGCGGGTTGCAAGGCACTGCCTGCAGGGTCGACTTTGGAGCCGGTCATAGCTGGAGGCTGACTTTAAGTGTCCAATCACACACCTCCCTGGCTTGTAACTAAAACAGACAATCAACACTGATGATGTCACTAATTACAGCCTTCCAACCACCGTGAAAATGGCTGGAGGATCTTACGTCGCCATGGGGACCTCTTTATTCGGGCCTCTATTTTGCTTTTATTTATAATTTTTAAGTGAGTGCCTCTCATCAGTCTTACACAACACTTGGGCATGTGTCTCATCCCCTAGGTAAACAGCCGGGGGCAAAGATGTAAAGATGGTTGAGTGAGTCACAGGTGAGGCAACTGCAGAGGGATCGCAAAAAGAGATGTTACACACATGTGTCAGAACCGTAAAGTATGACCACTCACGTCTGACTGAAGATGGGGGAAAATTCTCAGAATTCTCAGAGTCCAGTCACCTCTAAAGTTCCCCCAACCTTTCAACAAATCAAGCCGCACACATCATACGCCTTGGGGTTATATGTGAGACATCAATCACCTTCACTCACTCCTGGCTTAGCTTTGCAAACAACGATGGGAGAATGACAGACACGGAAACCCAAAGCAACATTTGCAAACCAGCTGGGAAGGTCAACTGATCTTGTCCATTGAAAAAGCATGTCTGCTAATTCAGAGAAAATTTTAGAACATCCAAGATTTACACACATACTTAGGATTCTAATAGATTTCTGTTGACTTTTGGACATGTCAACAAAGCCAGAGGAAATACTTTCCCCAATTCAGCCCCAAAAGCAGAGAAGCATAGTGAGAACACAACAAAACTGCTTACAGATGGGTTTCTGAGACCTATATTAACAGCAGCTTTAAATATCAAACACAAAACTGAAGCAGATAGCAGAGGGACAAGATTAACAATGGGAGAAGCAGGCAAGAAATAATGAGCAAAAAAACCAAAGGTATTTTATCAGTCAATAGCACCCTCTACAGCAGTGTTTACCCACCAGGTCCTCAAGGACCCCTAGACAGTCTATATTTTTGGTCCCTCCCAGCTCCCAGTAGAGCAGAAATATAGACTGTCTAGGGGTCTATAGAAAGCTCTCCATGGGCATATCCAGGTGAGCTTTGCCCACCATTAAAGAGCCCATTATTCTGAGAGAATTGATTACCTTAGTTTTTCTGTCTATATAACCTAATATCATACTGAAGCCACAAAATCTGACAGGATTCTCCCTTTGGTCACGTTTCTAGATCACCAACTGCCGTGATCATCCCAAAAAGACACACGCCGTGAATCGGGCTGCAGACTCCCCATCACTGATAATGAATCAAACATGCGTTTGCTTTCAGTTTGCACAGGCAATTCAGGAAACATGTATGGTGCCCTAGACAGATTAAAATCAGACTTCGTTTCAGCAGGAACCACTTGGAATTACGATGAGGCCATGAATTGAAACCATAACCTCTGTCATCCTGAAAGGCCACTAACTGTACACAAAACATCTCTGTTATATGTGCCGAGTTGCATATCACACAAATCCAAAGCAACGTCTCCATACCTACCGATCACTTCAAATTAAATACTCATTTCCTGAGATGACATTATGAATCATGATAATGTACCATCAGTGTTTCTCAGCCAAATCCTTGTCGACCCCCAGACAGTCCACTCTTTATACATATAGCTCCAGAAGATGAGAGCTATATGTGCCTGTGGTTGCCCATATTTTGAAGTTATATGGTGACAACAACTGACTACAACTGAAGTCCAAATATAGGTTTGAAAATAAAGACTAGGCCTATTCTGTACAGCACGGTTTTAGACATGCAGTCCACCAGGCCAGAGATCAGTCCTTCAGAGGCCTTGGGCCTATAATACTAATCTGATCAGCTGAAAATACCACAACAGTACATTAACAAGGTGGAAATCGTCACGGTCGCTAAAAGGAAAAACAGACGTTTGGAAACCCCTCAGATTAGCGATTAACACGCCACAACATTACTGCACGGGCCGTATTAAGCGCCTGGTAATTAACGTGGCGGGAGCGTGCGCTTTTCCACACACCAATTAAATAAAACAGTCCATCATTAGCACTGCAGCTAAGGGAACAGAGTAACGGGGGAAAAGAGAGAAAGAGAGAGGAAAAGAGAGCTGCGGCCGGGCAGATTTTCAGAGCATGTGATTGTTAAGCGTTAAAATCACACATAATTAAGTTTAAAAAGCACAGTAGAATAAAAAGGCTTTGTGTGAGAGATGGGAGCTGAACAACCAGATACGTCTGAATGTGTTTTACTACACATGCTACGTTTTAATATAGAGCCGCGTTTCCCAACCTGGTCCTCAATGACCCAGAGACGGTCCACGTTCCTGCTCGCTCTGGGAGAGTGCACAAATGAGGAGCGTACACGGGTCCCCGACTACTCCATTGGGAAATGCTAATACAGAGAGTTACAGTGATTGGAGCTGTGTAGCAATATGAGAAGAAATATTTTCTAATCTTATTTCAGTGACCTTCAAGCCACCAGACACTTTCAGAGATGATGTGCATCAACTAAATACCAGTGAAGGATCCTAAAACGGGTTCATTATACTATTCTGTGCCATGAAAAGGACATTCCAGACTTTTATTTCAGTCACTGTTAAAAGAAGAAAAGAATTTCTTTGGAAATCAGTCCGGCTTTAGTTTCTCTATGTTTTTACAGCATCCATCCATCAAGTAATCCAGTAAATCCTTCATAGTTCTGACACTAATCTACATTTATACAGCAGGCATATTCACTTGGCCTTCTTCAAGATGAAAGCAAGTGTTTCTGTGTGATTTTCAAAAGTTTACTTACTATACATATTATGTTGATTTATTCTTAAAATCATTCTGAAAGCGGTGTTTGCATCTGTGAAGCTGTTTACTTCTTTAATTCACTATAACAAAAAAGAAGAACTTCAGTTCCATCCGTGTCACATTCCTCCCTCTTCGTCATCCCTGCTGGGAGGAGAGAGTCCAAAAAAACAAACATCAAGGAGTGAAACCAGTAAAACCAGGACAGAATGCCACCACCACCCCAAGATTAAGGACATTCTACTTTCCTCCCCCTGAGACACACATCCCTATACAGTTCATATTTCATGCAATCGACTGTTAGAAAAAGGAAACGTCGTGCAATCAGGAAGTGCTTCAATCACCATCCCGTCATTGCTGCACTCAACAGATAAGCCCGTCTACAGTCGATCAAATTTCTTGCTCTCATGAGGTGCAAACACTCCATTGCCGCTAACCAGAAACCTCCAGGAAACTTTCTTGACTTAGGAGAATTTCTGAGGACCATAAAGTGGCTGGGCAACTCTGACTTCATGCAATAGCTCTGTGTGTGTATATGTAACATCTTCAGACCCATCCCTGCTTACATCTGAATGCAAGTGTCCTTTTCAGCTTAGTGAAACCATATTGTGAAAGTGTGTGTGTTTATATTACTGAATACTTTCACCTGGAACCGGGGTTAGAGAACGTCTTGAAACCATGTGATTGCTTAAATGCAGTGCAACAAAGTCATCAACAGGAATGTTTTTCACGGCAACCTTTCGAAACAAAGGTTTTCTGCAAATATTGCACAATCAATATAATACATGAATGTTACATAAATTTTATCAATTTTTCATCATTTCGGGGCACAATATATTTGAAGTCTTCAATGTCCACAGCTATATTTCTGAATATGTCTTTCTGCTTTTCTGATTTTACAGTATTTAGATGGTATGAGGCACAGTGATACACCCTGTCACCTCACACCTCTGGGACCAGGGTTCGAGTTTCCACCATGGCTCTGTGTGTGTGGAATTTACATGTGACTCCCCATGTAATCGTGGCATTTTCTCTTGGTACCCAAGTTTCCCCCCACAGTCCAAAACCATGCTGAGGTTAATTGGACTTTCCAAATTGCCCATAGGTGTGCATGTGTGAGTGAATGGTGCGCGAGTGAATGGTGCGCAAGTGAATGGTGTGTGAGTGAATGATGCGTGAGTGAATGATGCGTGAGTGAATGATGCGTGAGTGAATGGTGCGCGAGTGAATGATGCGCGAGTGAATGATGCGCGAGTGAATGATGCGCGAGTGAATGATGCGCGACATACATTAAATAGCCAAATCATACTAAATATAATATTATAGGAAACAGGAAACATCATCAAGCACCATCATCTTAATCAAGTCACAGAGTCGACTATATTCATCAGCTGGACCATCACTAAGATCTTTTATAGTCATGTGCCTCAGCCATATCCAATCCCTGGAGACCACAGTTTCAACCCATTCCCCCACCCCCCTCCCAGGACACCCCACATCCCAGCAAATCCATTCCCCCTCTGCAGTGCTTAGACACTTCGACGCACCTGCACATGAGCGTCTGAAGGCTGGGGCAGCGCAGGTGCCCGAGGCCCCCAGGTTACAGCCTGGCATAGTCACCAAGCAGATGCCAAGATAAAAGTACTTCCTTACTGAAACCCCGGCAAAAAAAAAAAAAAAAACTGGTTTATTCTGGTTGTAATGAGATATATCCCAGCATCATCGCCTTTTGTCACCCAGCAGGAGAGTCTACCTTGTTTTACGTCTCGTTCTATTTTTAGGCCCACCCACATTCATTCCTGGATTACTTTCCATGTCTTCCCATCATCCAGTTTTTTACATCGATTGTTCCGGTGATTGTGAAATTTATGCACCCCCCCCCCCCCCCCACTACACACAAAAGTACGATGCTTGGACACACACAGCTGCATAAGCCTAATCTTGTCACGTTCCTGGTTTACACACCGCCTCCGCGCCACAGTCAGGTGCACACCTGAGTTTGCCTGGCAGGTTGAGAGCGGCTTCACCAACAATGTCCACATTCTTCTATCCAATCTGCTTCTATTTTTACTAACAAAACCTGATGTATGCCATGTAAAACAGGAAAATGCGCATGTATCTGGAAGTACAGCCAGACTACATTTATTTCCCCTACTCCTCCTGGGGGGTGCTGCCTGGAGACCTCAATCTATGAAGGCTGTCCAGTACACCCTGCAACATGTGACATCACCACTACCGTGCATCCAGCTCGCCGTGTTGCCTGTGTCATCTTTCTTGTATGACGTGCTCCTTGCCTTCTGGTTGCCTGGCGATTGGAGGGAGCGTTGGCACCGGCTAGTCATCTCCACCCTGCTCCCCGGTTGTGTCTAAAATTTTATGATTTGGACAGTATGACATGGCACAAAGCCATCTCTCCGATTTGACTGTCCCTGCTGGCCCCTGGAGGATGGGCTCCCCCTTTGAGTCTGGTCCCTCCCAAGGTTTCTTCCTTCTAGGGAGTTTTCCTTGCCACTGTTGCCTATGGCTTACTCACTGGGGGCTTTGGGTGGGGATGCTGTAAAACACTTTGAGAGAATGTAATGCTGTGATAACACGCTATACACAAATAATTTGTTTGTTGCTTGTTTACAGCCAACCCATTCATATGGCGGGGGTTAGGGGAACACATTCTCTATGACCAGAAAAAAAAAAAAAAAAAAAAACGGATGCCTTGGTCCCCTTAGTGAGCAAAGCAAGCATTTTGCATTTTAGTATAGTTTAGGGTACGTGAGAGACATACAAGATACAAAGATAGCTGCAGGATCACTGCGAGGTTTTGCGTGAGAGGTCAGGATCACTGCGAGGTATCATGTGAGAGGTCAGGATCACTGCGAGGTATCGCGTGAGAGGTCAGGATCACTGCGAGGTATCGCGTGAGAGGTCAGGATCACTGCGAGGTATCATGTGAGAGGTTGCCGTCTGGCATCTTCCAAATCATATATTTTTAAGCGTGTATGACTATACTTTTTGTGTGTCATCTGCAGCTTTTGCAAAACTCCCAAAAACTCCCAAAAAAAATCCCCATATATTGAAACCCCCGCAACCCTGAATAGCACAATCGATTACAAAATACGGAGAGATGGAATTTCTAGGTATTGTCCAAAATTCACTGAAAAGCATCCCTATCCACATTACGGTCCTGATGGGGCAGAACCTGCCTCCGAATCCAGAACCGCTTGCTTTTCAATGACGTTTAGGACTGCAGCCCACGCCAACACTTTCAGTCAATGAATATACAGCTCAGGACAAGTTACGACATGCCCATTTCAGCTGCCAAAAAGAAATGAAAATAATTTGAGAATAAATGAATTATATGCAAATAATCTTTGCTAAAACATACAGGCCACAAACCAAATCAGAAAACTGGTTTCCCAGACCGAGGATGCTTTCTTTGCTTCAGTGATTCATTGCTATGCATTACAATAACCAAAATAAAATCAGGAAAGATTTACAACCAGAATGTCACAGTCCTAGCCTGGGGGGGGGGGGACCATGATGGAATCTATATACTTCAGATGAAAAGAATCTTGAGGTGGGATGATGTTAAAGGCAGCTCAGCAGGACTGTCCAATGAATCGTGGGTCCCTGTTAAGCTTCCTTCCGCAGCCCTCCCCATCACGATACGCAGATATACCAGCGGCTATCTGGGGATCCCGAAACAGGGTCCAGCTGGGTGCTGGCGGCCATCAGGCTTCTACCCTGAGAAAAGCCAGATTCAGGAAGCCATATGAAACAGTCTTTGCCTCCTTCCAGTTCCAGAGTTCGAAGGACGCACTATGTGCTAATTGATGTACGGTAACATTATGTGAGAAGACATATGCGAGTGCAAAAATTACTCAACATGGCTTCTTTGCATTCTGATTGGTCGCAGGGCTGTGAGTATCACAGCGCCGGCGGCGGCACACATCTGCCTCAGAGCGGTAACCCGCTGGCTTCTTGGTTATACTGCACTTACATAACACAGCCTAGGCTTCTTGTATCAGTCCAAACTCTTTCTTTTGTATCTCCCACATATTTCTCGCATAGCAGAACACCAGCAACTTTTCCGCTGAACTCGTTCACGGGCAGAACTGTTGTTGCCTTGTGATGGACAGTTTCCAGAGCAACAAGCAGGTGGTATTCAAGGAGGTAAGAAAGGTTATTAAAAAGAATTGAAAGAATTACAGGGTGGTGGCGTTCGACCTTCTAATCCAAATCTAATAGATTTCGTCAGTACCAGAGAATGCTCAGCTAACCAGAAGCATCGTTTCGTGTCCAAGAAAAGCCACAGTGGCTTGTAAATATTTTTTTAAAAAATGAAGTCAATATGAAAAAATGATAGCAACATCGACATTTCTTTTTTTTTTTGATCTCTTCAGACTAAATTCCAACGGCATCTAAACAGTCTCACCACAGAGATGCCCAAAGAGGCAATAGCGGGGTTTGCCTACGGCCTAGATGAGGAATTCATTCCTAAGAGCACTTCCCTGAAAAGCAGGAAACGCTGTCCGTCCACATTCCCCAACACATTTCACCACTTTCCACTATTCCTCCCATTGTGACACTGGAAAGGCAATTCAGAGGTGCTTCCTTCTTGGGACCTCCCCAAAGGAATGAGATAGATTGAGGGAAGCATACACCCCCAGCATGGGTGCCCAAGGCCAAAGGAGAACATCGAGAACCTGGAATTAATTCAGCAAATGGGACGTGTGTGAAAGTGCAAGCAAATCACTAAGTACAGTAATAATACAGAGCCTGAATTACTGCCAACTGCCGTTATATAACAGAACAATAGCTAAGGAGCCCTATGCACTTTGTAAACATGATTCTTGAGCAGTTGACTGATTGGTAGCCTTCTGGTGCCTGAGCTGCAGAGCCTGGGGAACGTGATGCAAAATCCTGCCATCTCCATGCTCTTCGGAATGGACAACCTGCCTGACACAATGGTTCTCCCTTTGCCGTCGCTACACTAAAATGTCTTCTCTCTGAAACATCAGAAAAAAACAAAAAAAAAAAAAACAAATGCGATTATGCCACCGGACTTTCAGACTCCGAGCTATTCAGTTCAGCCCTGTGGAACCCGAAAGCCGGCTTCTTTGAAGGGGATGTCGTTGCAGTAGCTCACTGTGTGCACTGCTGGCCTGCAGTGATTCTGTATGGCCGACTGCTGCTGAATGATGAAACACCGTCTAACCAGCTTGCCGGGAGCGGGAGGCCGTCAACAGAGCCACAAAGGGGCTCTATTGCTCGGCCTGGCGCAGCTGGAGTCTGCACTTCTGGTAGGTGGTTGGGGGTTAGGGGGTGGGAGACAGCTGCACTGGCACAGGAAGTGCAGTCAGCCCGCTGTGGAATGTGGTGCGTTAGCAACGTTGCTACAAAAGCTCTCCTGAGACTTTTCAAGTGTCTGTCTTCTCACCACAGTGCTGTCTTCCCTTCCGGGGAGATTGTTCCTCATTAACTCCACAACACTGATGCCTTGTGCTTTGCGGTTGTGCCGTGCATGGGCTTGTGTGTGTGTGTGTGTGTGTGTGTGTGTGTGTGTGTTTATGTGCTTTTGCAGGCAAGCACACAGTGGTGGGCAAACCTTGTAACACTGCCTGCTTATAGATCTGAATAAAGCAGAG
>JAABNY020000045.1:147691-167169 GCA_015164015.2 Brevimyrus niger | reverse complement strand
CCCCCTTGCTCGCGCCTTCAGAAGGGGATGTCAACGTTGCTTTTGACCCCCATTCACAGCGGCTTAGCCGCGCACTGGCGGTGCCCCCCCCCCCCCACCCCACCCCCCCCATGTCCTCTCAGACTTTTCACCCAGCTGTTGACGACCCATCATCCATTGCTGACTTCCTTCTGCGGTGTAATGGCCCACCAACCACGCAGGTGTCCTCGCTCTCTATGATGGACTCTACCTGGACGGAGATTTGACTTGAGTGCTGTTCTGCGGAGTTCAACACGCACCACTAAAGCAGCGGTCTGGAAGGTGCCCACACATGCACACTGGCCCCCAGCAGCTCTCTCACCATTGTTTTCTTCCATCTTTACATCCTTCTCCTCTAACCCCCTTCCGTTCTCTTAAAGAATCAATAAATCCCAACGCGGATGGTTTATTAATGCTCCAGGCTGACAGTGGAGCAGTGGAGGACATTTTAACCTGTTGGTAATGCTAACTAGAAGGGGAGAGCATTTTAACCTGTTGGTAATGCTAACTAGAAGTAGAGAACACTTTAACCTGTTGGTTATCCTAACATGGAGGAAAAAATTAATCCTCTAATCTGATGGTGTTCATAACTAGAAGTAGAGAGCATTTTAACCTATAACCTGCTTCTGTTCTTAAGTTTTAACCTGTGGTATTTCTAACTAGAAGTAGAGAGCATTTTAACCGGCCGGGCAATGATGACCATATGCAGAGACTGCACTGAGGGCAGAGGGTGTATTTATGCAGATCAAAAAGTCTGTCCTTCGAGTAAGTGTTTCTCCAGTACTTGGGCCCAAAGAGGCACCACACAAATTCCAGATGAAAGAGTTAAAGGTAAAAAACAAACAATGAAAAATTAAGGAATGACTGAAATTAATCCCTGAATTCCAGGTCACCGAGAGTTTGCAGTGTAAAGTAGCAACACAGCCTTTGGGGTAAGAGCACGTCACTGAATGGGTGGAGAGGCCTGGTCAGAGGAAAGCCTCAGAGCACAAGGCCCCACGGAAGGATGCGGCCCCATGCGTGTGACTCCTCTGCAGGCTTGGCCCCATCACTGCCGGTCGCACCGCATGATGAAGCTACAGCACATGACTTGCCAGCTGCAACCAAAGCACGCCTACCACCCACCTGCGCAGTAGCTGGGCCACCCTCTCATGTTGGCTGTGCAGTGGGCAACCTCTCACACATTCTCTACGCAGCCGCGCGGTGGCCCCTCACCTTTCCATTTTCACAATAGGCTTAATTGCAATACCAAAGTGCCAGCTGTCACATCTCGGGTGCCCAGTGGTGACGGCAGACCGGGCCAATAGCCCAGGACCCCCTCAGCACCCCCCTCCAACACCACTGCATCACCGCCCAGCCGCACTTCATGCTTCGCATAAGCCTTCCGACAAGACGGAGCACACCTGCCTCAACACTCCAACGGGGGATTAACTTTAGCTCAAATTCTTTTCCCTAAACCGGGCAATTACACTCCGGCGCTCCACCCCATTACCAAGCCACTGTGGCTCGGCCAGGCCCTCACACACCCACTGTTTGCTTCATATGCAGGTACCATTTTAATCACTCCTAAGTCCACCTATGAGAGGAGAAGGAAAGAGAGAGAGAGAGAGAGAGAGAGAGAGAGAGAGAGACAATTCCAAACTGACCCAGTCTCCTCTGAGGACCCCTTCCTCAAACATCTCACCCTCCTTATCAAACCAGAGCTCTGGAAAACTTCACAGCTATGATGGTCCACATACAAATCTCTCCATCCTCAAGTGCTGCAGAATTACTGTGAACTTTGTAAGTGACCCTCCGGGGGGGGGCACCCCAACGAACAACCAACTTTCATTTTAATTACTACAGCTGATTTTTATTTCTCCTCCAAAAAAAAAAAGGCCAAAACCGTCCGTTTGTCAGTTGAGGTGGCATCAGAAAAGAGGCGTTTAATTGAATCAAATTAAGGAGGATATGACAACCAGGAATTACAGAGAAGGGTGACAGAGACGTGAACTATGTCCCCAAAAAGGTGTTTTCCTGGGTGGGGCGTGCTCACCACTGATGTCAGTGCTGGTGAACAGAGAGCAGAGACATCCGTCTTCGCACTGCGGTGTCAGTCGCCCGTCAGAACACGTTTCCACCATCTGGAAAACTGCGTTGTGACCCTAGGCTTAAGTCTGCTATGCAGCCCAAAGGAATCCCGCTGGGTCTATTTTTACGCCGCTCAGACCTTGCTGGGGGTTCGAACCGACGACCTGCAAACCGCCGCGGCAACAGGGTGCACTTTCAGCGTAAGCTGTGCGGCCTTAAAGAACGGCGTGCGGTTTTCCGTGCACTTCAAACCCACAGCCGTACGGCAGAACGCGGCCGAGTCCTTCAAGGGGAGATTTGTTCCGCTCCTGCCGCAGAGCTCTCTTTGCCCCGACTTGCATTTAAAACGCGGGCTTGCCAGGGAATTCGAGCACTCTCAAAACAGCCACCGCGAAGCATAAACAGCAATCGGCTTCACCCAAAATCCATGTGAAAATTCTGCAGCACCACACCGAGACACACACACACACACACACACACACACCCAGGATTTAGTTAAGGCTCCCAGGTATGTGACCGTCATGCTCATCAAAAATTTCTTCAGGGAAGGGATGCTTACAGAAATCCAGAGGTTCATTCTTTGTAAACCATCGTTACATATATATATAAAAAATGCGCACAGACACTGCCTCATAATTATTCTTTTGATTAGGTTATTTCCAGGGCAGGACTGGCATCCCATCCAGGGTGTTCCCCTGTTTTGTGCCCTATGCTGCCTGAGAAAGGCTCCTGGCCCCCGCACCAAACAAGTGGTTAGAAGACAGATGGATGGATGTTGGCTTTATTACAGATAACTTCTTTATAAGGGATTAAGACACATATAACTGCTAGTTTTGCAATGTCAGGTTTTGCACAGGGCAAGGAAAACACAGATGAAGATTATTAGTAAAACCTTGAAATACTTTCCATCCATGCAGCTTTGTAGCAAGTTCTACCTACACAGCAGCTACAGTGTAATTCATGCAGACTATGTAGAATACGCTCTGTAGTAAATCGTATGAGAACTTTATCTAAAATTATGCTTCTTTCCGTGCGGAATGCTGTATTATCAGGGGTGAAGCTGACACATTTTAATAAACTAAAACAGCAAACAAAAATGCCATTAAGAAGGTTACTTAATTGAAATGGATAGAGTGAAGCATACATCCATTCCAAGGCTGACCAGAAACAAAGAGACAACCCAGCAAATAAGGATGAGCGATTCCGTATATGCGTCAGAGGCAACAGTGTAGGAAAGCTTGATATGGTGGGGACATAACTGATTCATTTAAATGCAAAGGTCTATTTATGGGGGAGGGTGACTAAATCCAAATTAAATATTGGGGTTCTTACGAACCGCGATCAGAAGAGCAGAGGATTCTGGGATGCTTAAGTACTTGGACGGTTTTGGTGGGGAAATGACGTCACGTGACACTACCACGCTTTGGCAAGTGAACATGATTTTGAGAAACATCGGCGTCCAGCCCAGCTAGGGGATGACGGGAAGAGCGGTACGTGGGAATCCACCGCGGCAGGCTAGAAAAGGACAGAGCGAAAGTGCAGGCCGGTCGTGAAGCCACCCACCACGCCTTTCCGCGCTCCCGTCGCCCTTGTTCTCAAAGGCACGAATTTCATTTATCTCCCATTACACAAACAGGAGGTGCCACGCAGCAATCAAGCTGTGACAATATTTAATTAAAGTTAAAAAAAAAAGAATAAGGCGGGAGGCGAGTGGGGAAATTCCGGCAGGGAATGGGACAAAAGCTGACGCAGGGCTCTCCTCTGACATACTGGCTCCGGTAGGGAAATTCTATACGCCGTCCAGCCGCCCACACTCGCCCCGCACCTGTATCATATGGAAAAGCCGCAAACATTAGCGGCAGACGCCAAAAAAGAATACCACACAGCAAAAAAAAAGAGAAAACCCTCTTTGGCATAACGACTACTTCAGTGCCACTCCTGGTTCTCGGCAAAGGCACATTTCCTGCGCTTGTGTTTTAATACTTTAGTTTAAAGAAACGCTTGTCGAGAAGACTGCAGAGCAGAGAGTCGCACCTTGACATGTCACCTGCTTCTAAGTTTTTTCTTCTTTGCGCAGCTTTTTATTTCCCGTACCTGAACGCAACCGCACCGCCTCTGCTCAGCATGATCCAAAAACAGTCAAGGTGAAGAGAAACTGAGTTCACACCCATTGTCAGGAGGGCAGAATTGCAGGTTTAATGGACGTTAGCATCTAACGCGCAGCAATGCATCATGGGAGCGCGTCCACTGTGTTTTTAAGGACTCCTCTCGGTGTGCACACTGGGTTTGTACTGTGCCGAAGAGGTTCTTGAGCGGCTTGAACTTACGGGAGAGTATGTTTACACAAAGGTGGACTTGTATGGAGCGAAAAACCAATGGTAATAAATTCTTAGGTGTTTAAAGATGTGGTTTCTGCATTAAATAAAACCGAAAAGAAGAACCAGATCAAACAAGAATACGTAAATCAAGCCAAATTCCTCCCAGCTCATTTATACAAGCAGGCGGTTGCAAGCAAAGCACAAATTTAAGTTGTCCTCCATTATATGTAAATTTCATTCATACCCACAGAGGCAGGGGAACAGAATGGAAGTAGTTAGTAATGCCGAAAAAAAAAATTCAACATCAACAATGCTTACACAATGCCAGTTTCAATGGCGCAATCGGCCACAAGGGGGTGCTCTACTGAGGGGAAAGAGATGTTCCTTGTGCAAACGTGAGGAGACATGGGAGTGACACTGCGAGCCAATCATAAAAAGTGTTGTAAGACTCGTGTTGCCTAACTGACTTGGCTGAGAAAACATGCTGTGAAATGGGGGGGACGTAATTTGTGGAATTTAATCGAAGGCCCCGTGACGTCAACGCAGAGCCACAGGTGGTCCCATCGGTCTGGTGGCACTGATCCAGGGCCGAAGCAGCGTCCAAGCCAACAGCTGAGGCCTGTGCGGAATCGGGCCCTGATTTATGAGAGCCGCACGCATCTGCTTAAGGTTTATAATCACACAGCGTAAAACCGTCCCTTTTAATGTACCAGGGAAGCGTCTGGAGAGCGTGGCCTCAAACACCATTTCACAGTGACATTTCACAACTTAATGGCCAGCTGTTTGGAGGCGGCCAGACAACAGAAGGCATTTTACAGCCTTGCATTTATGCGAAATTAAGCCACATGTCACATCAGGATAAGGAGCGATAAGGCCCTCCGGAGAGTGGCAGGGGAAGCCAAGTACCTTTAGACCCAGGCACTAAACAATACAACTAATAAATAAATGTACCAACAAGAACCGCTGACAAAAATCCAAGAGAGCCTTTTCCTGGGGTTTGTATCATCTCCCGGTCGTTCAGAAGTGACACTTTTCGTTCGGTCGGGCATACACTAGCAGCCACACATCATGATGGGCCAAACCCAGCCGTGATCCCGCCATTGCCTCTGCTGTCTCCAAGCCAGGCGTGGTTCGCTACTTAATTTAGCGATATTTTCAGGGAGAAGGTAGACGGGGGGGTTTGTTCCCTCCACGTCTCAATCAGTAACATATGTTGCCTTCTGGCAAGCAGCTCCACCAGCACTGGCGAGTTGGTCGGTGTCGGGCAATTGGGGTTTGGGGGGGTATTGCGGGACAAGCAGTGAAAGTGAGTCACCTGCCATCTCAGCCCCCCCCCCACACACCCAGCCATACAGCCCATTTCCCCAGCCCCCCTACTCTGCTCAGCCTCACTCTGGTGGAACACACAGAACCCAAGCCTCCCGCCAGCTTTCTGTCTACATGACAGCCCAGCTCTTCATAGGTACACGGGTGTCTATGCGTGCCACTTGCGTGGGAATGTCTGTGCGCACGTGTAGACCGCTTCCCGCGCGTGAAACGGTCTGTAATTTTCTCGCCAGCTGCCATTTGGCGCTGCTGCGGCCCGACGCAAAGGTCAAGTGCTGACAGCGACAGCCGTCTTCGGTCTTGCAGAGGCAAGAATGATGGGGGTTAAAATAAAGCCATAAAACAGAGGTGGACTTCATACTGTGGCCTTGAGCATTATGGGTAAATCATTTGGGGAGGCCACCGCGGCAGGGGAAATGTTACCGCTCCAATGAATCAGGAAGCGGGAATAGTGGACAATCCAGCTGGATGAGGAGCTTTTCAAACCCGTGTCAGTCTGGTTCCTTCAGGGGCACAAGAGGGTCGTCTTATTAGTGGACTGGGCACAGGCCAGGCACATGGCCCACAACTCCCACAACCTTGCTGGCTCCATACCCCCAATTAGTCGCTTGCCGTTTGGACCGCTTAGGTGTACGCCTCCCTCCAGCACCCCACAGTGCAATGTTTACGTTGTAAATACAGGACAAAAACTGCAGTCAAACAGCTTTAGTTTTATATATACAAATACACACAAAAAAAGAACATTACGTGCATGATCTTCTGGGAATGAAGTTTACACTCCCACTTCACACAGCCAGGCACGTTCTGGACCCGAGCCGGGCCGGGATTTAAAACAGCAATTAAACATGATAATCTTTCACCAAACAAATAAATAAATAAATAAATAGAAGAGGAGGAGAAGAAGTGGAGGTTGTTCTCCAGCAACTGCAGGGGCGTGTTCTGCCAAGTCCCAACACCGCTGTAATCTGCGTTAATCAAAACGCGCTGAATGATTCACATTATCCACGGTTATTCGTCACACGTTCCGCGGGCTCACCTGTCAGGCGGCGGTGGAGGACGCCCTGAGGTGTCTCTGTCCAACTCACAGCACATTCTTAACCTGACCGCGCCGCAGACCCGCGTCCAGGTGGCATGGTTATGAGTCACCGCAGTGGGGTGGGGGGGCAGCCCAAAATCCCATATGGAAAATGGCCAGACAAAATCATTATAAGCTCCGCGAGTTGCTTCGAATGAAAAGCTTGACGCCAAGCTGGGAACGTGAAGTGGGACGACTTCGCCGTCATAACTGGACGGCGTCTGGTCCTTGCCGGATCAGAGGCCCATTTGAGGAGGCCGGCCTCCCACATCTCAGCCGGCCTTGCGGATTAGGCGGAGCGGAAGGCCAAAGACATGGGGCAAAGCTAAACAATTAGCTGGGTGAAAGAAGAAAGGAAGAAGGATGGTGAGAGACAACAGCACTGATAAGGTGATTCATTACAGATTCGACAAGGGCATGAGGGGGAGGGGCCAAGGGTGGGTCGATAAGGCTGCAGACAGGGTGGGGGGGGTGCCATCTGGGGGTGATAAAGAGACCATGATCCTTTCAGCGGGCTCATGAAAGGGGAGGATCAGGCCAGAGCGCAAAGGACAAGCAGGAAAACCTGAAATCTGACATCGAACGGGAGGGAGGCGCAAACGTATACAGTGCATGTAGTCATTCTCTCACCAGAGAGCAACCATGCTTTTAATTGGCATACACTGCAGAGACCACAAAGGAGCACGTAGCAGGCAAAGCATGCTGGGATTTGTGACAGTGACACGGTAGACTGGGCAGGATAAGGCGGCTTGTAGACATTCTCCGCCGATCAGCCTCTGCTGGAGGCCAGTTCTGTAAACAAGCTGATCCTCCTCCACCCACGGGGAGTGCTCAGGAAGAGTGCTCAAGAGGAGTGCTCAGGAGGAGTGCAGGGAGCCACTAGCACTGAGAGGTGCGGCCATTGCACCATCGTCCCCCCCCCATCCCTGATCTGATGGCTGAATTCCGCACCCCTGGTGATCGCCGTGCCCACGGTTCAGCCCTGCAACACTAGAGTGCCACCAAAATGGTGGGCGATTCAGGTGTGCTGCTTTCCCTGCAGGGGCATAAAGATGGCGCTCTCTCTGCCTCCCTCTATGCCTTTGTCCTCAGCTCCGAAAAGCACCTGGCGAGCCGCCCCGTCTCAGTACGAGGGAACACACCTGGGTGGGTGTGGCCTACTCTCCATTTATATCCAGGCTATAACTGTCAACCAATCACGGTCAGCCCTTGTCCAGCCAATCACGGCACCTGCAGCGAGCAGAGATCAACAGGTGGCGGCCCACATTCTGCTTGTCGTTTTTTTTCTTGTTGGCAAGACCCACAGAGTTGGCATGAGAACGCTCCAAGAGTGTTTGGTCAGTTGAGAAGAGTACCTGCACTCGTTTGTCCCTTCCTTTAACGGACGATCCTTGCCTTATCTTTCACCTGAGAAAGCTTTCCCCTAGCTAGCATTTGATCGATAAAACTAAAAAAAAACAGTACATAACCAGTAAGGATACACCCAAACTCCAGGATGAACAAACAAAAGAGAAAAAGCCACCACCTTCTCAGACACGTTTGAATTGTGGCTCTGAAGAGTTTTATTACAGTTCACTGTAAGTTTATCTGACTTGTTGCCGACAGAAAGGCGGCTCTGCTTTGATTTTCAAATGAATGTACATAAAAATATAGGTTAGAGGGACAGGAGCAATAAGGAAATAATTGTGCTCCTTGTCTGGATTGGGGCTGTTAGCTGTTGTCGCAATTCCAAGCAAATTTATTCATGGAGCAATACTGCCACCTGGTGGGAGTTGTGTGCATGTGTGTACGAACTAACGCTGCCTTTTAATTACTCACCTCATTCGTAAATAGCGCTCACCCAGCTAGCTGTCTCGTAATGAAAGAACATCATGGTAACACGTTGCATAAAAAGTATGCTAGCCAAGCTACAGTACATTTGAATCTACGTTTTTGTGGTCTATAAGTCTATGAAATATTTCTAGATACTTAAGCTTTGCAGTGCATACCATCAGTGCTTGAAGTGAAGAAAATAAACAGGTGAGAGTACTACCCTGGTTATTCACTACGAAATGCAGGTACTCCCCTTTTTATTCAGTACCAGCAGATATTGAGAGGTGCCAATACAATAAGAGATTTTTTTTGTATGTTGGGTGGTGTTAAAATGTCAATCACTCTGGTTTATTTCAAAGGGAAATTATAAATTATCAGTTGGAATTAGACTATAAAATTTCTGCAGGGAAATTGTGAACAGGGGAAAACAGGAACACTGAAAATTTGTATTATACATTTACAGTAGGCTTTGCTGTCATAAATTATGCACGGCTGCATGTTTTAGATGATGTTGATCACATATTAAATGACTAACACCCACTTAAAGACACCACCTAGTGGTGAAAATAATCCACTGAGGGAAGACGTGGTAAACCTGTTTGGAAGCTATGAACTCAAAGCGCTAGTAACCGTTTACCTTTTTATCATTATTATTTTTTTAAACAATATACAAACATAATGCAAGATGCATAACAGATATAAATTACACTTAAGAAAGAGGGGTACATAGCCTCTCTCATTTACATCAGATTCTTCATGGCATTATATAAGTTTTTACAGCTTTTTAGTCCATACACAATGTGTTAAAATTAAATTTAAATTCCAATTTTAACTGGCATACATTAAGCTTATTTGAGGTCCATTTGCATTTGTGAACATGAAATTTACCATATAAAATAAACATACTTCAAATAAAGACATAATTACTATTTATGTTGTTTTTCCCATAATAGAATAGAATATCTTTCCCATCTAAAAAAAAAAATCTCACAACTAGACAGTGTTTCAAACAGATGTTTTATCTCAATCCAAAAGTAAACAATCATAAAACAAGTGCGGAACGGTTTCCATGCAGATACCACAAAAGGACCAAGGATCAGATATTTCATTTCTGTATTTAATTGTTTGTTTGTGGGATAAATTATGTGTAAAACTTTGAATTGTTAGTTAAACATCATTTGTTGCTTAAAGTCCAGGCCGTATTCCAATTGATATTTTCAAACTGGGAATTCCAAAAGAACTTAGACCGTAAAGTAATAGGGTTATACAGTGGTATATTTATTATTCTTTTATTTTAATGCCATTAATTGTGATATCTGTTCTAGATGCTGGCAGTCTGTTTGACAGGTTGCGGTCTTGCAGAAGTTTAATAAGACCTGAAGGAATTGCATGAAAAACAATAGCGTACTCTTCAGGAGACAGGAGTTTTTAGGGCTCTCAATTCATGCTCAATCAGTATTTTAATACTCACACCTCCAGGGTTAAGGGTTCAAGTCCTACCACTTCTGTGTGGGTATGACGTTTGCATGTTCTCTCCATGTTGTTTCGCCTCCCCAGTCCAAAAACCTAGTCAGGCTTCTGAAATTGGTGCCTGTAAATTGCTCACAGTCTATAACAGTTTGAATGTAATGGACTGGCAGCTCGTTCGGGGTGCAACCTACACATGTGCCTTCTGCTGCCTGAGAGAGCCTCCAATCCCACCCCATGTGACCCTGGCCAGGATAAATGAACAGCAGAGCCGTGTTATGGCAAGTCGCATTTACAGACTTTAATATACTTAACAACCAGCAGGGGGCATTTGTATACCGCGATATCATGAAGTTTCGCCCTACGCAAACACTTGAGACAAAAGTTATTAAACATGAATATGCACATCCAGGTTTCCTTAAAGCTTCCGTTTCAGTTAATGAAATACTTAGAAAGACTGGCACAGAACAGCCATTAGTGTGATCAACTTGATCCAGAGAGTAATCAATTCAGAGTCAATGACAGTCAGCCCTAGCAATCAAGGTAAGTGCTGTGGGAATTTCACCCGTTTCACCACTGGAGGGCAGCAGATACACACAGATACGCCACAGAGACCCTGCCAACACTCCGCTGATGGTTTATTCAGTCACTGAGAAAGTTTGACACAGCAAAGTGCCCAAAGCACTATAACTACAGAAATTTTCTAGAATGTATTTTCAAGGCAATATTTTTTTTTTTTTATTATGCATCAACACAATTCATATAAACTCCAGTGTAAAAGTGTGATGTGTATCAATTCACTTAGCTGTAGCTGTGTACCATACAAATTAGAGATGGTGGCCATTTATAATCTGCGTCAAACTGGGAGAGACCGTAAGAAGATTAGAAGCAGAATATGTTTAGGGGGAGACTGCTAAGTTTGTATTTGAGTTACTTAGTCATTCCTGTGGTTTTCACCGGTTGTCTCCTAGGTGAGGCCTGTACAAAACAAGTAATATTACTCAAGACCATCTATTCCATGAACATCTCAATGCACCTGTAACACAGGATGCCGTGTCCAATGATGACGGCTTTACGGCTCTGGTTCCAATGCTGACTGTGTCACTGGTCACTCGCTGAAAGCTCAGCCCAGCAGCATATGTACTTGAGTTCCCTCCTTGACACATGTATTCTTGTGATGAAGTGTTTACACAAGACTTTGCACGGAAGCAACTGCCAAGCAAGTAAATTTAAGGTAAAGTTATAATGTCTGGCCATGTGCGGCCCGCTTGGCAGACCAGTGAAATACAGACAGACATTCCACAGTATTGACTTTCTCCAGCCAGTCTGATTTGATGGGATCCCAGGGAGCAGAGTCCCTACCAGTCTTTTACAATATTGTTACAGAAAGGGAGGTTTTATGGTTCTGTGCCTTATTCTGGTGTTTCCCCAATCTGGTACTCGGAGACCCCCTTAAAAATGCGCGTTTTTGTTCGTTCCCAGCTCCCTCCCACACAGTCCACATTATCACTCCCTACGGGAGCTGGGAGGCGGCGAGGATGCGGACTGTCTGCAGGTCCCTGGAGACCGGGTTGGGAAACGCCATGTTATTCCACACTTGGGTACGGTCTCCTAGGTATCTGACCTGTCACTACAGCTGTGCTCCTTCCATCCGTTGCACTAGTGCAGGATGGCACAGGTGGTGACCAGCGGCGTAACAAGAAATTCTGACAAAATGTCACCTTGCCATACAGTACGATTTTACATATCTTAGGGCCCCTGTCAAGTGCTGCCCGCCCCCCTCCCTCCCGAATCTGCCACGGTATCCATGCCCCTCCAAGGCCCCTGGGGGGTGACGTCCTCACCCCAGATCACATGCTCCCCTCGCTAACTGCCACCTCTCCAGAGGAATGTCTCTATGGCCACTCCTGTGCAGCTTAAATAGCAGTCACCTTTCATGTACTGTATTAAAACGGGAACACAATTATTCCCACCCGGGGGAAGGGGTGGAGGCCATACCAAACTGAGCCAATCTACACAAACCGAACTGTTAAGTTGAGCGACCTGTTTGCCTTCCTGGTCCTGTGTGGCTATAGATGGACGTGCTGCCCTCTAGTGGCCATACAATGAAGGTGTATTAAAACCGGCATTCTCTAAATGCCGCTGTTGCTGCTGCTGCTGCTTCTTGGACTGAGCCTGACCAATATTGGGCTACCATTCCTGCAGCGGCTCCTGGCACCCAAGAAAAAATTGCCTATTTTTCAATAACCCAGTACTTACAAGTGTCAGTTATATAGCTATTTATATGATGCTCTGCAAACAGGCCAAGGGAAAGGAGAAGAAAAACACGACATTACATACATGGTGCTTTTACATAAGAATTCTCAAACTGGAACAATCAAGGTCATGTACCCAGCTTAAAGCGCAAAGCTCTTCCAGGTAACCTTATTGGACAGGGGAACGCATTTGTGCCTTAGATCAGAAGGTCGCCAGTTCGAATCTCATGCTGGGAAGAATAGTCACCTTGCCATTGGGCCCTTGAGCCCACGAAAAATGGGGGTATCGGATAAATTCTGACTGGGCTCAGGCCCCCAGCATGAATCTCGCTGGGTTCTGGATGCAAGTCACAAGACACAAAGAGACGTAATTCATTATTCTTTTTTGACCACTGACACCATAATCCAAAAAAAGGGCCTGTGGGGGTTTTTTACTTTGCAATTTCCGTCATTCGGTGTTTTGGGGAATGGAGCAATGGGGGCGCTTACTTTTTCTAGTGTTAACAACATCAGTCCACTGGGCTGAGGAAAATCTAAACTGGGATCCTGAAGGAGACACATTTCTCTGTGGTTCACCACGGGTGTCACCCGATCCACTGACATTCCACATTATGGCACATCCCATTCGCTCTACAAGGCTGGCCTTGCGGTTGCCCGTTTAAAAATAACAGGCTTGAATCTGACTCTACTGAACATCCTTAAACTGGGGGGCTAAACCTGCCCATTATTAACACAAAATATGCTGGAAAGCCTTAGATGCACAGAAACAGGAGTGGGGAGGGGGGGGCTCCTTGTCTTGTTAGAGAAGAGGACCCCAAAAAAAAGGCCCATCTGTTTCGCAAGGGCCTGCTTGCTGACACAAAGTCGGCCTTTGTCTTCCCTCCGGGGTCCTAAATAAAGGAGGTCTTGTGTCTCCCGGGGCTCTGGCCAAGTTTAGATGACACTTCAGACCCTTTTGTGGAGCATGTGTCCCACCGTCAAAGCTTACCCCGAGAGCCACTTGGCAATAGACAGAGGGTCCCTCTTCAGAGGAGAAAGGAGGGCTTGTTCCAGGAAGATTGTAATGAAGGAGGTTTTGAGGGGGTCATTGCAGCACAGACACAGACATAGAAGGGCACTGTCTTGAGAATCAGCAATAGACACAGTGTTTTAATGCTACGGAACTGACTGGGGGAGAAGAACAGCGAAGAGGGGAGGCTCCAAGACAAGCGAAGCCAGGACCCCCACCGGCATCATGGACGCCAATGGCCAGTGACCAGCCTTGTCACCACACAGGCAAACAGCAGGGTAAATCTCTGTGCTCGGTTAACAGAAGGGACGAGACCCAACCACCTAAACTTAAGGCAGAATACGATACTGCTGAAGGCTGCAAGAAGCCTAGGCTGACCTCTCACCCTAGTGTGCAGCCTTGGTATTGGCCCTATCCCGAGCCTCAGTGGAACTGCCGGACAACCAGATTGGCTTGAAGACCTGCCATTCACACTCTCAGACCCACATGCCCTGCCCCACCAGATTAGGGAGCCATCAGCATCCCAACACAACTTCAGCAATGCAGAGGGGAGAAGACTACCGGCAGCACAGCTGTGTATAAATCAGCCCTGGGGTTTTTACCCGTGCAGGGCTCTGAAAGAACACTGATCTGTCTTGTGCGGAAGAAATCAGTCATGGCCATTTTCAGCCTTCCTTAACCAGAAGATGGAAAGATAGCCAGGGTTGTGGGGGGGGGGGGACTGAAAAAGGCTGTAATGCAAACGCCTCCGGGCATCTGGAACGCAAACCTCAGCAGTGTGAACGCAGTGACCAGCTCAAACAGGTGTCACCCAGAGGGAGCTCACCCTGAGGAGAGAGTGGCTGTGACTGACTCGCCAGGCAGCTCACTGCAAGACAGGACAGGCCTCTACGAGAAGCTAACAAGCACATGCACACACACACAGAGCCACGGCTAGCTGCTCCCTCTAGGGCACAGAAACCTGTCTGGACATCACATGACCCTTGCTCACCTGGCAGGGTGACAATAGGCGAGATCGCCGTCGCCGTGGTAACCACGGCTCAGCTCGACCTCCACCCCTCCCCTAAGGGTATAGGTTTCACTTTAACGTGAAGGGCGGCATCACCTGAAAAACCCTCTAAGCTATAGACCATCAAACATATTTTAAAAGACACCCAATATCCAGATGTCCCGACGCAATCCAGGGACAATATGCAAAGCATAGAGTGAGCATTACAGCACCCAAAACACCAGGAAGACATGCAGAACGCTCAACACTGGTTTGCAACAAAAAAAAAACATATCTATGAAGGGATTTAGATGGAGATTTCAGCAAGCAGGGAGTTCAAGGAGCAACACACCGTTACCCACAATCGTCCTCCGCTAAGGATGACGTCTTACATGAATTAAGCCCAGACGCTGGTATCTAAAAAGGCCGGTGCAGCATCTGTAGGCCACATGGTGACACTGTACGCTCACAGCCATGACGCCGCCTTCCACGGTGAGGCAAGACAGCATCGAGAAGAGTCTTCCGGCTTGACAGTCCGAAGCCTGCCCTCTTTGACTCTGGAAATAATGCGTGTTCTGTTAAAGTAAATAATACAGACAACCTGAGTGTCTCACCCTTAACATACTGCCTGCCTGAAAGCAGTCTTTACTGGGATGTCGCAGCTGGCTGTGAATGTCCCCTTTAATGTTGTCCAGGTTAATGCTCAGGAGAAAGCTCCAGGTGTTGGATTGAATGCAAAAACCTGATGCCAAGTGTGCATAAAGGCTAACATTCTATCCATGCTGCCCTTCCTCTGGTTCAAAATGTTGCCTGGGTAGTATAACACTGCTTGCCACAAGCAGACAAGCCAAAAACAAAAAGGAACGTCGCTGACTGCAGTAAAAGGTAAGTTTAATCCTATAGTATGTTGGCCGGCCGCATTTATAATTCCCCTACTAAACATCATTTTGACTGGCAGCAGCGCAGGCCTCATAAAATAAATCAGCATCCAGGGTGTGGGGACAGGTAGATCTCTCAGTGCTCACGTCACGGCAATTAAGCAGAAAAACGCTTTGTTTCCCCGGATAATGGAAAACTGTCAGTGCTGACAGGGAAGCACATGCACCCGTGTCTCCAATCCTGCTAGCGCACCCTGGGGTGTCCGCAGTGACATGGCCTCGGCTGACCGAAATCCATCGGGATTTCCATCCATAATCCCCGGGAAGCAAGTGAGTCACGCATACAAATGTGTGTACATATTCACAACCCCTAGCCGTGTAGGGACATTTTTTCTGCTTTAAACGTCACCAGAGTAAAGAAATCGACATATCGCTGCGTAAAAATTATACTAAGACAAAGACACCCTTGGTTGGCGCTGTTTCACCAATACGAAAACTAACGGAACAGAGCGGTAACTGCAAGTGCATACTTCAAATGAAAAAATGGAAGGTGGGAAGGTGTCAAGACACCGACCTTTACGTGAGGTAACGCGTGGATCGTTTGACTCAGCTGTCCAATTGTCCGATTCAACATCCCCAACGCATTTAACTTGTTTTAATACAAATTGTACGTGTTTAGGTGCGAATATTCCCGTTTATATAGAAAAAAATAATTATGTATCAAAATCACCGGCGATTCCTGAATATAACATTTAGGGGAAAAATATTTAAAACGTTATGTAAATAACTATCGTAAGGTCTGTTTATGTAAAACACAGCACATGCACCTCAGTACATACCTGTCAAACAGTGCACAGCATCTTCTATTAATCCATGATACGTACGTCTTGTATTCCATTGTCGCTTAAAACTGATGAATCCCACAGATGTATCCGTTTACATAATCCAAAAAACGAGGCTTCGTTACAACGGACAAATGAGTATCGAAAGCAGAACCATATATATAAAAATCCAGAGAAACGGGCAGTCCTCAATATATCTGCCAATAGATAAAGTATACCACATACTCCGATGAACTGGACGTCTGTAATAACATCGGACATATTCGGAATTATACGCCCATGTGACAATTTGTCAGCAAGGAATCCAAGCTGGGAACCAGTCTTCTTCATGGCAGCTACTAGGTGATTATTCATGATGTCCCATAATATATGCCCACAAACGAAGCCGCTATCTCACCGCTTAGGTATCATCCATACAAAAGACCGCTCCACGTGCGCAAAACGGCAATTCCTAACAAAGGTAAAAATGCCAAATGCGGTAAAATATAGAGTTGAGAACGGAAGCTGCAATACAGTGGTAAAAATACATCCATACGTTATGTGTTGCTTAAAATGAAAAGGTTGTTCGACCGCTTCGATTAAAATTCAAAGTGCTCGTTAAAATCTTAGTTTTAAAACCACTTGCAATGATTGTCCCGGAGTAGTTGCGATTTGTGATGAAACGTGGTTTTTCAGTGACTATATACGCTCACGGTCCCGCAATCCTTTCCCATGCCCTCAGCAACTTCTCATTTTGATCATCTCGCAAAGGGAATCCTCAGCTATACTGAGCCATTCTTACTGCGGAACAGCAATCGACACCAGGGGCTTACCTGACGCATTGGCGCAGAGAATTATGGGAGGTGTAGTTCTCTACTCAGGTAATCGAGCCGCAATTGCGTAATGAAGTAGAATGTATCACTTTATATATATATACTGTACAATATATAATACATAACAAATGTTTTGTACCTTTTATTTTATAAGGTAAAGTTGCACACACTGACATTGTCAAACGAATACAAACATAATCGGAATATTTGTAATCCTTACAAACACAACACATTCAGGAACACATAAAATAGTGCATGTGCAAGAGTTTTAAGCTAAACTGTTTTCTTAGCATGATGCGACTGGTGGTAGTGTACAACACAAAGTCATCGCCCTCAATCGCTTTCTTGTAAATGTGCTCTTTCCCCTTTGACTCACCTTCAAGTCTTGTTTTACCCTTACCTCTTTTTTATTTGCGGTGTCATAAAAGTCTCCAACATTATAAAACATTAGCAGGCGAATATGATTCCACTGAGTCTTAACAATGGATTCATGTTAACCAATTATTATTATTAACTGTAAGCATTCGTCCCTATACGTCCATCATCACCATTATTCCAAAACAGAAAAATGGTAGTATGTTCTCTCATTAAATATTTTTTCCTGGAGTTCCTAAACTTCTAAAATGCTGAAAAGGGGAAAAGCCTAATTAAAACGATATTGATCTATTAAAAGCACTTTTTGTTGCATTCATTACGTTTAATGGCATGCTAGGTAAAAGATAAAGATGCTTTATTGTCATTGTACAAGTACAATGAAAATTCGTTTGGAGCGCACTAGCAGATACACAGTAAGAAATTATAAAAGGAAAAAATGTAATACATGATATAATGCAAAAACTCCTTAAATGGCCGTAATTCCTTCACATGCAGAGTAATTCGGGACATTAGACCTTTAAAAAGGTACTTATGCGCTGCCGTCAGATCCCGTTTGATGTCGCTTACTAAGGGATCCGGTTCGTTTTTTACGATACGCCTTTGCTTGGCTGCCGTCCAGCGCAATCCTGGAGTACCTGCCGCGCACGCGATTCTGTCAATTGAAGGCACTTGATTACTTTCTCGTGTGCGGAGTCCAACAGCCTCTTGGAGGTTTGTACATACAGCGTTGCGTGACTAGAGGCTGGGCAGAAAACACAAAGACATTGTTTTCAGCCATCAAACCCCCTTTCTTGTAACAGAACGGCATTCCTGTTTCACATTCCTCAGACGCTGCTCATGTGGATTTTTTCAACTAGTAGAACGTGACAACAATATATTAGAATATTATGAAATATTATATACATATGTATGAAACCATGTAGTTTTTTCTACTTAAAGAAACCTACACTGTGCGATAGTGTACCGATAGGCTATCCACGTGAAGCATATGTTACTTTAAACATTGTATAATTAAATGCAGGCTGTTAAATAGTCTTCTGAATGATTTCAACAGTTTTTCGAAAAAATCGTGGATGTTTAAAATCTAGTGCGCCTTTGTTACTGATTGGTTGTCGATGAGCACCCGTGATATTACCTGCGAACAGTGATTTCCTTGTGGAGATAAAAGATTGAAAGCTACTGGTGTTTAGATACAGATATGTAGGCATTTTATCCATTTTACATGGGCAAACTAACTTAGGCTTCACTGGCTGATATACAGGCGTAGGTCGATATGATTCTTTATTGTCTCAGTCATTGTGTAGTCTTGGATGTGTTATAAACTTATTTGTCGCTGTTTGGCTTCTCTTCCGTGAAAACCACTAAATGGCACATCTTCATGCAAAGAGATGGAAGGGAAAACACATGAGAAAGTAATCGGGTCGATAAAATCATACGAATTTACCCCAAAAAGCAATAAAATGGAGCAATCAACAGCTGATTTCATCTCGCCCACCCGCGCGACCCAAATAATTATATACAGTGCGGTTATTCTGATGACTTGGCAAGAGCGAGACAGTTCGATGTTCATTATATTAACTAGTGCGGATCGCGGCCACTTGTTTTTCTGACCGCTGGGTATTCTGCTGTATCTTTCCGCTACCTTCCGCACAAGGCTCCATTCAACCGGACTGGAACAAATGTTTCCTTATGCGGCGGAGCGCTAGAGCTGTGCTCTGGCTCCTTGGGAGACGCTACTGTGGTTATTCATCAACTAGCCTAAAGCGAGATAGATGCACTGATGGCATGGAAACTCGAGACTGGCAGGCTCCGTGTCCCACAAAGATACATCGCTGGGAATCGTTTTCAGCGCGCTTTGGCATTATGTTATGTCCCTCTTAGACCTCGATCAGCCCCCACCCTCTCACCCACCCGTCTACGCCATGGATCTGCGTGTTTTTGCTCTGGAAAACCCGGGAACCCGTTTGGGTGTTGGTGGAACACGATGTTAACCATCTTAAATTAATGAAGTAAGTTAATGAAAATTTATTTGATTATGATGAAAACAATTAAGGTAGTTTACCAGATCGTCCTCTTAAGGTCCGCAGATGGCCACGCCACCTTAAGTAAAAAGTAGACACTCTGTCATTCACATTGCTGCCAATATAAAAATAATAATAAATACCCTGTTTCTGATATGCGGGATCTCCATGCCCTCCCCCAGCAGCCCCTCGCCTCGGCTCCCCCCCCCCCA
>JAABNY020000045.1:120989-137126 GCA_015164015.2 Brevimyrus niger | reverse complement strand
GAGAGTACCAACTCACACACCACACTACTTAACACACACACAGGGGACACGGACATTTTGCCCCACATCGTCTTCAGTAACGGGACCCCCCCCCCCCCCCTCGGACCCGTGACACAGGCTGTCTCAGCATGTGCCTATGAAGCTGGACACTGTGGAGACACAAAGTCCGGAGTCTCCTTCCGAAAGATCAGACGGGGAGTGCAGGGCTCTGCTCTGAGTGACTGCTGGAGTGACGTAACGGCCAGGCAACTCACCTCCGATTGGCTACGAGGGGTCAGAGAGAGGGCAGGACCCAACAACTCACCTCTGATTGGCTACAACGGGTCAGAGAGAGGGCTGGACCTAACAATACCACACCAATCAGAGACTCCACTTTGGGGGGGGGTCTGTTTTTCTTAGTCTGTTTCAAACCTGCCTGTTTCAACCACTATTCCAACGCGATGAGTCTAATCAGAAGAATACCACAATATTTTTAAGTTACAGAGACCACATCTAAAGGAATTTACCTAATTTAGGTGTGTACCAAACACCTGTGACTCGTGTCCTGAACTGCGTCTGTCTGTCTTTGTCTAACTGCTGTTAATGACTCACACGGCCTTGATTCAATAGTCAGAATCTCTCACCTGAATGATCTGGGATTTTCCGGAATGTCTCACGCACTTCAAAATCCCACATCGGACGCAGCCAATGAGCAGGAAGAGGGAGGCTGTGGTGTAGCTGTTGCAAGCTAACCTGGTCATTTTTTCACATTTTAAGATCCTTCAGTCCACTTGTGGGAAAATTGGGAATCTCTGACCATGAACGGATTATTCATCACCTGATTTTTCAAGTCTGGTATGTTATGCCACCTGGGGCACGCGAAACTCTCAGCTTTCAAGCATCGGTCTGAGGTCCATCCCAGCAGGGACCAACGTGATACAAGGTCCATGAGGCAGCAATATCTCAGCCTGACTGAGAATTAAGGAAAACTCCTTTAAACTAACGTTCTCAATCTGGACATTCTGCTTGCCAGGGAGGATGGTGGGAAGGTGTTTCAATGACATTTAAATCAAATGATACTTCATTTGTCATTTGCACAAGTACAGGTACCTTGGAATGTTTTTTTTTCCACATATCCCATCATACTCTATTTTAAGATACAGACAGATATATATACAGTTGAAAATTAATCTTGGGGCTAATTATTTAAAGCTATTTTTCCTGGGGGATTGGAGCCTTGATCGAGGAGCAGACAGACAGACTAATGTGGATGGGATCTAAACTGGCAATCTTCTGGTCACAGGCACAGAGGCTTAGCCCACTGAGCCACACCCCAGATCCAGTGTCAAGGCATGAGGCACAAGCTTAGCCACTGGCTGGGCGATGTCACTCGCCTCAGGAAGGGACTCAATGATGGACAGAGCAGGATGGATGATGGGCTGTTTGCAGAAACTCAGTTTGCAGAAGGAGACTCTGGTAGACTGTTTATTACACAAACTGGGAATAAAGCTCACATTTTTGATCGTAAGTACAGGCTGCAGTCCACACCTCATCGAATCATATCCACATGGCATCTCCGATGGCCTCGGGGTTACCCTTTCCCTCTTAATGCTGACATCATTCGTTTTTTAATTTAAAAAAAAAAAAAAAAAAAAGCAAAACAAAACAAACCACAGACACACCAGTGCGACCTCACTGACCTCCATAATGAAGCCTCATATTGCACTCCTCTAGCGAAACAGGTCAAGCCCATACATTAACACCTTAGCCGGTGTGGATACCGATTAGCGAACTTCTGTTTGCTCCGAGCCTCACGCCGATGGGATTCCAGCTAAGGCGAAACGCAAGGAGGCACGCAGGCGGATTAAAATTTAAAAGTCAACAGCACTCGCGACATCAAAGGCCGATCACGGGCCGATTAACCGGCCTGTCGTTAACCGACGGCAGGTTAAGATGGAGCCTCGTGTCCCTGGTTCAGGAGCAGGACAGGTAACGTAATGGACTAGCGGACAGTCAAGAGAGGCAGCTAAACCTACACATCATTGGCGAAATGATGAGGGCAAGTTGGACAGCGCGGCCGGCGGCGACTTTAGGGCCTGAGTCGCCATGACGGGGTACAGCCGTACGCAGAGCTTCCTGTCAGGGCTGCAGGATTTGTGTGACGGTGCTCTGTCACTTCCAGAGGCCTTTGTTCCGCAGTCTAGCCCCAGGGTGCTGTGAGGCGTGAGCTGTACCGCGTTCAGGAACAAGAAAAGCCGCACTGTTTCTGGAAAGGGCTTCGGTTTTTTTTCTTTTTTTTTTTTTTCTCTGGCTTCCCCCAAACGTTTCACTGGCATGCCATCAAGAGCCGGCCCCTGGAGAGCGAAGATTAATGACAGCTAGTCACGGAAAGGCTCACAGCTGAAGCAACCGGCGGGAGTGTGCGTGAGCGGGCAAGGGAGAGAGAGAGAGAGAGAGAGAGAGAGAGAGAGAGAGAGAGGGAAAGGGAGCGGGAGAGAGAGGAGGAGGAAGGGAGAGAGCAGGGGAGAAAGGGAAAGAGCAAGAGAGAGAGAAGGAGAAAGGGAGCGAGCAAGAGAGAGGGAGAAAGGGAGAGGGAGAAAAAGGCAAAGAGGGCAACAGAGAGAAAGTGAGAGGAAGAGAGCGAAAGTGAGGGGAAAAAAAGGGGAGAGAAACGAGGGAAAAGGGACAGATATGTGGAGGGAGCCAAGTGAGTAATGAGGGAGGGGCAGAAAGGGACATAAAGAAGCAACAGAAATAATATGAAGATTTAGAAGAGAACGAGGAAAGTAGATGGAGGTGGTTGAGATACCGGTGAGAGACTTTGTCTTAAGCACTAGTACACATGCATATATTTTAATCGATATGTTTGGACTGTACTGCTGGGATGTGGTGTGGTGAGAGAGCTTAACCGAGTCAGGGTTCATTAATCTAGCAGAAAAGGCCAGCTGTGACCCATTTTCCTAACCACACTAAATATGTGTCAATCTGCACGGTGCTGACAGACACACCTAGTGACCCATATAAATATGTGTGGATTCTGAGAAGGCAGCGTGTAACTGGCAGCGAGGGTTGGTCCTGACCAGTGACAATCCGTATAGGCCACAGACCGTTTTTGAGTGACAGCTCATCATCCACAGCTTATGGTGCCAGGAGGCGGTGCCTGGTCACGCCCCGCCTCTCAGTCGCTGTCGATTGGCGGCCAAGCTGAGAATGGCCCGGTTTACGGTTAGCGGCGGGCGAATGGGATTGTGGATGGTGACGTTTCATCATTCCTCCACGCGGATGTCCAGGCTTGGTATGAAGATTTTATCTGGGGTGCGTACCCTGTGGATCTTCATCATCGCTAGCGTGTCTTTGAAGTGCCACGTTGCATCATAATTGTGATTGGCTGAGAGTCAGCAGAAAATGAGTGGCTGTTTTCTGGGAGCGATTAGCGGGGTCTGTATCGCCATTGTGGGGTGCTTTGTGTTTATGACTTAGTTTGAGGTTTTGCATATAAACTCTGACCAAGATGCTGTAATCCCCCTATAGTAATGAGCGGCTGCAAGGAGAGCCTCCCACTCTGTGGGACCCCCGCCCCACATAACACACCGTGGGCCCCAATTTTATGTATAATTTTTCATATTCTGGAGTCCCTGAATTTTCCAGAGTATCCATGCCCCTACTGTGGCCCCTGTAAAGTGCTTTGCCCCCTGAATTTGCTATTGTATCCATGCCCCTACTGTGGCCCCTGTAAAATGCGAGGCCCCTTGAATTTTCCAGGCTATCCATGCCCCTACTGTGGCCCCTGCAAAGTGTTGGGACCCCTAAATTTGCCAGGGTATCCATGCTCCTACTGTGGCCCCTGTAAAGTGTCGGGCCCCCTGAATTTGCCAGGGTATCCATGCCCCTACTGTGGCCCCTGTAAGGTGTTGGGCCCCCTGAATTTGCCAGGGTATCCATGCCCCTACTGTGTACCCTGTAAAATGCGGGGCCCCTTGAATTTTCCAGGGTATCCATGCCCCTAACATGCTCCCTGCTTGCAGGAATCCAGCCAGGAGGGAGGGTCTTCAGACATTTGAGTCGGATGGATCCCCAAGGAGCCCAAAATTCACAAGTATTCACTGTATGAAAAACGTTTCTTCTCTCATTAAAGCCTTTCCAAGCCAAAATGGACGTGTTACTCGGAGGGGCAAACTCATGTATACTCTTCCCTGCTAGAAGGGAGCTTTTCCAGTTTAGCAATTTCACACATTTAAAAAATTACAATGCAATAGTCTGGTTTTTTATAGAGGTCCAAAAAATTTTTTTAAAACTTCCGATCTTACTGTAGTTTTTCCTTTCCTCCAGGATGACGAGGTCAGGTCTGATGGGAATATTATTTGATTTGGATATGAACCTACCACTCCATTTTCAGCCTTACGGAACTGTAGGTCAGAAGGATAATAATAATAATAATAATAATAATAATGCTTTATTTGTCATTTTCACAAGTACAGGTACATTGGAATCCCACCTTGCATTCCAAAGCTTCCAGGGGGTGGGGGGAGGGGGTGACAGCACAGGGTCAGCCAACATGCAGCATGCTTAGCAGGATACCAGGAACAGCCCGAAGTACCGGGCAATCTGCTTCTGCAGTAACGTGTGAAACTCCGTGTCCTACCCATGCTAACTAGTTTCTATTCATCTGCAAAGAAAGAGACCGATTCACAGGAGCAGCACCTGCCGTCTGCTGGAGGGCCGCCTGCGCATCTGGAGCAGAGACTGCTGGCACACGCGTGCAGATCTGCATTCCACCGCAGGGCTCGTTCAGCCTGGACCTCGCGGGGGAACCGGGGCCAGATACAGTATTACACGCTTTTAGCTTGGCACCAATACACCCCACAATCCGCATGACACAAGGCCTATAGAGGAAAAGCAAAGCACAAAGACTGCAGCCCAAAAAAACAAAATTCTTCATGCATTTTACAATTGCCAACAACAGTTAATGACTTGTGCAGACAGAAGCACTGAAGCAGACGTTTTGCCTCCGTTATCATTAAAACGAATATTTACATCCTCCTGATCTGGACATTGATCTTTGTCCCCTGTCGATGTCACATTTTCACTCATCTCTGTCACACTATACATGCCACTCTATTAAGTCTTGTACTTCCTTAAAGAGGACAGCTAGCATTTTAAAAAAAAATACATATAGACAAAAAAGGTATACAAACCTTATGTCGACTGGAAAATTATTTTTGAAATTATATGAATCTACAGGTGTAGGGTCTCTCTAAGCCAAGATCTGGGGTTTCAGAGTTCAGTGTAGTTAATGTTCCATATTTCTGAAACAGTTAAATGAAGGTGTGTGTGTGTGTGTGTGTGTGTGTGTGCGCGCGCGCGTTGCGGGCTTCCAGCGAGCTTGTAACACGTTCGACCTCGGTGGCACTCCTGTACGATTACCATCACACTGGGAGAGAGCGTGCAGGCAGCGATTATATCACATGCATCCCACTTAAAGTGGCTGCCAGGATATTTGATGACTTCGCAGGTGGGGGGGGGAGGGGGACAGAATGTGGCCTGACTGGGGTGTTGGCTTCATACCTGCCCACCTGTCCTCTATGCAGCCCAAACAATACGCCCCTAGCAAGGCTCACTTCATCACCTCAACTGAGATGTTGAGTCTAAAGAATCCCGTGCACACCCTCAGTTTCTCATTCCGGCGTGGAAGCCCTCTCTCCCTTCCCCCCCCTTTCATGCGCCCCCCTCTCCCCCCATGCCACCTTTGCCCCGCTGGCTCTGCTATTCAGCCACCGATGCTGAAGACAGCCTTTGTACACTCACTCAGAGACATTAACCCGCCATGCTCACGCGTAGAACCTCAAAATAGAAGTGCTTAGTGAGCAGTGTAGCCCTATCACACAACGTATTCAGGGAGACCCCCGCCCCACATAACACACAGCGTGTTCAGGGAGACCCCCACCCCACATAACACACAGCGTGTTCAGGGAGACCCTCGCCCCACATAACACACAGCGTATTCAGGGAGACCCCCGCCCCACATAACACACAGTGTGTTCCAGGAGACCCTCACCCACACATCACACACAGCGTGTTCAGGGAGACCCCCACCCCACATAACACACAGCGTGTTCCGGGAGACCCCGCCCCACATAACACACAGCGTATTCAGGGAGACCCCCACCCCACATAACACACAGCGTGTTCCGGGAGACCCCCACCCCACATAACACACAGCGTGTTCCGGGAGACCTCGCCCAACATAACACACAGCGTGTTCAGGGAGACCCCCGTTTGCTTGTATAAGATAGGAAACCTAGGAGAGCAAAATGGGATACGCGAAAAGATGCATTGTGATGTACTCGTGCAGACGGCAAAAAGCATTGCTTCATTTTTCATCTCAAATACAACTTGCAGAAAGCCCGTGGAGATCAGTGGGGTGCGGATTATGCCACACGATACAGTGCACTTCGATACAGGGCCCACCCACCAGCAGGGTCTGTACCTGCGCTCCTGCTTGTGCATTGCTTCGTTTTCATTCGTGTGCAAGTCAACTGAAGGTTGTCTAGCCGTCAATTAGGAAAAGTATACGTTTCTAGGACATGCATTCTGGTTTGGACATGCATTCTGGGAAGTGATATGAAAATGGTCATGGTGCAATGAAGGACATGAGAAGAAGAAGCGGTGAAATGATAGTGAACATCAGCATCATCGAACAAACCGGAACACTGAAGGGTTGTGCCAGAATCGAGTATTTGAAAACAGGAACTGGCGAAGAGACACATGACTCAGAATGGTGATCCCTGCTCTGCTCTGTAGAGCTGATATATACGGAGGGTTCAGCCCACGCAGGCAAGCCGTGCTCAGGAAGGCATCCGCCATGTTTGGGATGCAGTGAACGTCAACACGGCCCACTGGTGCATCTGTAGTACCGCCGGTGTACCCCTGCGGTACTCCGGAATATGCTGTGACGCTTCCCCAAGCTGAGGCGGTAACTCGAGCCGGCCACCATGTCCGCGGTGATTCGTGGCACGTCAGACGGGAGCCAGAACACACGTTGGAGCTGGAGTGCATCATTACCTCACCATCACGCAGGCACGTGTGCAGGGTAAAGTGTACCAACAAGCCGTACCAGTCCTGGGTGACGGAGCGTGAGAGCGTGTACACGCGGTCATGGGTGTCTGGTCACCCATGGTGACCAGAGGCAGCGTGGACGGGATGACCTTCCACGGCAACCTAGATGAGAGGCCTACAGACTCATGAGAAGCTGGGAGATTCTGCTTATACCACTACTAACCATTATTTGTCATTCCTCAATTTTTAGTGGGAGCTAAAAAAGGAACTACGGTCCCCATTAGTGCAGCTAGGAATTCTGGGCCTTTGCCAAAACGTCACCTTGAGCCCCCTACTTGGGGGGGCACGTTGCATCAGACGAAACACAGCTTCCACAGTGATTTTCCAACCCGAGAAAGGGGGTTATTCTTGGTATTTTTTGCCAAGCAGTGGTGCAGCAAGGATAGATTTGGGGGGTCCTGTGCAGTGCTGGTGACCCCCGTGACAGTACAGTAGTGCTTATGGACAGCTGCAGAGGCATTTTAGGTACTAAACTTGGGGGTTTTTGGGGGTTGGGAAGTTTTTGAACATCACATTTATCCTTAAATATTCCAGGGCTTATGATCACCATGTTCCATTTCGCTGGTTAATTGGAGCTGGCGTCGCCGCAGTTGATTGGGGCCTGTTATGCCTCCCCATGTGTCAGCAAAGTCACATGGGCGCTCTGGGTTTGATCACGATTCTGTCGGCTCTCGGAGAAGCCCGGGACAGAGAAGCAGGCCCTGGCAGCCAGTGCTGTGTGCTGCACTTCACGTCTCCTCTGCACTCTTGCACAGGGCTGGATGACGTCAGCGTTCAGGAAGGGCATTGTTCACACCGTTAGTCATCCAGGTGCCACACGGAGGCCGAGGGTCACACAAAAGGAGTGTGCAGACGCCCCAGCGACATACAGGGTAAAACGATTGGCCAGAGCAGCACATAGGTTGCTATGATTGGCCAGAGAAGCATGAAGGTCAATATGATTGGCCAGAGCAGCACAATAATATATAATTAATATGATTGGTCAGGGTGACACCATTTTTCTTCTGAGTACGGCGTTGCCTCGTTCAGTGTCTGTGGGTGAGTCCAGGGGCCATTCAGAAGGTCATTCGGGTCATTTGCACGGTGCCCATCTCCCCAGTACAGGTCCGCACTCTGGGAGGAGGGCTCGGTGCAGGTTGGCGCTGATGATCTGGACGTCATCCAGCAGCAGGGATTAGGTCGTGTGGCTCGTGCAGGGCGTGGATTCACTGCTCAGTTCAAATCCCGCGCCAATAATGAGAGCAGCATGTCCTTCACTTTTATGCCTCGTCTTTTTCACTGTACCAGGTTCTGTGATATCACTATAAAGTATCTGGGTTTTAATAGAGAGCGAGACACACGTGGGGATCTGTCACCCACACAGGAAGCGGGGGTCAAACGATCTATGTCCCGCATACCTGAGGTTGCAGGAGGCAGTTATGCAATGAGGGTCCCATTGTCTTCCCGCATAAAAAAAGGAGTCTGAGTTTGATAACCCGGCAGCCTGAAAACACAGTGGCACCATGGCGTTGGCCTCTGAAAGTGCACCACCCGCAGGTGGGATGGGAAAGTGCGATTGCATCACCTGCTTTCATATAATCGACATGGTCTTGGTTAGAACAATGAAGTTTATTCTTCTCCCAGAAGTAAAAATGATTCAGACTCTTAAAGATACAACAATTACAACGAAGGATTGACTTATGTTACATTTTAGCCGACACATTAAATGTCAAAATGGTTCTGAAACAGCATTGCAGGTAGATACGTACGTGCACATCGATCGATGTACCAGGACCGAAACCTCCTGAGCCAAAGATAAATGACAGGACACGACACCCAAAAACAAACGTAATTATATCAAGCAAGCTTGGTTCAATATAACGACATGTGTAAGATTGATCGCTAAGAAGCGAAAAAGCCGCACGGAGACTGGAGTTTTTTTTCAACATGGGCAGCTGAGTTTAAACCCAAGGCAAGTCCCCCATGGAGGCAGATGCACCAACCTCTGACGTATCCAAGAAAACTAGAAGCCTGTGGTAAACACCGGCAGCCCCTTATGAGTGCAAAAAGCAGAATTTAGATTCACTTCCACCAAAAAAAAAGAGGCAGAAGCACCTGAAGGAATCTGCGGAGGAGCCGCAATAGTATCTTATAGCAATTGGCCATAGAAAGAGGAACAGAACTTCCAGATTCTCCTCAGGCGTAAGCTGGGAGTGAGGGGGGGAGGAGCAGAGAGGCAGGACCTCCATACCAATGCAAACCCACAACAGGGGTGATGAATTGGCCCCATTGTCCGAGCCAGACAAGCGGCTCTAGCAGAGGAGAGCTGGGCCTACAGACGTCTGCCGGGACTGGTCACACTGTCCGCAGGCAGCAGGCAGCTGCTGAGAGAGTGCGAGGGGGGGGCGCAAAAGAAAAAAAAAGAGCCTTTTATAGGTTGCTGTGTCCTTCTGGATCCCAACACAATGTCCTCTTTGACACTGGAAAGAATAACATTTAGAATTAACGTTTTCACAGCCGCAGAAGTCAGCCTAGTTCGCTGGCCACTTGTCCCCCGGTTGGGCTAAAGGAGGCTTTACATGGGTCCCACTGCCTGCCCCCCCATGCCTCAGCAGGAGCACATAGGTCAGGCATGTCACGGGGGAGACCTCTTCACAGCCCATTCCCAGGTTTCAAAGTCCTGGAGTGAAAGTGGGCTTTAAATTTCTGGTAAAAGAAAGATGCCCTAAGATCACAAACTCATAATTTAGCAAGTGCTTTTATCCAAAGTAACGTATAAATGAAAAGCAGATCCACAGTCAAACAGTCCCTGAAGCAATTAAGGATTAAGGGCCTCAATGGTGGAATCTCTCTGCCCACTCTAAGATTCGAACCATGGACCTTTCCAATCACAAACACAGCATCCTAACTCTCCAAGCCATACATAACCCTTAGAAACTTAATGTTTCTAATGGGGTTTAGTTTTAAATTTAATGGGGTTTAGTTTTAAATGGTTTAAATACAGACTGAAAAGCCTGAACATTTCACTAGATATAAACCATACACATTTTTCTGAGGCTACTTTAGTTGGGTATGAGTACAACATCACATCTGTGTCAAACTGGGGGGTGATGCCATTTAAACACACCCCATCCCTACCCACACATTCTATCGTGCTGCTTCAGGATCCTTCATCTATGAGAGAACCACATAACACCCTCAGTGGCAGAGGTGGAAAGTTCATGTCCGGAAAGTACAAATCCAGACCAAGATATTTGTTTCAACCAACCAGTTTAATATAAAGAGTCACAGTCACAGATTATACAACTGGTTGGTCGAAACAAAATCTTGGTCTGGATTTGTACTGTCTGGACTTTCCACCTCTGCTCAATGGGGGCAACACATCTGAACTTTAATGCAGTGTTTTTCAACCTGGTTCTCAGTGACCCCCAGATGGTCCAAGGTTTTGCTCCATTTCAGCTCCTAGTAGCAAAATACTAGGCTGTTTGGGGGTCCCCAAGGACCCGTTTGAAAAACAATGCTTCAATGTATCCTGTGTATTCCTTTTTTTACTGAGACCTCATCCTGCCCAGTCCAACACTATTACAGATTCCTGGTCTCACTTGCATCAAATACTGTGGGCCGGCATGGCTGTGTTGTTGGCACCTTATCTAGTCCCCCTTCAATTATGGCCTTTCGGAATGAGGCATCTCTATAGCTTAACACACATCACCAGTAACACACTAAATATACAGTAATCTGTATATATGCTTCCCTCAACTTTAATTGTTTAATTGTTTCCAGATCATTGATAAAACCCTGTGGTGTGGCTTTGTTTGAAAACCATTATACAACAATATAATAAAATTAACTGAATTGAATACCAATAAGTATGAACTCCACTTTTCCTTCCACATTCCAAATGCATGACACTTAGTGTTAAATGAATAACAAATAATTAGTTGTGTTAAGTTGTGTGTTAAGAGACTCTTGTGAGCCAGCAGCATGTTGAGCGTGACTGATCCCTGTTCTACAGTGTTGGTTCTATCTCAGGGTTTAAATCGGGTCAGATTTGAGGAGGAGCTGCTGTCTTTGTGGGTATTGGGTGCATTTGATTGCAGTGTAGAATTTTAAATTTTTTATGAAATGTTCTTTGCACAGACTTTAAAAAGGGCCTCATCTTCATTTCATCTTTTTGCTATAATTGAATGTCTTTATAAGCGTTACACCACACTCTGCCTGCCAAAACCCTGCCCATTTTAAAAATGGTCTTATTCCCACTGCAATAAGGACTTAGAACACCAATCTCTAACACTGGCAGAGGTTATATGCATAGATGCACTGAATTCTCCTCTGTCAATAGGCCTACTGCAAAAATTATAAATATTGGTTGTTAATATTAGCTGTGAATTTTAGCTTGTGGTATCTGGGTACATTCTATGTTGTGCTAGTCACTATTTTTTTCTTCCGCTGACTGTCTAACATGATGTTGAATCTACCATGCTGTACCGAAAACAAATTCCACAAACCATGAAGCGGTCTTTAAAAACGATTCCGATCCTGATTTTGGGTTGTTCTCCACTTTACAGCCATGGCTTTGGGAAAAGGCTTCGGATTCCTGCAACTCTGCATAAGACAAATGGGTGTAGAATATGGATGGATGGATGGATGGATGGGTGTTTCAGTCTTGTGGTTGTCTCCTCCACCATTGTTTCACTATTTACCCTACAACCAGCAATTAATTCCAATGTTCTGTTATGCACTCCACTCAGAGAGAATCCTTGTTCAGTACTAATCAGTGTTATCTTGCTCAAAGTCACGATCAAGCAAGTCAACACCTTCGGCCTGCACCTACCAATCAGGCAATGGCACTGATAAGTCAGTCCTTTGTTTAGCAAAAGCGGGCCGTGGATGCCAAGAAGACAATGGCCGTTTGTCTGAATTGAAGCCTTGAGACATAACAAAGCAGACCTCAGTGGTGGCGTCTCAGTGAAGTAGTACTTTGCACCCTGGCGCACGTCACATCTCGGCCCTTTGCACATTCACCCCTCCGTCCAATCAAGTCCTCCAAACCAAGCGACACATGACTTTTCCAAGGTCACTTTTCTTCGATCGCATATGGAGCCATCGAGCTTGCAAATGCTGTACGGAATTTTTCTGGTTCAAGGGGACATATATGGGTACGGAGAATGTCAGAAACCGGGAAGAAAAACAAAGTTAGGTAAAACAAAGCTGCTTTATAAGTGAGAATTCCAAAAAAGCGCTCTGTGTCTTGAAGATTAGAGAGTAATGGCCATCAGCATCCGCATCTGGTTCCAGTCACGTAAACTGGGGCAAGCTACAGAAAGAAACCAACCTTTAACTGGAAGAGCAAAACAAAGAACAGGTGGAATGGATCAACGGAGCAGTTTCGATTTCCCGGTTCCCTCAGCGCGACTGGCCCCCTCACCAAACGCACAGCTACAGAGCCATATATGGCCAAAGCCTACAGGGATAACCACAAAGCCTACTGACCATTGGTCACTGTCAGTCTCAAAAATCAGAAAATCGGCACCAGGACTACATGATGAAGAGGGCAGTAACTGAGGATTTGGAGGGGGGCTTGAGGTTTTGCAATGTTGAACTCCCAGTTTCCTATAAAATAACATACTGAATGTTGCTGATTGTAAGTCACTGTGTTTGTTGGGTGAAGTTCTTTCCTTATCGAAATGCCGGGAAGAATCATGCATCGTTACGAAAACATTCCCTTTGGCTTTGCATGAGAATATCCTTCAGGATCCAGAATTAGGCTCCTCACAGAGACCCAGTCTATAGCCATTCCACTTTGACAGCTCTTACGCACTGGCAGAGCTCACAGGTTTCAACGTGCCTGAGAACTAAAAACAAAACCTAAAACCCAAATAAAAGGCTAAATATAGAGCTGCAGTGCCGATAAACCCTCATGACTACAAGTTTATCAGAAACTGATCTACAATAAACTTCAGGAGTGGCTCACAAAAACAGTGAATCTATTTTACCTCGTCCAAAATCAAAACCTTTAATGCTTGTGTTTTAATCATCATAGTTTTGGAAAATGACCCATACGCCCAGGTGAGAGAAACAGCCTGCAGTGAATCCAGTTAGTCCTTGGTAACAAAAGCAGGACGGCAGCTCTGCTGGAATCCTCGCATCTCCATGGAAACACCCCACTCCCACATCTGGTGGGAAAACAGCTTCTCTTGAAGTTTATGGCTGTTTGGTGTGGACAGAGGAGAAAACCATAACGGCCACGGGATTCCAGTGCAGTGAGCTGGACATGACTTCAAAGAAGGAGCAGTGTAATAAAACACTGAAAACATGCTGGTCAGATACTCCACTGTGCCTCTCCAATGGGTTCATCTCAGAGTATGAGCTGCAGGAAACGGGATAATCCCTGTCCATCTACCTGTAGATTTAGTTTCTCCAGGCTACAGGTCAGCCCAAAGTAGCTTCTCTCTTGAGTTACACTTGTTGGCCTGAGCAGACATGGAAGGTAAAATTCAGGGTAAGATGGTGTGTGGGGTTGTGGGGGGAGGGGGGGGGGCAACATAGACACAGACAGGAGCTCCACAGACAAAAGAATCACACATTTTGGAGGTGATGGGGGGGCTTCTCAGTGCCATGTAAGTTTCAGGTGACTCTCTTCACACCCATGAGCAGTGCACCGGCAAGGAGACGGCATTGTCACTGCTGGGACAGAAATGACAGATATGAACCCAGCTCCCTGAAGTTTTATAAAACGCCCCATGGACCAGGGAACACATCTGTACAAGGGCAGCGTTGGGGGGTGGGCCGGGGGAAGGAGGGGGGGGGGGATAGAGTTACTCCAGTTATCCATTTGCTGTTGAAAACCCTAGATATATTCTTTTAAAAAATACAGGTAATTCAGTCGTTTCATAGTCAAGTTCTGTCGGTTTGCGTAAAATTATTAGTAGGTTATTTTTCGTTGATTAGCCATCACTGCATTCTTAACGATGCTCCAAAAGTTATCAATATCCGGGTGCTGGCCTGGGTGCCCCCCCCCCCCCAGTTCTGCGGCTGATGAATTGGTCCCCGCCAGGCCCCCTCCACGGCACACAGCCCCTGGCTTCCACTTCACCCCCACCTACACACTCGAACCTCCAGGTCCAACATGGCCCACATCGCATGCAGTTCGCTTTGGATCTGGATCTGTCCACCACATCCTCACGAGGCACTAGGGTACAGTCAGTATCACTCTGGCTCCAGAACCAAGCGTGAAACTGCGGCCACCTACCTCCCAGCCTAATGAATGGGGACCTTTGTGTTCTCATGAAGAAAATGTACCTTCATCCTTATCTATTCACATCAGAAATGGGGGGAGGGGGGGATGAGTGTGAGTGCAAAAGGGACAAGAACAATCATCTCCACATAAGCCCTTTCAGCAAAAAGAATTTGTACACATTTGGCTCAGTTTCCCCGAAAACCTGTGAAGGTGCAGAGACCTTTCCAGCGGATTCCTTTCCAGCATTAGGTGAGGTGGGAAGTTCAGGTCCGAAAAGGACCTGGTTGAGTATAGAAGAGTCACAGTTGCAGAGTAGTAAACTGGGTGGTTGAAACAAAACCTTGGTCTGGATTTGTACTTCCTGGACGTGAACTCTCCACCTCTGTGTGGTTGTTTCCCATTTAAGGGACCCCACCTCTCAGCTTCACATTAAGCAATATAAATGATACACAGGTCTGCAATAATAATTTAAAAATCACATACATTTTCCACCTTTGCATTCCGATTTCAAAAGGATTTTAAAAAGCAACGATTCACACAACACAGCCTGGGACCACAGCATAACAGTTTCCTCTTATATTCAGGAAATAATGATAAAATGACATTAAATCATGTTTTGGTCAATCCCCTTTCACTGTTCGGTCCTCACAAACTCAAGCCAAACCTCCTGATTCATGTCACAGAAAGTCCTCCAGCAGAAAGGGCTCGCAAAATTTGCTAGGCACCAAAGGGGGGGGGGGGGGAGTGCCCCCACCCCTGACCTTGTAGATCAGGAGACAAGACTGGCACGATGCATTGCAGTGTGAGGTAATGGGGACCACAGCTGCCGGAGAGGTACACCAAACCACGAGGGACTTTTAATTAAAATCGAATGAGGAATCCATCCCGGAGAGCAGAGGGGGAGAGGGAGACAGACCCCCACCGGGCTTACCAAACACCCGAGGAATGCTGTGGTTGAAAGGAGATTGGCTCTCTGGCACTGCGTGTCCCTTGTGATTGGCTTCAGACAGTGGCGTTGACAAAGACTCCTTTCTTATTGACTACAATTGACTTTAATAACTACAATACGTCGAGAAGCCGCACACAAGAAAACACTTCTGTTAAAGTCTACTCTCACGCAAACACGCGGGCAGTTTGTTTTTGCCTCGTTCTCGAAGCTAAGCCAGGCTGTGGCCTTTCGGGAGAAACCTCGAGAGCCATTCTGTGAAAGTTCCCTGTCCCCGCCTGGCCCTCCCTGCCACCCGGCCTGGCCCTCCCTGCCGTCCCGGGCTGGTCCGCCCTGCTCTGTCCCAGCCCGTTCCCACAGGAGTAAGTTTCTGTATGCAGAAATTCAGCAAAGCCATAGAAAACGGCAAACAATCCTGAAGAAACCACCATTTAAACCACCATCTGCTCTTTAGACGTATTGAGAAGGGCTGTTCTGTTCGGCAGGGGAGTCTGTCGTCTCAGCACGGCACCCTCTTCACGTTAAACGAATCTCAGTCATAAAGCACGCTACTCCCTGAAACGAGGGAGAAGGCAACAGATGGGCCCAGATGTGCTCATGGCGTTTGCATCCAGCAGAGGGCCCGCCGGTCCAGCCCCCCCCCCGCATGATTCGTTCCTTAAAGGGCCGGTTACATCAAACCAGACCCACAGTCCCGTGGGAGAAAGTGCACCTGCAGCGGAGCCGCGGGATGACAAGGGTGGCTTTCTCCTCCCGCCCGCCGCCCCAAGGAGGAAATACAGCAGCACTTTGTTTCCCCCCCCCCCCGCCCCACCCCCCCCCCCCCCCCCCCCCCCCCCCCCCCCCCCCCCCCCCCCCCCCCCCTCCCCCCCGCCCC
>JAABNY020000045.1:90227-102542 GCA_015164015.2 Brevimyrus niger | reverse complement strand
CCCCATCTGGCACAGCTTTCTTCAACATTTTGGAAGGAAAAAGAAGAACTGGTCTTTTAATTTCCATATAGCAGCATCTCTGTCAAGAAAAGCATCACGCGAAATTATGCCTCGACTGCAATCGGCATAAACTCCATCTTTGCTATCCTGGAGTCAACATACCCAAGTAGCGTTAGGCAGAACTCTTTGGTGGAGAAGCTCTCATTCTCCCTGCATCTCCTGGTTGTTACTCAACTTTCCAGGGAGCAGCAGACACCAGGAGGCAACAATAAGAGAAAGAAAACAAATAAGGTAAGGAACAGGAACCAAGCCACGTGGAGATTGGCTACTTCACACAATGAGCCATCCTTAGTATTTCTTCAGGATCTGATCATACAGAGTAAAATCAAGAGAATTTACCCTGCGAGGTCCTAAAATCCCAGTTCAACAGCAATGAAGTGAAATCACAATCCAGAACGTAGTGCAGTTATTCAAGTAAGTTCATGTACCACACTTTGGTGCCGACATGGGTGTTTGGATCCTATATAACAAAGCCAGACTTTTTGCTGGATAAATTTGTCAGACTTAAGGTACCCCAGTATAAATGGACTTTATCTTCATTCACTTACAGTACATTTAGCCCAGACTACCTCAAATCATACAAGCTATCTGGCTAAGTAAGAAGTCTGGCTTCGTGCTATAGGCCCCTAGTGTTTAATGGACTGAGTAGGCTTATCAGACACACAACATTGACAGCGAGGAGTGTCACACAGGATACACAAAAGAAAAAGCATTTTACGCACATCACAAACAGCAAAAGGGAAACCCAAGCCGTCGGAGATATCATCACACACTCTAGTAACCAAATCACACCTTAGGAAAACAGACTTTTACAAAGCATTGGACAAATTGATTTGGAAAAACAAGACCTTCAGTAATTAGCTTTGCAGACTGAGCTTGCCTAACGGGCAAAGCGCTGTCAGCACTGAAACATCAAAGGCGGGAGGGAAAGTAATACGTCAGCAAATAAAAGCAGGTGTGGAAACCATAACTAGAGAGAGAGGAAGACAGAAAAAGTAAGAGGTTATGGGGACACAATTCCACTTTGGCTCCTAATTCTTCCACCAAAGTTACCACAAAGACAGGAAGGCTCATCACCTGGTGCTAATTAGCATTTAATTGAACACGCTGTACTCATGCCTTCGGGGGCTGTAATCGCTCTTCTTTTGTGTCAGTGATAAATTTAGCACAGTTTCTTTAAACACACCGCACGGCTGCCTTCGAGGGCCATATGCCAGAAAAGTACCTGCTTGCCGGAGCCTGGATCGTGTACACCTTCATTTATTAAATAGACTCTGACATCTGACCGCGGTGTAACAATGGCTGGGCCATCATTATCTCTGTCCTTCAGATAAATGCACTGCAGCTTTAGTTCCTGAAGGAAAGAAACAGGATCTGATGGAAAGAAAGAAAAAAACTGGCGATTTACAGAGATAGTGATTATTTATCGAAACCGGTGTTGCAGCAGAGCTGGCTACTGAGGAACTAGCGATAGCCGCTCAAGGGCTCAGGCTCTGGAGGTGAGTATGCAGCATGAGTGACCATCAGTCACGCATGTTCCGGGGCCTTACACCCAAGGGCCAAGCTTAGCAAATTAACCACTAACCCTAATTCATCGTGTCTAACAGATGTCCGTGACGAGGTCTGTCTTCCTGTTGCACTGCTAACAAAGCCGGTCTTATCTACTCCAGGCCATTTGTCCACGGGTCGCCAAATATTCCACCCGTGGCACAATATCCCTCTGCAATCTTTCTCTGTGACACCAGGCTATACAGCATGTCACAGTTCACAGTGTCATGAAGATCAATCTTTTTGTTGAAGCGGAGGGATGGGGGGGGGAGGGGACACGTCAGACTGTATCTTATCACACAATAAGCACAGCTGGCCTTAGGAAATAATAGGCACAGATTTAGAGCTTTTTAGCCTATAATCCTAGTGGAAAATAATGAAAACCAAGCCATCCCTGCTTTGTTGTGAATGGTGCACTTCTGACCACTCCATAGACAACACTCACAATCAGGGTTTTGAGACATGAGCCAGGATAGTAGTGAAGGGATATGGTTGTAGATTCAAATCAAGATGTTTCTGTTGTTCCCTTGAATTGGGAACTAAATGTTTAAATGCAGTGAGTGAATTGGTGTCTGTAAACTGGGAAAGAATTGAGTCTGTTTCCATGACATGAAGTAGACTCACATCCCGTCCAAGGTGTCCCAAATGTTGGACACATGCTATGGAAAGTAGATGGATGGGCTTGTGTTCAGTGCCCTTGGCTCTTGGTGCCCCTAACCACTATGTTCCTGCCTTGCAGGCTGATGAGAATGCACGGCGTGAAATTTTGTCAAGTCCAGAGCCCATTTTTAATCTTAGACCTGCCCTTCCGCCTTGTACTCATGAAACAAATTAAGAATGTAAAGGAGAAATGTAATAGAAAATCATTTTTACATTGCAGAAAGTCAGCTCAAGTGTTAAATGGGCGTGACCAATCCTAAAGCACTGAAACAAATTTGATCCTGAAAGAAATGCTCTGATTCCAAATTAAAGCAGCCCACCCCCTGAAACAATTTGGGATTTTAATTAAACCTCGAGACGCGGCAGACGGTTTCTGAAAGGGTGGCAGCAGAAGGCAGGATGCCAACACTACCTTCACTGCTGACAAAGCCCCATTTCTTTAATCTCTTAGGGTTTCTCAAGTGGTTGGAAGGTCAGATGAGGCCCTGTCAAATACCAAAATGTTGTGATGTCCTGATCAAGAGACACACATGGGTTCACATCGTTTCCAAACTACCTCAGTGTGACATTTTCCAAGACAGCAACTTTCAATGCTTCAGACCAACAATAAAGTGACTTACAGCTACTTCCGAGATCAAAGCAATTATTGTACCTCGCTCAGCTGAATATATCAATCTAGACAACCACTTATGAGTCTGAGGATATCTACCAGTGGGACAACATAGAATCATATTAGTCACTGCTATTTTAATCCCCTGATTTTCAGAAAGGAAATAATACTATGATATGAGCTAAAATTACCCATAGTCCAATATACTGTTTGGCTGAAAACATGCAAAATTCTCATTGGTAATTCCTTTCAGTGTACAGTAAAAGCCACTTTTATCTGGGCACTTCTTATCTTTTTCCGACAGGGAGCTGTACCTCATCCGCAGAGAGGATGCAATCACCATGACGACCATGAATAGAAATAGCCACATCATAATGAGGAAGCTGTAGAAATATTAGTGTCTCTCACAGAAGACGCATCAGGAATGAGAAGCGCACCACTGAATCTCACCTCCCCTGTGCCGTTCAAATTCACACACAGATTTGTTACAATTATCGGTACTTGATTAGGCTGCTCAGGCAGTATTACCTAAAGCAACTTACAGATTTATGATTGTAAGTCTGTCCTCCTAAGACCAGCAATTATTTTTTGTCATCTGTAGAGTGCGTTATGCTTTTGCTTGTATCTCTCATACTATGCACAGCACTCTATTAAGTCCTGTTATTCTATAAAGAGGAGGTAAGGAGCACAGGTTGATACAGGTTGCCACACCCACCACACAACAAAACCACGTCAGGCATGAGAAACCGAGTCCAGCCGTGTGGCGGGTGATTCCTCAGCACCGCACCAGTTCGGGCGGAATGGAACAGTGTGACGTTCCAATAGAATGGAACAGTGATCCTGCTACCAACCCCCAAAAGTTGGAGGACCTGCTGCCAGGGCTGGACGTGGATTAACGTCACACCCAGGACCAAGCAATTGCAGGTTAATGGCCTCGCTCAAGAGCCCAATGGAGTAGAATCACTTCTAGCATTAACGGGATTCACACCTCTAGACCCATAGCCTCAGGGCCACCACTCTGCCGATAAGGAGGACAGTAAGGGTGTTGAGATGATATTACATGTCAGAGGTTAGGGTTGCGCGATATCACATCACAATATAATCATGTGGAGAATGCACAATAAGCAACAGGGCTTTTGACGGACATAAACATTTGTGCAGATGCTGGCTTTTCGGTACTATACAGGTGTTTACTTGTGCCGACAATTTGGTAAGGAAATTTAGCAGAAAATATTAAAGAGATGTATATTACGATGCCCAGGAGTTAGTAATCTGTACAAATTAGGCATATCTTTACATTTGGTTAGCAGAGCACAGCCTGCATGTCACAGTAACATCATTATTGTAGGAGCGTGTTAAGTCCGGTGACTGTGCACTCTCATTCTTCTGTCCCGGATACTGAAACTCGCGCACGTAAATTGCTCTTCGGGTCACTCTATGACACAGAAAAGCAGATCATTTGGTTCTCAGATTCCCTTGCCCTCCCGGAAATCAATGATCAATGACCCAGCAAGCACTGGAGCTTTACCACGTGTCAGAGAAACATTGTTTTGCAGGCCCCAAGTATGAATTAAATGGTGAAAGCCTATATTTGCTGAAATTATGATAAGGCGTATCATTCATGGGATTTTACCTTTCAGTTGTTCGGTGCCGGCAAGGGTGTGCAGCCGTGTTCACAGAAACAGAGCAACCTTCGACCTCTCAATAGGTAACCGGACCAACCAGTTTCAGTGATGGGGGCAACAGTCACATACAGCAACTTGCTGATGCTCGCCCTAGTGGTGAAATAGCATCCCTGCAAGTGGTTTGTTAGCGTGAAAAAAGCCCAACCTGTAAAGAGCGTGGGGTGGCAGATCCACTTTATGCATCGACGGCTCAGGCTACACAGGCCTTCATTCCGCCCCAGGTCACGCTCGATAAGTACCACCGTGTCGGACTCAGGCTTCCTGCGAAATTGCTTTTCTTGCCAGCCCAGGTGCAATATGACACCCAAATGCCCCATCTTTCCATCAGAGAAGCGCGGAGCCAGACCAGGCGTGCTGAACCACATCTTTTCATACTGAATTGATTTGGTCTTCCACTCTTGGGTGACAGGCCCCCTCTCAAATATAGTCTCCGCTGCACTCGGTTCTAGAAAACAGTAGCATCTTGCTGGAAATTTAACAGAATATTCCGGATTGTTTTTACGTAGCTTAAAATTATACTGGGTTTAACTGGGTATTCCTTTTACAACTATTAATTAAAGGTTATAATAAATTATAATAATGTTAAGTGCTTAATTATATATGCTGCTATCCAGTGTCTGATTGCTATGCGCTATGTGTTCTGTGAGAGACTCTGTGTGACCAGGATCAGTATTTGGAAGATGGATGGAAGAATTGTTGTTATTGTTAAAATAATACCATGCAGTTATTTAAACCGGCCTTTATGTTTGATTGATGCATGTGCCCGGTTCCTAAATGTAATTAGGCTTATTAATCAGTCAGCTAATTGTTCAAAGGAGTAACGACTAATCAAATTAAATGAATAAATAATGGACGTTCTACAATTTCAGGGCAAAAGATATTTAGAAACATACAATGAGTGCTGTAATTCTTCCCAACACCATTTTCAGTTAATTTATTTTGCGTTACTGTTCAGGAAAATAATTGTGGTTAAGGTGAAACATTAGCACCTGAGTAATTCAGTCACCAAATCAGTGATATAATTGATAATAAGTGATATAATCAGTGATAATAATTATCGAAACGGCATGCCATGAGGTAGGTAACAGTGCCTTATACTATGCCATGTTCGACTATGAAATTAAAACAAACAATCAGAGAGACAAAGCGTGATCTTCTCCAAAGACGGACTGCACACACCCTGAAGACCATTGATCATCATCAGAAAATGCCTCTCAGAGAGGTCAGCGGTCCCTTTCATTTTGGTTTTGATGGGACGCCTGTAATGGTCACTGAGGTCTCGTATCATCCATTAAAAACCTCATCTAGGCCAAGATGTTCCTTTTATCCTTGGGCTGATCATGATCCTAACCTTTCCATGAGCCTCTGATGTTATTTTGGGAGATCAGCAGTTCAGGTGACTCTGCACATCACATGTCCTGACACTTGTCTGAAGGAGGGTTTGATGGATTGTGATCTTTGTCCCAAGTAACACTCATTGAAGATTTGCAATCACCCATCTAATGCTCCCCTCACTTAATTTACTCGTGATTAATGTGAGATCTATAGACACTAATCAGAAACAGGTTTATCTGGCCAAGTATGTTCACACAAACAGGAAATGCATCCCTGGATGTCAGTGGGTCACATACATACAGCAGGTACAGACACAGTGAAGACAAGATAGTGGTCACATACAATACTGTTGACATATACAATTCAATTCAGTTAAATTCAGATTGTTCTAATATAGTGTGTTTATGTATGGTCATATATATATAACTCATATATAGCGGCCCAAAGTGCCCAACATGGGAGTGTGGTAATATATCACAGAGAGAGAGAGAGAGAGAGAGAGAGGAAGAAACAACTCCAAGTAGGGGGGGATAAAAAACATCTGGGGGTCCAAGGTCAGCTGATTATCCAACTCCCCTGGGCTTGATAACATTGTAAAAGATGGGGAAAATGGATCTTCTTTAATAACAGCAAGGCTGCGGTCAGGGTCAAAGACAAAGTTCATCAATGAGTCAGGTCTGCGTGTGGACAGATCGAAGGTCACGGTTTGTGAGCCACATGCATGACGTCATGGTTCCATAGGACTGCTCTCGCATTGCCTAGGGAAATTAACATTAATTAACATAAGTGTTGCATTCGCAAAGAATGAAGAAAATATTTAGATATTAAAATTATACTGTAAAAATATGTTACAAGTGTGTGGGGGTGGGGGGGGTCGCAATTTCTCACTTCCCAGCCTTACCATCAGCCCTGCTGAAATCCTCACGTCATTTTGTGTTTTTGGCAGATATTACTCCCCTATAAAAGTTAAAATAACCGTTTCCAGATCAGGCAGATTTTTACCGGCGATCACAATCACACGTGCAGCCTTGGTAACAGCCTCGGTAACAGCCTCGGTGTAACGGCCTCGGTAACGGCCTCGGTGCAACGGCCTCGGTAATAGCCTCGGTGTAATGGCCTCGGTAACATCTTGACTGACTGTCACTCTTTTCTCAGGGCTGTGCTGTAGTGCTGCCAAAATCCTGAGCATCATCGTCAGGTTTTTTGGAACTAATTTCAATGAACGAGTGCATCTCGCCTGCTGTGTCCCAGGCGGGTTGAAGAGGTGCAGCTTCAGCCCAGTGATTCTTCCCCGTTTAAGTCTTTACGCTGTTTTAACTGGAACAGGCAGCATTTCCGTTCTTTCACCGGATTCCTCCTTGGAGAGGGAAGCGTTTTCTCCAGGATGGTGGGGCACCGAGTAACATCAGCGCCACACCATTGTTCTGCCATCCAAAATGGCTGCACGGAAATGCCACCCAGTCTCGGCCTCACTGGTGCTGAGCCAAACCACTGGTACTTAATTCCTCAATAAGAGATCAATTAATCAGCCTCTCAGTACTGAGACAAAGGTTTGTAATTGTGCTGTTTTCATGCCGTTACACAAAAGCTGCAAAGTTATGCAGACAAAGAAATCCCATCCCCCAACCGTCTTTATCAATTCCCCAAGTACACGATGCTGCCCGATCCTGTTCTCATCTGCACTGACGACTGGCATATTACTGGCCGGCTGAAGCATCTCAGGAGTCAGTAAGGACTCTGGCGGAAAAATGAGAGCGAAGGAAAGCAGCTGTTAAATTTGACATGGCAGTTGGTGACACGATGGCCGTGTGACTGGTAGTTCATGTGCCACACATGGAAGATTACAGTACATACAGTATTTGGGTCTTAGCACAGGAGGGGCCTGGAGCCCATTACAGGCAGCATCGGGCACTAGGCGGGGGTGCACCCTGGATGGGGTGCCAGTCCATCGCAGAATACATGGATGCTTGCACTCACACCAAGCGCAGTTTATAGATGCTAGCTTAGTAAACAACATATCCAGTTTGGGTGACATGGAAGCTCCACACTCACAGGATTCAAACCTACAGCCATAGAAGTGTGAGATAACAGTACTATCTAATGAGCCACTGTGCCACCCGAAAACATTGAGAATATAATCTGTATTTAAATAAAAATATAAACATATCTACTTAAAAAGTGAAATTATTTTTGCAACGTTATTAAAAAATGCATTCACTTACAATGCAAAGTGTGTTCATTATTTTATACTGCATATTTGAGTGACTATGCCAAGTGCTATGCTGGTTAGTGGTGTGTGAGTGCCCTGTGAGGGGCTGGCACCCCATCCTGGGTTGTTCCCTGCCTTGCACCCATAGGCTCTGAAGCCCCCTGCATCTCTGAAGAGGACAAGTGGTTTCAGAAGATGGATGGATGGAATGATTATGTACTTTTAGCCAACGAGCAATTATGCAACTACGGCATAGTCATCCATGTCTGAATTTCAGAACAATATTATTGTACTTTACTCTGGCTCACTTAAGTTTAACAAAGAGTCAGTTAAGTGAGGCATCATTATACCATTTTACTGACAACAAGCACAGTTTGAATTAATGTGAAATTATACAAAACAAAGCATTTGATTGAATTTAATTTTCACTGCCCAGTTTTTTACTCCCAGAAGGATATTCAATTAAAATAAACAGAGTAACAAAGAACTCAGCTGGAATTTCCTGTAGACCATAACGATTTAGTTTGACACCCCTGATTTTTATTGGATGGTCTTCACCACAGATCTGCTTCTCATGGCATCCCGCACCTCCGAGTCCTAATTCATTTGAATCGGTCATCACCTGAAACAATAAACCAAAGATTAATTACTTTCACACAATTTTGCTAAGAATTCTAACAGCAATAGAACAAGGGAAAACTAAGACTTACACAGTGCCTTCAAAAGTATCCAAACCAGTTAAGATTATTCAGATTCTGCTTTTTTCTGCCTATGTGTCCCCAAGGACTGGATTGGGAAACACTGCCCTGGATGCATTTTATATTAACGATTTGAAGACAAAAATCCAAAAGATCTTTTAGACACTGAGGCAAATCAGTACATCCTCAATAACACCACAAAGAGGCTTGTTGCTTGGAGACCTTACAATCAGAACGATATTTCCACCATCTGATGATTAATTTAATTTGATACAATAGAAATGAATGTTAATGAGTGATAAGTATCTTTTCCCTGGAGTGAAAGCTGCATCTGGGATTAAATCTCACGACGGTGACCGAACAAAAGACTTTCGACATCTTGAGCTTTTTTGATGGCAGTCACAGATTTTTATAAAACTGAGTTTCCCCTCGTGGGGACCAGAAAATATCCCCACAGGGTCAAAATAATGGGCTTTTACGACATTCTGGGGACATTTGATCCCTACAGTGTAACATATAAATGGCCACGCACACACACAGATACACACACAAATTCACATTCCCATCAGCCTGGACACACTGATCTCTTGACACCCATGTCACGCAACACAGATGACACATAACACCAGCCACTATACACTGGATTGCTTGTTCTCCTGGCAACTGCCTGTAGAAATAAAGCGATAAATAAAATAATAAAGTATCACAAGCTGTGAACAACAGCATAGCATTCAGTGCTGAAGTCACTGCAGTTAGTGTGCACACACAGGCGTGACCTTAATTTGAAATATGTACAGCTGAGCCATAGTAAAGACAACTTTGAAAAACAAGCTTCTTTTATTTCCTTTGGCAAGTTCCCGACCCTCTTGATCCAAAGTATGTTGATACTTTAGCTTTGCTGGCTTTCAGGAATATTATTCTCCAGGTCCTGCCACAAGGGAGTCGTTTGATTGTCTTGAACTTAAATTTCCGACAGCCATGTGTGCGGGAGATAATCAAGGCCTGTTTTCATGCCGCCGACACCATTGTCATTGGTTTGCCTGCTCCCTGCTCCTCAAAGGTTGCTTATGGGAGATTCACTTACACAAAAATGTTCTGAGCGCAGAAGGAAAAATGATTGGTTTAGAGAAATAACCAGTCGGATTGCAGAGAAGATGGGTTCAAGCAACTAGAGGAGGCGTGGTCAAACAATCAGATGTCTTGGTCCTGCCTATTCTAGCTTGGACCCACCTCTTCTACAGTTTGATTGGTTCTCTCAGAACCAATCATTTTTCCTTCTGCCCTCAAAACATTGTGTAAGTAGAACTCCCACAAGCTAAATGGTTGGGTTTCTGTTTCAGAACATCCTATTGTAGCATCTCAAATATCACGGCCAACAGCAGATCATAAAAGCTGGACTGCTGGGCTCTGATCATACAGCCGTTTGCTCTCAGCTCATCGCTTCCCCCAGCAGTCACGTTTCTTCAGCTTCTTGGTGCTTGTGTGCACATGGAAATGCAAATCACTCCAACCAAGTAAAAAAATAAAAATAATCAGTGCTGTTGAAAAAAAGTACTGAAGTTCTACTGCATCATTCATAAACAGACTGGGTTAAATTATAGCTAAAGCAAATTCCTTGTTACTTAATCTGCAATTTACAGCATTCATGAATTACACGAACAGAACAGCGACGGCACATTTAAGTCGACTACAAACAGGGCCACACACTGCAGGCTTTTGCAGATGTAGAATCATTCTGAAACACATCGCTGAGAATAAACGCCAAAGAAACATGAATGGGACGAGCTGGGGAAAGAAAAAAAAGGACGACAGCTGCCGAATCCTTAAAGCCAGACTGCCATGGTATGTCACAGTGGTGCCTCGATCTTCCAGTGGTCTATAGTGTTTTCAGTTAGATCATTCAGGTTCTATTTTTCATAATGCAGTGCATAGCATGAGCTGGACGCCATGGCTACCGGATCAGCGTTTCCCCAGAAAAATAAAAGTCATTTGCGGGCGTCTTTCAGTTATAGCCTCGCAGTGTGGAAATTCGTGAGTGGCAGGTTCTCCCGCGATATAAACTCAAAATCAGCTTCAGAGGAGAGGAGAAAGGGATTTCTCTTCAAACTCATACGCAGGCTTGTTCCAGGCTTAAATAGATTGCAGATTCATGTCACTATGCATGTTTGTGGGAGAAAGAGGTTCTGTGCGGATGAGTGCTCCGGTCGCCTTTGCCTTGACAGCATCACACTTACTAGGACAAGAGAGCTGATCAGGAGCAGCTATACATTTCCCAATGGATCTCTGAAATCCACCCTGGGTGATTAAACGCCACTCACAGATCCTTCATGAACTCCCTCATCAGGCAGCTGGAGGCCAGACAGCCACAGATAACCTGTCGCATGAGCCGGCGCAGGGGAATTGATCCCGGGCGCTTCATGTGGCCTCTTCAGAATGTGCTGTTGGAGCCAGCAGGTCAGTCAACACCGACAGAGACTGACTGCAAGGAAATGCTAACCTAGTGCTCACTAATGCAAGTGAAAGAGAGCGAACACAATGGACATAGCGAACGTGGCAGCTTATTCACAATGTGGATGTTCACGTTTCTCTCGGATTGGAAGTTGCCTCTTTGTGGACTCTCCCAAATCGCCTCCTGTTGTTTATGCTCCCGTTCCCCGGTCAAGGACAGCCCAACCTGAACTTTCAGGGTCATCTCGGGTGCACTGAACTCAGTCGAGCGTGGAGAGCACTGTCGCAACTCAACAAGTCCAGGTACCAACACCTGGCCTCCTTCCAAGCCCTGTGTTCACGTCAGCGCTCATATCTGGCTTCATTTCAGTCTGAAAATGATGTGTAGCACTATTATACTAATGAAAAATGACAATATCAACCATGATCCTTGAAGGCACAGTCCTCACTGAAGTAACCAATCACAGGCATGAATATAACAGGTCTTTCAATTTCGGTATCCATTTTTCCTTACAAACACATTATAGCACATTAAGGGCAATTAACAGTGACCAGTTCATTGACCCATAGAAGAAAATATGGAAAGAATGTTCTCCAGAGAGGTAATCATCAACAAACACAAGTAACGCTTTAACTGCATGCCGCTGGAGAAATACTTGGCTCCACATCAATGGACAGGAACACAAAGTCGCTCTTCCTCTCCTAGTGGCTCAAAGTGCATCTTTCATGCACATAAACTCCTTTGATTACTGGCATTATTTATTTGAGAACAAGTAGTAGAGGCAGCCCCATCTTGCCCCAGTAACAGATTAACTGTATAATATACACAGGTGACCTTATAGCACATTGAATAAGCATCCATGGTTGATGTAACACGGGCCAGTTCTATTCTCGAATCTGCATAAAAACACTAGTCTGTGTTCCTAACCTTTCCAACACCTGAATACCCAGAAACTGGTGCGACTTTTCCGGGATGACGACTCCGCGTCCCCAGCACAGGTCACACCAGATGGATGTCATGATGCATCCCCCCCCAACCCCCCCCCCCCCGCCCCCCCCCGC
>JAABNY020000045.1:42834-68563 GCA_015164015.2 Brevimyrus niger | reverse complement strand
AATTTTTTTTGTTTGTAAATAAAAGGGGGAATTTTGGGCCAGCAAGTAGAAAGGGAAAAGGGGCGCGGGGGGGGGGGGGGGGGGGGGTACCATGGCAACTACCCCGGGCGGGGGGGGGGCACTTATGCAGGGCAGGGGAAGATGCTTGAGCAGGCGTTCACTGAAGCTGCATAGACCCCCTCTCTACATTGCACTACAGGAGGGAAGGATTCCACTCTGACAGTGGGAGCCAGACACAGGATGAGAGTGGCTGGACTGGATCTGACTGCTTCCCATTCGCCCACAGTGCCCCACCCCCTCTGAGGACCCCAAAGACCTGCCTCCCCCCCACCCCCAGAGGTTAAATGGCTCCTTCCTCAGGGGACCGTCCTACATGTAATGGCCAAAGGTGGCAAAATGAATGACCAGGAGCTAAGGATGTGTGTGTGTGTTACAGGTTTACACACCTACCAGTGTGAAGGGGGGGGCTTGTGTGCTTCAGCACAGCTCAATCTCAAAGTGGCTCTTTTCTGAGTCCAGAATGTTCCATTTCAAATTTTAATGGAGGGGCATATTACCAAAGATCTGTTTTCGATTCACAGATGATCATGCAAAATTTTACCAAGGGGAACCCCCCCCCCGGCTGGCAAATTCTACCAGTCGAGCATCTGCCGCATAAAAATCCTCTGCGTGGCCTGCATTCATACATACCTCTTCACACAGCCTGACATCATGCTTTTTTTCTATTAAACATGCTATGTCGGCATCACTCTGTGAGTAGGAGTATGAATTTCTACGTTTATTAATCACAAGCCCATCACAGCAGCCTATAATAAAATATATATAAAATATAGTGACACCCCCACAAATGCATGATCGCTCTTTAATTAGCTTTCCCAGCTTTCCCCCCGTCTGACATCTAACATGAAGCCAGCCACCCCCCCCCCCCCCCCCCGTCAAGCTGGGAATGTTGGGAGAGCAGCATGAGCCCTGGCGGGGGTAAAACACTCAGTTGTAATCAGGCTTCAGCACCCCCCCTGGATTCTCCCACAGATGCCCGATCCCACTCAGCATCGTCACTTCAATCGACCCATTCCGTTGTTCGCATTGGCTCACTATCGACGCGGCTGATGCGTAACAACTCATTCACTTAATTCGACTTGCTCGTGGCCTCTGAATGGCCACCTCCCTCCACTGCTCTTTAACAGTTCCCCAGGCGGCCACTTACACCCCCTATAAGAAGCACGGTGTCGATAAACCTGGAGCAGGGTCATGGGAGCCATCTGCCAGCCTCTCCCAGAGAGCAGACACCCTTAAAGAGTAACGACTGGCGGGCGGCTGGTAGCGAGGCAGACCTGCCCAGGATGGGCATGTGCGTGAGGTTATTGGTGCACTGATCTGCAAACCCGGAGCAGGCTGACCAAGCTCAGGATGAATCTGCTGAAATCTGCCTGTGAACAGGGCACAACAGTACTGGGGGTGGCCAGGAACAGAGGTTCAGGGATAGGGAACTAGGGTTAGTTATTCACAATTATCATTTAAAGAGGCTGTTTGGATGGATGGATGGATGGATGGATGGATGGATGGATGGATGCTTTATTAATTGCCCACTGGCAATTAATAAAGTATCAATCTATGTACGGCAGTAAATGGAAGACAAAGGGAAAATATATTTAGTGTCATATTTAAAACAGAATAAAATAGTAAAATAGAAGAAAATACTCTGAGGTGGTGGGGGCTCAAATAGCGCAGGGGCCACTGCCTATGTCAGTGTGCCTCTGGTTATGGATCAGAAACGACACAGAGTTCCCCTTCTGATTTCTCTGGCTGAGGTACAAATGGATCCGACGGCTCTGCACTGGGATCACATTCACAGCTCCGCAAGACTCCCCCTGTGAATCAGCATGTGCCTGACATCCCTGGTGTTAAGTAAAGACAACACCTCACCTCTCTAAGGAGAATAAAAAAATCACAGCTGTGCAAACTGTTTGAATAGCATTTTAAAGACCTTGCCTCTAGGATCAATTAAGTGTATCTTGTCTTAAATGCTTGGGTAGACATGTTAGGGGTCTAAATATTGGAAGATTAGACAATCATCCAGGTGTTACTCACCTCAATTAACCATTTTTGCAATTCAGATTTTTGTTGCACAAAAGCAGTTTGCACAGCCAGTACATAGTGCAGGTGGGAATGAACAAAAAACACAAAATTAATACGTTCTAAAAACCTTGATTGTTCCTGGATGTTACACATTTCAGAAAATTCTCACTGAACGTCAACGTCAACTAATCCAATCTGCTGTAAATGTCAACTCTCAGAGTACATCAGGAAGTAAAAGCTAATATGGTTTTCCCTTCCCTGGACATGTAACAAAAAGCAGAAGGCAAAAGGCATGCATGACTCCACATTTACATTTTTCTTGGTCCTACTTCACACTGTCTCACTGATACATTTAAAATTCATTATTCCATTCCCCCTATGGAAACCAGGAGGTTCAGTTAATGAAGGAATGCTGTGACGATACCGCAAGTAAACGGATGGAGACACAGGCGCACCCCCCCCGTGATGCAGACAATCTGCAGTCAAACCTCCCACCAACCGTCTCATCTGGCAGCCATGCTTGTGATCTTACTCTCACAGAACACAGCTGGCGATGAGCTGGACCTGGAGTATCGACACCTGAAATCCCATTCCAGCAAACAGCATCTGTTAGTGGACAGATATTGGCCTGTGAATGAAGCTTATGTCTGTCAAGAAGGTTTGTGGCAAGGTTTTGAGACAAACCCAGTGATTATCATAAATTAGCGCTGCTTGCATGAAGCACAGTGAATGTAACTCAGAATTCACGTGAACATCTCAATCAACAGCATTGGCCATTCATTCATCTTCTATATCACTTATCTTATGGGGTCATGGGGGTCCAGAACCATCCAGAAACATCATGTACAGGGCAAGGAATAACCCAGGATAGTGCAGGACATACACATAATTCACACCTACAGACAACTCCAGCTTACCTCTGCAGGTACTGGGACACCACAAGAACCAGCAAATGCCACATAGAGCCAGGGTAGAGACTCAACCTTGGCCTTCATAGGTGTGAGGTAACCACACTGCCCACAGTCTCATTTGTTGTATGTAGCAAGCAAAAATCCCCCAATGTAAAACTCTTCTTTTATCCTACTCAGTCCATGCCTGTGTGGTCTATGGTTGAGCAGGACCTCACCAAAAACTGGCACCCAAATTCCAATTAATCGTTGTGTGCTGTGACACACTATGGAAAACTGTCAGGCTTGTGTACCGACTTTGGACAAACATGATCTAAAAAGGTCATAGACCTTTAATCAAAGGCCGTGGTGTTCAGGTGATGCACAGATTACTCGAAGCAGGGAATCGACGTAAAGGTCCGTGTTCTGCTACTCCCACAATGCAGAGAGGAAGCAGTGAGGACGTAACGGCGGGAAGAGCTATGGCCGCCAGCCGGCGTGACTGCATGTAACACTAGAACTTACAGTTTATGTACAGTTAGCTTTATGACTAAACACAAACCAACTCAAAGGATGAATCATAAACATGTCGGCTTTCATTGCTCCCCAACTTAAGGGTAACCCTTTGCCATAATGAAATCAGAAACTGAGAAAGTTCTCGCTACATAGACTCATTCTTGCCGGTGTTGATCAGCAAACAAGCCAGAACTACCCAAGCAGCAGATGCATCATATGTTTGATTCCTGAGAAAGAAGCAGGCCAACAGAGCTCAATGGGAATGCATTAATAAATTAGCCCTGCGTTTCACAGGCACATTTGATTATCACCTAACATTCTCCCAGTGCGTTGCTAGGAGATCTGCACAGTGTTCATATCGGACCAGATCCCAGGCCTTGAGTGTCAGACACTAAATCTCACCCTCAGCAGCAAATTTACACGGGTCAGTTCTGAACTGGTCCATATGGTTTCAAGAGAACTGAAATCACCTTTACTTCAGTTATCAAATCCTTCCCCAGGTACATCAGAAATGTTGGTCTTTTCATGCAAACACTTGAGTTGAAAAAGGCCAGTCACCCTCACCTTCTTGCAAAGCTTACACCACTAGTCAGCTGTCAGCAGGATTGTCAACCATTGGCAAGTTTACAGACAGTCCGTGTTAAAATTAAAATTTAAGGCTTGCAGTGTAATAGGCACCAGACTAACAAAGAGTGTTTCGGATTGATCGCACAAACAGTTCAGAAATATCTGAAGAATTATTATTATTTTATTTTTTTTACAGACTAACCCTATGCTGTGAAGGCTACATTACACTTGAAAATGGAAATCATAAATTCCAAGTTATTTAGTCAGAAATTTTGACCGGAATGCCCCCTGACATCAGAATTCCAACTCGGAAAGTCAGAGGAACCTCCGCAACCCCAACCTTACAATTCAAGACGGCTGCACCCAATATCAACAGAAGTGGAAACTTTAGTTATATACTGTTTATAGGGTAAGGAAAGGGATTTATTTTTCTTCAATCCAAATAGATTAGCAAAATTCAGTTCCTGATTTGAGGGCATGGTCGATGAAGAGGCACAGATCAGGGGCTAGGCAGGTCTCAGAATGGGTGGACAGGGTGGAGATTTGGCGTTTTGTATGTAGACGATCAGTGGGATTGACAGAACTCAGCGTCTAAAGGGCAGAGTCAAGATCTAGAACACAAGCAGACAAGCAGACAGGACAAGGGCACTTGGTAGATAATGCTCAAACTCTCAACAAGCTAAGAAGATCTCGCATCTGATGGCCCTGCCAGATACAACTAAATAGGAACGCCAATTAAGTGCTCTGTGGCCCCAGCTGTAATGAACAAACACTGGTTAATCAGACAGCTGGCAAGCCAGGGTTTCCCTGAGCGACAGTTGACCAAAATTTCCTGGGAGGTGTGGTCGACTTGCTGCCGAGAATCCACTTGATTCCACTGGGGTAGCCCCAAAGGGGGTCCATGAGTGGATCTGTTTCTACTGCATTGGTATTAACTGATATTAATAACAATGAACCTGGCTAGAACTGCAGCTTGTTTCAGAAAGCAGGATTACTTCATTAGCTGGATAAGTTGTCGGATTTAAGGTAGTCTGGGCTAAATGTAAGTGAACCTAAATCAGGGTTCTTACACTCCAGTCCTGGGGAGCCGGAGCTCTGTGTAGCTTAGTTCATTCCCTGTTTCACCACAAACGATTCAGCTCAAAAGCTGTGTGGTAATTAGCCCAATAAGTTGAATCGGGTGTTTTAAATGAGGGTGAACCAAAAACTGTGTAGGGCTCTGGCCCCCTAGGACTGGAGTTTGAGACCCCTCACCTAGATAAAGGCCATTTAAACTAGGGTACCTTAAATTCAACTAGTTGTCTGGCTAAGGGAGCATTTCTGGTTTTGGAAACAGTTCCCTGGTAATGATAAATGGGCTTTCTGACTTGTAAAGAGATGTAATGGAATCTCAGATGTGACATCATTCCGAACTTCCAAGATAATGGGAACACACCATATTGTCTATTCCCCATAAACAACTGGATGGATTAATGGCCAAGTCACCATCTCCCCAAGGCTCCGAATGGCGGAAACAGACATGCTAATTAACAGCCAAGAGAAGAATTTCATATAAATCCAGTGGCTGCATATGTCTTGCCCTAATTCAACAGTTGTGCGACTAATGCACACACACTCAGAGCTCACATTAACAAAAGATGGAGAAACTGGAACCAAATGAGGAATTGAGATTCAGCAAACACGCATGAATATTCAAGCATGACAACATATTAACTCATAACTTCCATTCTCTGTAGGTCTTTAGCCCCATCAACCTATTAAAACGCAACACTATAAAGCTAACTGAACCCTAAAGGAAAAGCACAAATGTAGAATACTGAGGAATTGTTCTCTCTTGTGTTGACACAGACCTTCTTTCTACCCAGATTTCAACAGGAATGGCAGAGTGAACTAGAACTCTGATTTCATCTGTACTCCGGCACATTTGAATTTGAATTTTTACCACTCAATTATGAAACACAAAAAGAGAAACATTTAATCACTTAGAATAACATGGGTATTTCAGAAACAGATTATATCAAATAATCCACAGATGCAGTAATGGGGTTATCCATGCTTGTCATGAAATTAGCACGAAATGTCACCCTGCCTAGTATTTTCAGTTTCATTTTACTTTTGCCTCATTCCCACTATTTGGGACTTGATAATTTGCCTGGGTGCGCCTTTAAAAACTATTCCCATGCCTTTAACCTCCATTCACATGTGACGGGCTTCTCTTGTCATTATCCCTGAGGGCTCTCCATGTTTCCCCTGCGCTTGTGGAGCTGTTTGGCCACAGCAGAGTGCACACCTGCCGCCCACACAAGTTCAGGAAACCACCCACATCTCCCACCCAGTGTGAAGCGGAGCCTTCACCAGGTGCGATGCTGCGAATTTGCCTCCCTAGCAGGCCGGCCCATGGGAGCTAGACAACGATACTCCACCGTGGGGTGCGAGTGGCAGCGAGACTTAGAAATATGCTGCGTTACTTATCCTCCCCAATACACCAGGCAACGATTGACAATACAGTGATAACACCAGTTAAAAGCAGGAAAACAACATGCGTATCATAGGCACCGAACTGCTCAGACGTGGTTCGTCGCATTGCCTCACACCTGCCAACAGACCCGCCATCTACCGAAAAACACAAGCACTGGAACGACAGCCAGACCGGGAAAACTAAAGCACAGATGAGTAGGAGCACAGGGAAGAGCAGAGCTACAAACACCAGATTAACAAATAATGATTGTCAAATGCAAACAGTATAGCCTTGAGTAACTGGAAAACTGCTGTAGTCGATATAGCCAATGAATAATTGATGATTAAGAAAAAAATGAAATTTTAATTAAAAGCTGTATCTTCCCATTTCCTCTGTCTCAGAGTCCTGTGTCCACGTGTGGTCCACAACCTGCCACTATGAGGCGCCAAACTGGACGAAAGCCAAGCGAGACAGAGAGAGAGAGATAGAGTTATTGCATGAGAATGAGCATTTAGGGCGCAAGAGAGGGAGCAAGTTTGCGCCGTGCTAGACATGTTCACTTTAAAAAGGGTAAATACAATAAAGCAGATTCTTAATGGCCACAATTAGCTTTATAACTTAAGTCAAACACGAGAACTGGGCACCAGGAAAATACATGCCTCCTGGTATATGCTCTGTTTCTGCTTCATCAGAAATACACAGAACACATGGCTACCAGATTTCTGATGAGGCTCGTCCTTTGTAGTCTATACAATGTGCGGGTATGACATATAAAAGTATTTGTTTGTACTAATAATCACTGACTGTATGTCACTTTGACAATAGTGGTGACTTACTGTATGAATGCCGAAGCAACGGTATGCAACAATTTGCCAAATTTCTAGGCATGTTTTGCAAACATTTACTTTTAGATATCGTCTTCAGATTTATTGAGATTGTATATGGTCAAGTGAAACACTGGTAAACAAACATTCCCACTAACCACACAGGCTATTTACTGTGTAGTTCTGTGGTCCAAGAAAGGATTTCACAAAAGATTTCAGCAGATATTACAAACTAATGCACCAGTTCATATGCTAGTAAGCTTTTTATCTGTCCAAGCTGCGCTGCTGCTGGTATTTGCAGGGTTTTTCGCATGTCTTCAAGCTATTCTGCCGCAGCGGATTTTGCAATAGGAGGCAAATATTTTTTAGCAGCATTTCAATGTTTCACTGCAAGAAACTATGGCTGAGCTCAAGATTATTATAATTGCATGGTTGCTCACTCTTCAGCGAAAGCACGCGGGTTTTAATTTCCATGAAATACTGCCACAAATCATTGCATAGCAGTATGTGAAACAGAACTAATAAACAGGAAATTTATGGCTAAATTTTAGCTGTTTCATCCATCACAAGGCTGGGTAACTCTGCCTTTGCTTCATACTGTTAATGAAGAGGTAAGGAGCACATGCAGATTACAGTGCGTTGCAGTACCCAGAAAACCACCTTAGGGATGAGAACCTGAGTGCAGCCATGCGGTGGGTGATACCTCAGCAGCAGTTTTTTTTCCCAGTGATTGGAGTGTCAATCCTGCCAGCAACCTCCAAATTCCCCCTGTAAGTTGGAGGACCTCCTTATAGGGCTGGATGTAGTTTAACATCATATCCAGGGTGAAGCAACTGCAAGTTAATGGCCTTTTGCTGAAGGGCCCAATGGAGTAGGAATACTTATACTGTAGCATTCACAGTATATGAACCAGCAACCTTCTAATTACTGGGACAGATCCCTAGCTTCAGAGCCTAACCAATCCACCTAACACTAGGAATCAACACCAAACAGAGACACTTTCCACTACTTGTATTTATTTATTTATTCCTTATTTATTCATAATATTATTCTGCCTTTTGCTGGTGTAGGGCTGGTTCTCTGTCTTAAGGAACTCGACTCCTCTTAGTAGTGGTGGTGGAATTCATCTGCTCTCTCTAGGGTGACCAGATAATCCATGTCAGGGAGGACGCTTTGACCTACTTCAGGTTTTAAAAACTACTTTCAAATTAAAAGGCTCCTGTGTTCGGCTAAATAGTTAAACTTTTCTTGTGCTTTGACTGGTTTGTTTCCTTGACTGAAAGACTCATCCAGCTGTTTCACATTAGCATTAGTGACACATGCATGATTATAGAAGACTGACCAATTAGCACACAGCGAGAACTTAGTGCTAAAATGAAATCAAGGTCCTATTAATTGAAATGGTATTTTACAATCCCTGTCCTAGCTCAGAGTGTCCTCTCTGACATGGCTTATCTGGTCACCCTAGCTCTCTCACGCACACTTTCAACATCTCTCATTTACATATGTTTCCTTGCACCCTTTAAGTCATTCTCTTGTGTGCACTTTCAACATCTCTTGCACAAATTCATTTCATTTCAGTTTGCGCTCTGCTTTTGTCCAGTTTAGTGCCTCAAACTATGCAAAATTTATGACCACCTGCTGCAAAATCAGCTGCGGCAGAATAGCTTCAAGGCATGCAAAAACCCTGCAAATACCAGCAGCAGTATAATTGGGTCAGATAAAAAGCTTACTAGCATATGAACTGGTGCCTTAGTTGGCAGTATCTGCTGTGAAATCTTTTCTTGAACTACGGAACTACACAGTAAATAGCCTGTGTGGTTAGTGGGAACGCTTGTTTACCAGTGCTTCCCTTTACCATATACAATCTAAGTAAATCAAAGTATCATATATAAAAGTAGATACTTATAAGATTAAGAATAAGAACCTTGGTTACACTTTAAGGCCATGTTTTTAGTCATTTATAAACATGTTCATAATGTATCTTAAGGCATTCATTAATAATTATAAACATCCATCATCCATCTATCCATTGTCTCCCGCTTATCCGAGGTCGGGTCGCGGGGGCAGCAGTCTCGGGAGGCAAACCCAGACTTCCCTCTCCCCGGCCACTTCATCCAGCCGAGAGACATAGTCCCTCCAGCGTGTCCTGGGTCTTCCCCAGGGCCTCCTCCCAGTGGGACATACCCGGAACACCTCACCAGGGAGGAGTCCAGGAGGCATCCTAATCAGATGCCTGAGCCACCTCTTCTGACTCCTCTCAATGCGGAGGAGCAATGGCTCCACTCTGAGTCTCTCCCGAATGGCCGAGCTCCTCACTCTAAGGGAGAGCCCAGCCACCCTGTGGAGGAAACTCATTTCGGCTGACTACACTCGCAATCTCGTTCTTTCGGTCACTACTCCCTTTACCCATGACCCAGGTGTGAAGCCGATCAGAATCAGAATTGTCCCAACCAGTGTTAATTTTGATAGCAATTTTTTATTTAGTTTTAGTCATAGTCTTTTGACTAAAATGTAACTTAGTTTCAGTCATAATTTAGTCATCTAAATTATTTTAGTTTAGCCTAGTTTTAGTCGACTACATATAAGATTACAGTCGACTAAAACAAAAGTTGATTTAGTTGACTAAAATTAAAAGTGCAAAGTGTAATGTCTGTTATACCCATTATCAAGAAAAAAAATCCAAATATTGAAAACATACTTCTCAATGGCTATCAGTAGCAGGAAGTGCAACCATTCTATTTTAGCATTTTCAACAGCAATATATTTACCCCAAGGCTACAATTCTATGAAGTGTATTGAGCCAAAAATCAGCTCCCCTCAGTTTCAGGTGATTTCATGCTCGTTAAAGGTTCCGCTTTTTAACAACTGTATAAAGTAATGTTATTTGTTATATAAATAAACTCAGGTGAAACAAACAAAATGTACGTTTTCAGGGTTGCCAAATCTCAAGCTTCTGGTATATGATACTCACGCTTTCAGACTGACGCAGGAAATCTTACGGCAAGTCTTTATCATTCAATTTTAAACCTAAAATTAGCTATTTCAAAAGTGCATTTACACCGTTAAATACAAAAGCAGACTATTTACAAGGTAAGAACTGTGAACATGTGTGTAAAAATCTTGAATTGAAAATCTCACTCTAGCCAGCTGCCCTAAGTAAAGCAACCTCGGATTTTATTTGAAGTGAAAAGTAAAATGCGCTGTTTTCGCGTTTGCGTCGTTATTCCGACAAATATAAAGCGAACACGACAAAAACATGTCACGTTTTATAATATGATTCGAAATAATATGACCGCTCATGTCCTAATCTAAAAGCGATTGAAGTTCGTATGTATTTATATTAAAACCAGACTTCAATTTTATTACCGGTGTTCTAACGAGTTGAGCTACTTTGTCGAGTTAGGCTACCGTAGTGCTAATCGATAGCCCTAACCCTTACCCTAACCTTAAACCCCCCAAAAACCCCTAAAACCTAACCCTAATCCTAAAACGGTGGAACTGCACATGCGCAGAAAGGCTCAATAGCAAGTCTCGATAGGTAGCTCAACTCGTCAGAACACCCGGTGCGGAGTTATCAAAACCAATATTTAAATTAATGAACACCACAATATATGACATAAAAACGATTGTAATAGGATTTTACGGTTTAAGTTAAACACTTTATTCAAGCATACACAATTTTCACATTTAATTTTATCCAATTTTGAAATGCAGCCCTACTTTTAAAATGCCCATTTAAAACTAGTAAATGAGAAAACATTATACATATCGAAAGCCATAAACATATATTCAGCTCTATGTCAAATATTTGACAAATATTGTCAAAAGGGTTTTGAATTGTACTGAATAAGGTTTGACAGTCAGGTATTGATTACATGCAATTTTGATATAACAGGCTACTTAAATATATATCATACTAAATAGTAAATTACGATCTTCCAGACCTTTGCTTCAAGAAATATTCTCTAACTGGACCTCTTTACATTTTAGTTGAATACCCCTGCTTACGCGAACGACATTAGTTCTGATTGTATCTCGTCTTTAGCAAGCATTTTCGTCTCGTTTTTACTCATTGACGAAAGTGTAATACACTTCCTCATAGTCTTAGGCCTCGCGAAATCATTGTTATTTAGTTATCGTCTCGTTTTAGTCTGAAAATAAGTCGTTGACGATAACTGTCATGATCGCGGTGGTCGAGCAGGCAGGAAACAGCGATGAATGAGGCAATAAGTAGGCAGGTTAGCGGGAAACGAAGGTCTATTTAGGGAGGTGGGGCAAACAGCAACGTATCTCACATCAATGACGGACACCTAACTATGGAAGACGTGGACTCATACACGTGAAACAAGCCGAAAATAACAGGGAACAGCTGGGCACAATCGGGGGAGCACACGTGGATGATGAGGGGGCGTGGCATACACGAGGATCGAACAATCATGACATACCAATGACGAAAATTTTTCGTTAACAAAATTAACACTGGTCCTAACTGTACCCCCCACCTTAAGCGCTTGTGCCGACACCCACAAATGATGTGGAGTGCCTCGGAAATCAGTCATTTCAGCGGCAGCAAGAAGTTCTATATATGGTATTTTGACGGTATTTAATATATCAGTACTATTCTGGCATTCACCAATAAAATTTGCTGAGCCGGGTTCTAATTAAATACTGCGGTATATGGTATTGCAGTAATACCGCCAAGCCTAGCCAACATCCCTCCCATACCCCCCTGCCCCCTGTTGTGCCTCATCTACCTCCCTGAAATAAATATGCCTAAAGTGCGATGTCTGCATTTGATAGTATCATATCATGTCACACCAGAACATAGTATCTAATTAAGTATCTAAAAAAGATCCCCACTCCCTTTGTTTAACTGCAAATTAATTAAAGTTATAACTGTTATATTAAATACCACACTGAAAGTAGAATTCCAAAGATACATCTGGCAGCTTGTCTGCCCGAACAAATCTAGGCACATACAGTATTAGCAGCCGGAGCCCTCCCCCTCCCCCTGGTCAAGTGAAAGTTCTTGACTGGGGGGTGGTGTAGACCCCGGGGGGTGATATGGCACCTGCAGCTCACTAATTCAGAAGACAGCTGGGTAATTGCCCATACTGCCAGAATCTGCCACTGCATAAACACATCCCCTGATGAGGAATAATCTCTTGATCCCTCTTTCAACCTCTTATCCAGTAGAGGGTTGGGGAGGCCTCGAGTCTCTCCCATCAGCACACCTTAGCTGGGACAAATAACTGGATAAGCCTGGGCTCCGGTGAGCTCAACTGCAGTGTGGCCCAAACCCTCTGAGCAGCCTGATCCATGAAAGCAGAAAGGGCACAGTGCATGTTAACAGCGCCTCCCTGCTGGTAGTTGCCCCACCCCTCAGAAATTGCTACCCAGCAGGGATAAGACCCCATCACTGCTGGTCCTCCCACCCACAAAGGCACGGTCTGGTTTGTTCAGCAACGATTCGCGTGCCCGTGTCTCGGAGCGACCCCATCAACTCCTAATGACCATTATCTAAACATAAACAGCTGGTATATTGAGTGACTTAAACAGAGATAGAAGTGCACACTGGTCAGATCGAGCCACCCTCCTGATGAATATGGATCTAGGCGTGAAATGAAATTGCCTGTGAAAGTCTGCCCTTTACAGTCTCAAACCTGCTGTTAACTCTTACCTGTCCTTTTTGGTTTTATTGACAGCAAAAAAGGTTTTTATAAAACTGGGCTCAGGAATAGGGGGCCAACATGGAACATGAAGGAACAAATATGTTCATGACTGCTAATTTGTCACACCAGACAATAAAATGATTCTCTTGAATATTTACAAGCAAATTCTATATAAAGTAACATAGTCTGTGCGACATGAAGGCTCAAAAGATGAACCATACTATAGTAATCCGACTCTGAATGCTTATAGCAGGTTAATTAAATGGAGATCAACAGGCTGGTGATCCATGAATAGAGATCATTTACTGAAAAATAAATGCCAGATTCTGTAGACAGATGCACAAAATCGAATTAGTTTTCAGGGATATTTGTGCTCTGGGGGAAAAAACAGGCTTAATTACTAACCAGGGTGCCCCCAGCAGCATAGTTTAGAGGCACAACTGTATTGAGCAACATAGTGTTTGCGAAGCCTGACGCACCATGAGGGCAAATAAACGATTATGACTTGTTTTGAGGCCACGTTTGTTCAGCAGTATGTTGCAGAGATGCTTTGGTCTTCCCACGAGGGAAACGGCCAGTTACAAGTGACCTATGACCCTTGTTCTATTGTTTGTTCAAAGCAACACACATTCAAATAATACAGTTTCTACACATTATCGCATTCATGTTTTAAAAAGCTTTGCCTAAATGTTTACATTATTTTTTTGACATTCTTAGACTGAGGTTGAGAAGTATAGGACCAGTCGTGTCACACGATGTTCTATGGGGTAAATAAAAGTGTTTCATGCAGACTGGGGTCAGTTGTTCTGTTAGGGGGCCAGATGCATTTGACTCTAAGTCTCCAAGTGTTACTTACCCTAGATTTCCAGCATTAAGAACTTAAAGACAATTTTGAAAACAGATAAGTTATTTATAACAATAACAATAATACATGTAATAATAATACATTTATTACAAAGTCAAGCAGCATATGTATTTAGGGGGGGGGGGGCATGTTTGTTGTCACGGGGGCACTCGCTCCCCCTAATGTGCCCTGCCCCCCCACACAGGGGCAGTTCTAGGACGAGGGGGGGCAGTGCCCCCATGACCACATGCATGTGCCCCCTTACCTGCCCCCCCCCATGACCCCTCCAAAACATATGCTACTTGGGTCTGAAATAACTGCAACATTATTGTTATTGTTATTGTTATTGTTATTATTTCCATGTGTATATGTGGGCTAAAATGTGCATAAGGAACAGTGGACACAGAAACATAAGCACATTTTTGTAGCGGACTCTAAATTCGGGGGTGCTGAGTGGTCGAGTCGCTTCAGTTGGTAAAAATGAGTTTAACGACAGAAAAAGAATATGCTTTTGCAAGCAAGACCATCTAATCAAGAAAGCAGAGTGAGATATAATAGTAAAAACTGTAGAATGTGATCGCAAAGCATGCATAAATAACTCATGAGTTTTCAAAAGTGTCTTTTGTTTCTTAATGCTGGCAGTCTAGTGTAAATAATACTTGGAGGAGGTTAAAGTCAAATGCATCAGCCCCCGCTAACAGAACAACTGACCCTAATTTGCCTGCCTAGTTGAAATGGCCTAGAATTGCCACTTCCTCTGGAATAGCCCCTGGCTTCATAAAATAAAAGGTTTCCTTAATTTTTAACGTTCCCCATACGACAAGAATGGTATTGGCGTCTCTGTGTTTGCATTTCATCCATGAAGATGAACTTTGCTTGGATTACAGCTGCCAAGTTAGCAGCCGAACATCAGACTTTCCAAGGTTACAATGTGTGCCGGGGGGTTTCTAGCTATTGAAAAGTTCAGGAGCTAAATCAAGTTTAGCTGGGGCTTGACTTTTGTGTTTTTGATGGAAGACTGGCATCAAGGATAAATTACTTGGGGCTAGGCTTAAAATATTAAGGGTTATAGCCCAGAGTGATCGGACCTAAGGACGGAGATGATGTGTGACTTTAAGGTCATCTGAGATAAGTAGCGCACGGGCATTGACTGGCTGGCTTATAACGAAAGGAAAGGTCTGAACAATAATTTAAAAAATATCGTTCTAGCAAGGTTAATAAACACAAGTTGAACTTAACATCGGTTAACAATTAAAGTGCAGTGTTATCCCATCGCTATAAGCTTTCAATATTATACAACTTTGTAACAAGAAAATTTGATCGCAACATCAAGAAGTAAGGAATTCTTGATGAGCGGAGGGAGGTGGCCAAGGTGGGTGAGGGGCACTCAACAGCGGCTTCCTACTGCATCAGAAACTGCACTTTTTCACTCAGATCATTGGTCTGCTCCGCCTCTCTCTCTCTCTCTCTCTCTCTCTCTCTCTCTCTCTCCCTCTCTCTTTCTCTCTCTCTCTCATCACCGCTGTCTTTGCGCTTCCGACCATAGCCACCAAGTGACTGGAGTTACCGGCAACAGGACGACGACGATCTCTGTCTGTTTATGGAACTGTGCGTGTTCGCGCAAAACGTACTTCATTTATTTCCTATAGAGAATTTCAAAAGAAAATAAAGCAGATAAGTATTGAGTATTAAGCTCTCTCTTGGATGAAGATCAGCCACATACAGTAGTTGCCGGTGTTGAATGAACAGGTGCAGACGGAGTCTGTCAGGGTTCGTGCGGGAATGCGGATTTCCTTGGGAAGTTACACTTCGGCGGTAAATTACGGGAAAAGATTCACGTTCCCCGCACCTTGAGGGTGTTTATAACTGAAGGTAAGAATTTAGAATGTCAGAAGCAGACCCGCTTGTTTTTCCACAAAAAATACAAGCTATAATTACCGTTAGGAATGATTAGATACATAGTTATCATTGTAACGCATCAAACGTTCAGAATTTCATAGCTTAGAAGTTGAACAATGTATCACTTTATTATAGTAATTATAGAATTCCTAGAATTTCAGAGAGAATTTAACTTAATTTATACAATATTTTTCTGAATTTATACAAGACATGCTTGTGGCAAATAACTATTAATTATTCAACTTAAGTATTTAAATTAATTTTGTTAATACATGTAATGTTGTTTTTGGTTTAAGTGTGTTTTTGTTGGTATCCTCATGGCGCTGGAAGTATGATACTAACCAGTACTGCGTGTAATTTCGTGCTCTTACTTAACTGACAGTAACGAGGAGTTAGAAATCCTGATTCATTTCAGGTAATTCAAAATTTAAGTTCCAAAATATTACTACATTGTTTTGTGCCTGTGAATGTAGTGTGCACTTTGTCATATTCTAGATCTGTCATCAAATATTTGGCATCCAAACTCCGCATAAATTTATCAATGTTCATTTCCTTTGATTTAAAAGTACGATGATTCCTAATCCTTATTATACATTCAGGCGAATAGACTGAATCTACAGTAATTCTATTGTGTCTTGTCATGTTGTGGAATTTTTAAATAGAACATGGTTTTTAAAAAATGCAATTTTCACACCGCTATGTATCAACTCAATACTTTGCTCCGTGAAACTGTAAGTAAGCCACACCATACGGTATTTTTGTATAATACTATAAACACAAAAACACGCCCCAGGTACATATTAAATGTTTATTCGAGAAACTAATATTTAATCAAAACCCATTTTCGTTTTGTTTTTCGTTCGTCTGGAGTCGTTTATTAACCGCCTGGTTTTAAAGAGCTTTTCCGGAGATCCTGCATGGAATTATTTCTGCATATTTTCACAGCACCAAGAAAATATTTCAGGTTTACTACACTTCCGTGTGCTGCTTTGGGGATACCTGTAGCATCCCATGAACTAAAGATGTGTAAGAGAGGGAAAGTGTGGTCTTTACATTAACCAAGCCATAAGAGCTCAACTTCTCTTTTCATTCAGCCCTCTTGTAACTTTACCACATTTATACTCTCCAGTTTAATTGAATCTAATTCCAGGTGTTACACTCCTTCACCCTGGAATCAGTGGGGGACGGATCATTATGGATGGTGTATTGAATGGACCTTGTTTTATCATAGTATGATCCACTCAGAAAAATATACAAGGGTAATCAGGCAGAGGTAGGGAGATCAGTTATTTGTTGCTAGTATTCCCTCTTACCACAAAAAGTTTTTTAAAGGGCTTAAAAAAATTTAACTATTGTGGGGAAAGGTGATATTTACATTTCTTTATTTATAACACATTTTTATCCAAAAGCAAATATCATTGGTCACTATATTAGTACATATAACTAGTACCAGGTTGGACTTTTGAGTAGGTTGAACTTCAAGAGCAGACAAAGAAGGAGCCATCCTGCGCTTGTACAGCTATACCGAGCTGGCATTTTTGCACTTGAGGCTTTCCTGTTATCTTTAATGAATCTGACCATTCCCCAACAACCACATAAATGCCATTGACTGGATGTTTTTCGCTCATCGCGCCATTCTGTGTAAACGATAGACACCGCAGTGTGGGAAAATCCTAGGAGGGCAGCCGCTTCTGAGATTCCGGAACCACTACATCTGGCACCGGCAATCACAGAAAATTCGAAATTGTTTAGCGACGTGAATTGGCCACACCAATGCTTAGTCAAGCAGTACCTGAACCTATTGACCCTGGATGTGTGCTGTATGACAGTTGCAGCCATGTAATACACTATTTGGTGGAGGCCGTTTGTGCCAACAAGCAGATATACATAATATACTGGCCACTGAGTATATATAAAACAGTTATACATATATTACATTACAATCCCGCGGTCTTCTCTTGCAGCATTTCAGTGCCCATGGACTGATGGGAGATGTAGGAAGCATTCTCAGTATTTTAGTCACATCTGTGACAGGATAATAAATGTATGACAAGCACAGAGTTTATAATAACCAGAGCAAGTGGGAGGGATTTCAACTAATTTCAGTCTGTTGCTAATAAATGACTCAATGCTTTCTAACTGCATTAGAAGTACCTTCTACTCCCTCCCTCGTAGTCACGTGATCGGCTTTCAGCCTCTGGCTGAGGGGCAGGGTTGTTAACCCAGTTATGTCAATAGCCCTAAGACACAATCTGCTTGTGCAATTCGGCCTGGTAAACTGGTGGCACCGTGCATATGAGAAAGTCCTAGATAAAAGCAATAGGGATGATCACTCCCAGGCAAGGTGGGGGTGAACAGGTCAGGCAATTCATCCAAAGCATGAAAAAAGTGTGAAAAATGTGGCGCCATTAATCCTGACTATTCCGGAGATGATTATAGTGGCTTTTTCGATTCTGTCCCTACAAGGGCTTCAGTAGTATAAGAGTCAATATGTCAGAAACCTACAGTAATAAGGCGAATCATAGTAAAAAAATATATACATTTACATTTCTAGATTGGTTTATTGTCAATACAACAATATACACGGTATACAGTGTATTGAAATGCCGTTCCACACAGGTCCCCCATGGTGCATTACAAAGATAAAAAATATACAACAGAAATTTCACATAAATAATAAATCTAACTAAATTGTTATGAATAGAATACAAAGTGGTACAATTATTTAAAATACCAGGTTCGAGTTTTGGTCAGGGTATTGTCGACGAGACAAAGACGTGCCAGTTATAACAAGTGCAAATTTGGCACGAGGTAGACATATTTGAGCAAATGTTCAATTGAGGTGTGCAAATAAGCACGGTGTGAAAGTACAGTTTGTATTGTTTCTGTTGTGGCTTTAACATCCCTTTGACCGCAGGGACGTCTTTTCAGTGGCAGTGCACATTTTACACATCTAGCAGACACTTTTGTCCAAAGCGATGTACAAATGAGGCAAATCACATATTGCAAACATACAAGCTGCAAAGGATTCAATTAGGTGTAAGTGTGGCTAGGCTGAGTCCAGGCATAAGTGTAACCAATAGTGGAGAAAGATCTACACAACTTCTAATAAAGTATTAGATTACATTATGAATCCTCGGGAGATCCATCCAACTGCTTGTCCTATTCTGGGTTGTAGGGGGTCGGACCCTATCCCAGATGGTATGGGCGCGAGGCAGGGAACCACCCAGGATGGGGTGTCAACCCATCGTTGTTCTCAGGAGACGAGCTTAATTAATATACAGCTGTTTAATAAAATTGACTGATTTGCATTCTGGTTCTGTTTATTCCATTGTATTTTGTTGCTTTTGTAGGTGTCATGTCATCCTGGATCCTCTCTGCTGTATGAGCGATAGTGACATAATGGAGACACAGCTCTTCCCATCCTTGCCCCCAAACCTGTCCAATACACCGATGCACGAAGACACCTTCCTCCCTGGTGGCGAGTTGGACGGCAGCCTAACCAACGGAGCATCGAACGTCACCGATCTCAACTTCGACAAGACCAGCACCGTGGTCATCACCTTCATGTACTTTGCGGTCTGTGCTGTGGCCCTCTCCGGCAACACACTGGTCATCTACGTCGTCCTGCGTTACGCCAAGATGAAGACCGTCACCAACATCTACATCTTGAACCTGGCCGTGGCTGATGTACTCTTCATGCTCAGTCTGCCCTTCATCGCCATCCAGCTGGCGCTGGTCCACTGGCCCTTCGGGGAGGTGATCTGCCGGGTCGTCATGACCGTAGACTCACTCAATCAGTTTACCAGTATCTTCTGCCTGATGGTGATGAGCATCGACCGCTACTTGGCTGTGGTCCACCCTATCAAGTCCACCAAGTGGAGGAAACCCCGAATGGCTAAAGCCATCAACTTGGCTGTGTGGACCATCTCTCTGTTGGTCAATCTGCCCGTTGTCATCTACAGCGGCCTGATCTTCAAGAAAGACAGCTGTTTTTGTACCATTGTGTGGCCAGAACCCCAGGAGAACTACTATAAAGTCTTTATATTTTACACCTTCTTCCTGGGTTTCTTTTTGCCACTCACAGTCATCTGTCTCTGCTACCTTCTTATCATCGTCAAGGTCAAGTCCTCTGGGATCCGGGTGGGCTCCTCCAAGAGGAAGAAGTCAGAGCGAAGGGTGACGCGCATGGTCTCCATCGTGGTAGCCGTGTTCGTTCTTTGCTGGCTACCCTTCTACGTCTTCAACGTCACCTCGGTGACGGGCTCCATCAGCACCACGCCGGCACTGAAGAGCACCTTTGACTTCGTGGTGGTGCTGGGCTACGCCAACAGCTGCGCCAACCCCATCCTCTATGCCTTCCTCTCAGAGAACTTCAGGAAGAGCTTTCAGAATGTCCTGTGCCTGAAGAAAGTGGGCGGACTGGATGAGGTCGAGCGTAGCGACAGTCGGCAGGACAAATCCCGCATGGTGAACGATCCTACGGAGACGCTGAGCACGCTGCTCAATGGTGACCTACAAACCAGCATTTAAGCCCCAGACTCTGAGAACATCAGGGAGATGGACACTGTCATCTCCCATCAGAGAAATACTGCAGAATATCCAACACCATCCAACACAAGTATTCTCCATTCAGTGCCAGGATAATAAACTTTGAAATTTTGTAATGGTAAAGTGTCTGGCTCCACAAAGCATATTAGATATACCCAGTGTAGACAAAGTACACAGAAGGTTCCAGTCTATGATGCTGTTGAAGTCCTTATGCTTGGAGAACGAAGATGCCTGCAGGGAATACATGGTGATGATCAGTTTGAGGATCCCAATTTATGTTGCCTCTCAGAACATCCGGTTGCAGGCAGATTCCTTGGTCTGCTCACCATCACCGTTCAATTACATGTTTTATTGGCTTTCATTCTCACTTTTATTGTAAATTTGTTCCTTCACAGTCAGGTCACCATCATGGTTTCAATTATGAAAGTTTAAGAATTCTTTAAGAGATGTACAGTGGTCCCTGTAGCTTTAAAGTACAATAAACTCTTCAGTGCTGCTGCTGTAGTCCAAGAGGAGCATGATGGTGGCTATCATCTCTATCATCACTTTTCCTCCAGAACTCTGGCTTCACGATTTAAGCCAACTTTCAAATGAACCACATTCACATGTAAACTGTCAAAGCTTTGTGTTGTTTGGACAGGAAAGCATACCCAAATAAGCATCAGATTAAGAGATGGCAATTGCGTTGCTGTATTCTACTGATTGAAAAAATTACACTTCATGAACCATTTGTTGTATTTTTTGACTCCACTAGATGGTGCTATTGGTTTGCTTTGGGGACATGCTTTCAGTAAGACAACATCTAGTGGAGTCAAAAAATACAGCAAATGGTTTATGAAGCATCTGTCAGTACTGCCTCCTGTGAGAGCCAGTAAATAATGAAATGTCCTTTACAAGGTAGAAGCAGGCATGTCAGTATTTGGTCCATCAAAGGCCTTTATTAACTCACGGCTTGATTAGGCTTTGAGAATGTGGCATCGTTTCAGACGTGACCGAGTCTCAGCACTCGGGCACATTAACACCAAAATTCTAAGTGGATCATAACCTTTGCTGGATATATTGCAGATCTCTCCTGACATGAAGAGGCACAAAAACAAGTAACATGAAGAGCGATTGCAGTGCTCATCCGATTCCCATTGCATCCTTTAGATCAGCGTTCTCAATTCGATCCTCAGGGATTCACAGACAGTCCACATTTTTGCTCCTCCTCAGTTGGCAAGGGAGCTGGGAGATAGTAAAAACGTAGACTGTCTGGGGGTCCCCAAGGACCTAGCTGGGAAATATTGCTTTAAATAGAAAGTGAGCTTCTTTAAGTAGAATGGCTAGGGAGTTTCTTTAAAGGATTTCCCATGTACCGGACTCCAAGACCTAACATTAAGTCTGTCGAGTATATGCACATGTGGAAGTTAGAAAGTGTAACAATGAATGAGTGAGAAAATGAGAATAAATAAGCAAGGCTTTATACCCAAAACACGGTGATGTTACAACTCACAATGAGCGGTGTTTTTGCGGCCTGGCAGCCTAAAGTCTAATCAAACGGCTGCTGGACTGTACAGTTCCCTGCTTTACAAAGAATTTGTCATCCTTGTCACGCTGACATCTTTTCTGAACAAAATACACCGCCACTAATGAGTTTCCATGAAGGATTAAGCATTATAGGAAATTGGAAAGGTTCTTTGCTATTTGTTTACTGCCAACACATTTATTTAGATAAATTATTCAAGTAAAATTTAAATTATTATATAAATTATTTAAAAACTATTTATAATTAGGAAACATTTTTAAAAATGGTGTAACTACTGCAAAGACAAGGATCACAACGTAGATGGATTACAGTCAAACAGGCACTGTATCTCAGCAGAGATTTCAGGCCCAAACCATTTAAACCAGACTTTTGTGTTTAAACACATACTGTAAGGAGGTCAGAAAGGTCTGGTACATGGCATCCGTGACCCCAGACCATGGATCACCTTCATTGCAGTCTCCCATCTCTTATCCTTTGACTATTTTAGTTTTTCAGGCCTTCTACTGCACTTATGCTCAGGCACTGACTGGCCATGAGGACATTTGGGAATTTTCCCGATGGGCCTCGTACAATCTTCTAGTCAGTCAATACTATATAATAGTATGCTACGCTCTACTATACTATACTATGTCTAAGATACATCAGCGTGATGGTGTCCAGTAAAAAAAGGGCTTCCCCGAGGAAATGGAACCTAAAGTGAAATTGCTCAGTGCCCGCTGTCTATTGGGAAAAATCTGGTACTGCAGTATAATGCATTTTTTCTTACTTTACTCCATAAGTTGGCAGCAGACTATACAATAGATTAGATACAATTTGCTAATTTTTCATAGCTGCCAAAATAGTTTATTTTATATAAAAAAATTAAATCTGATTTCTAATTGTATGGTTATGCAGAGCAACATAAGGAAACCTTGCATTATAACATATAAAATGTCAGCAATGACAACATAAGGCGTTGTCAGCATCAACAAGTGTAGAGTATTGCAGTTTTACGAAATAAATTAAGATATGATTTTTTTTCCTAATGAACGCAATACATCATTATGTCACAAGATGGCAGAAAAGACTCAATTTTTAGGAGCAGCAGGGGACAATATGACGCGGTTCTGAATTTTTACTGTGAAGGGATCAAAGTACCACGTTTGTATTACTGTTGTTTTTTTGTGTTTTTGTAAAATGCTATATATTTTTACAATCTTTATCAAACGACTAAAATCATTGCATAAAACCAATGAATACCCATCAGAGTAATGATGAAAAAACCTATGTAAATCAGCTTTAATTGCGCATTTGGGCATTCCCCCCCCCCCATCTTATTATATGCACACTTTCAAAGCCACTGAACTTCATAAACACAGTAAAGAAGTAAATACATAATACAGTAAAGAAGATGGGCAATATATTGTAGTGATGTTTTGTTTTTGTTTTTTTAACGTTATCTATAGTCGCAGGTGTACAAAGTGATATTACCTTAAGATCTGTATTAGTATTTAAAAAAGAGTTCCATTGGTTTATTACCTGCTAGGTCATTAATGATGTCCAACAGAAATAGCCGTCTCTTCCATGATGACGGCACGCCTATGGATCATGTGATTGTTCCTTTTTCCTTTTACTTTCAGTTTTGCACTTATTACAGTGTTAATACCAGAGCTAATGTAATTCCACAGCCACAAGCTACATAGCTACTACATTGGTTTTGTGCCATATTGCTAATTCTGGGAAGGTTTCATCTCAGCCATGAGTCTCGGACCAAAGAAGAGGTGTTTGGAAAGGGGGTTGAAATGCTTGCTTGCACAGCCATGACTGAATTGCCTTCCCAAGATGCACTTGGCTAGCATAACTCACATGTACTGTAAATAGATTTGCCAGCCAAATCCACCAACAGGCGCCTGTGAACATGTGGTTGTTGTCACTTCTATTACTGTTATTACTGTGACGATTAGTTGAAATATTGCCACCATTAAAGTAAATCACATATTAGTGTCTTAGTGTCCGACTCTTCGTTCTTTTGAGATACACGGGGAGAGATAACTACAGTAGAGTCGAGGGTCACTGAAAGCCATGGGGTAGAGACTGCTCCAAGAGCCAGCATGTGCAAAAAGATATGGTGTCTCATAGACAAGACATTTAACCTTCTGGAACAGCAAGCAACAAAGACTTAATCCCTTCCACCCCTCAAGGAAGCCACACACAGTGGGGATTTGAACAACAATATCATATTCAATAAGGATATTCAACTATACATGGACTAGAAAGCACATTTTGAGTGTTCCCATATAAATTAAATTCTCCTGCCTGTTTTTAGAGTGGAATGGACACCCTGCCTCACTAAGAACATTGGTCAGGTCTAATCTCTCACGTTTTAGTACTGCATCCTGCTGTTCACACCCTGGGACTGGCCGTTACGTCATAGGAAACGGCAAATCAATCCTTAAAAAACCCAGGTAACTGTTCAGTAGACGTCGATATTAAGTTTTAGGGCAATGCGCCCGTGATCAGAAGGTTCCTGGTTCAAATCCCAGGGTTGGGATTTGGGTCCTTGAGCAAGGCCCTTAAGCACACAAGAACAAGGTGAGGCAGGAGAAACCGGGAATGACCAGAAACCAGCCAGGAAGAGGGTGGCAGCGACTGGATGACCTTAAGTGACCTTCAAACATAATGGAAAAAATTCAGTGTAGGTGTGAAGTGCACTGCTAGGACAGTTGATAACAGGCTCATAGAAGCAGGACTGAAGACTCATAAAGCAAGGAAGAGCAGCTTCATTAATGAGAAGCAGGGAGGAGCCAGGCTGCAGTTTGCAATATATATATATATATATATATATAAATAATATATACTTTTTCAGGAGCTGCCTATTGCTGAAAACACGCTCACAAACCTTCATTCAGCGCTTACCAGAAAGCCATGATGTAGAGGCCCGCAAACAGTAGACATGTTGGGCCGTATGTCTCACAGACCATGGGGGAACTCTTGTTAGTGGTGTCCGTGTGGTCCTCTGCAGGCCGGTGGGGAACGGAAGTCAGGGTGTGGGGTTGAGCGCCAGTCACTCACCAGCTCCTTGCACGTGGCATGAACGGCAAGGTGACCTTGCAAGTGTCCGTCGAATGACAAGAGCCGCACCTCGTTACCGTCCGGGAGGCTGCAGGCTGCCCGTCGTCACGGTGACAGAAAGTGACAGGTAATCGCAGTTCACACCTGTTAAGGCAGCTGTGCAGCTCACACAACGGTTTGCCTGTCACCTCTCATTGGGTCATCTGCGTCCGCTCGGCCGAAAATAGGCTGGGGGTGTGTTTATTTTTACTTAGGCCGAGTTCAGCCCATCGCTCCATACTGGCAGAAGTGCAGCTAAAACATTGCGCTTTGCCCGCATGTGTTAATTTCAGCATAGCAGTTTCGGGGGCAGGGGTGGGGGGGGGTAAACATAAGAGCATAAGAAATTTACAAACGGGAGGGGGCCATTCGACCCATCAAGCTGGTTTTGGGAGAACTTAATAGCTGAGTTGTTCAAATCTTACCTAGCTCTGATATAAAGGAACCCAGGTTTTTAGCTTCCGCTACACTAGCAGGAAGAATATTCCATACTCTGTGTAAAGAAGTGCTTCATCAAATTTGTTTTAAAATGTTCTCCCGCTAATTTCCACTTAGGGCCATGAGTTCAAGTATTTATATATATTTATTGCTTCCCTACACTGGCGAGAGTGGGATATGGAAGCATCAACATACACACCGAGATCTTTCTCATAATCAGCTACCTTTATTTCAGTGGAACCCATAAAGTATCTGTACTTTATATTTCTGCTCCCTGCATGATTACCTTACATTTATCCGTGTTAAATTTCATCTGCCAAGTATCAGCCCAGTCGCTAATTAAATCCAGATCCCGTTGAAGCCTCTCTGCTGCTAG
>JAABNY020000045.1:16994-31532 GCA_015164015.2 Brevimyrus niger | reverse complement strand
CTTCCGGGATAGGCTCCGGACCCCCCGCAACCCAGTAGGATAAGCGGTTTGGAAAATGGATGGATGGATGGATGGATATATGGAATTTCAGTGAATTATTTTTCCTAGTCCAGCCCATGGGGACCCACATCCAGTCCACATTTTTGCTTCCTCCAAGCTCCCTGTCAGACAGTCCCCATTTGCTGGGAGAGAGCAAAAACGTGGACTGTCTTTGGGCCCCTGAGGATCGGACTGGAAAACGCTGGAGTAAATTTAGCGGCTGGCCCTCCCTCACCTAGGTTGTGCCTTTTACTTTTGGCGTGTTCGTGGATGTGTTTCTTCGTGAAACAGCCGAAGAAGACGCAGTAGAGACAGGAGTGGAGTCTGTTCAGGTGGGCGCCGCACATGTGGCAGATACACGACTTTGCCTGCAGGGGGCGACAGGGAGAAGCGGGGAGGTAGTCAATATAAGATCACACAAATACATTTAAAAACACAAAACTGAAACAAAAGGTAGTGAAAGACATGATTGCGAGATGGTCTTCATAACGTGTAATGCGACTCAGATTCTGCGACAGTCATGTGACAGAGGTGACCGAGGTCCATAAGCGTCATACAGAATTTCGAGACACCAGCACGGACAAGGCACCTGGCGAGGCCAGAGGCCACATGGTGGGTAAAAGCCGGCGTCAGGTAACCAGGGTCAGCCTGCTGTGTGAAAAGCTCCTCGCCAGTAACCAGACAGCTAGGATCCCCCAGCTCATTCGGAAGCAACTTAACTAAGCGTGTATGAAAGAAGCATCTGTACGGAGGCATCATGCCCTCTTAAGGCACCGCGTGGGACGGCGAAGACTCGAGCGCCACCTCCTCACCCGTGGGGGTGGCGACACTCCCCATTTTCAGCCTCTATCTCACTCTGAGACATTAGGGTTCTCCGGGACAGAGATGCTCACGAGGCTGAGTCAGGTTGGGTTTATTTACGGTCACTTATCTGACCCTCATCACCCAAAGGGACATACAGTAACCCTTCCCTCTACAATCCATGAGTGCTCCCGGGGATTCAAACCTACAACCTTTGCATAGTTTGCCACACTCCGCTTGTGGAGCTACAGAAGTACGTTCAGAGACACACTGCTCCGTATGAGAAAACGCTGGTTAAGGAAAGGAAAAGAAAAAAAAAAAAAAGGAATAGAAGGTGATTGGGAGGAGGCTGGGGGATTTGGGGGGGCTGGGGTCAGACAGCAAGGAATGCGGTTCTGGGTGGAAACATAATCCGGGCAGAGAAAAAGAGCCTATGTGGAAGGTGGTCTGAGGGAAAGGCTTGACTATAACAGAACCTTCTGGAAAGGCCACACCCGTAGAGCCAGGGGACTCCAAGCAGAAGCTCAGTCCTGTACAGAAGCTTGGCTGAGCAGCGCCTCCCTCAGCCTGCCCGGCATCATGCTGCCCTCCTCGCAGGATCCGGGACCTACCCGACGGTGGCAGCCTTCCCGGAAGCGCCCATCCACATACTGCAAGGGCCCCCCCGAGTACGTCAGCTGCCATTTAACTGTGGCAGGGCTCACATTAAACACTGTCAGTTCTACAATGTCTCCAGTCTCGGTTAAAGATCAGGTTACAGACGCACGCACATGCACACACGCACGGTTCAAAATACAGAGCATTAACCGACCGGCCCACTGCGAGCACATTAGCTTAGTGCTAATGAAAGAATTAGCAAGACAAATCTTGACTGCGATGCGGCTCCCCTTGCTGGTGTAAGGATGCCGAGGAGGCGCAGCTCCTCCGAGGACGCCACTGAAGATGGCAGGGATGCAGGATGTGGGGAGAGCAGTGGAAGCCGCCGGCAATGATGATCCTGCACAGATGCCGCCTGACTTCCTTCATGGGTGGGGGCCGTGGGGGCCCGAGCCGCCCAAGAAGCAGCAGTCGGGGGAGAAGCGACGAGCGCGGCCTCATTACCGACGACGCAAACACCGCGCAGATCAATTACACCCACAGCGTGCCGTCGGGTCTGAGTGGTGCAAGCATTACGGTCACACTCCACCAGGGGGAGCAATCGGGACAGACGGGGGGGGCAGCATGGAACACAACAGCAAGGAATAAAGAGAGTACACCCTCACATTACCATTTCCTATAAAAATCTCCCATTAACTCTAGGATTTTTGGCCTCTTCACTGCCTGACTGTTGTGACAGAGTTTCCATCCACAATGCACCAGGGCACAACAGAAAACAGATTTAAAAAACAGATAAGGGATGAAAGCAGGTCTGATATTGCTGCAATCAGCAGCCACGCCCACCCATCCCCACTATGTGTAAAAAATCCAATCTGCAGCCTCTATTAATTCTCCGTGTCAGCATTTCCATACAGCATTTACGTTCTATTAGGTCACGTATTGATCAGACACTGACCAGAAGGACTGGGGGGCAGGGCTGGGGGAGGGATCTCTGGACAGCTTACTTCAAGCTTGAAGGTTTCACTACATGATTCCGTTTTGCTTACACGTTCACTTTGGCTCCATCATTTCACATCCCAGAACGAACCCATCCTGAGATGCATTATCAGAAGCGCCTTACCCGATGGAGTCAGGACAGGCAGGCAAGAAACCCAACGACGGCACGTGTCACTTGCCAAGCAGGCCGGAGCGAATTGCGACACCGCATGACATTTCTTAGGTAAACAGATGCAAACAAAAGCTCAGTAGGTCTGAATTACACCGACTAGGAAGATGTAGTTTAAAGAGAACCAGAGGCTCTCCCAAGGCATTTGAGAGACTACCTAGTTTTACTCCAAAGAAAAACCCAAGAACTTCAAGCGGCTTCTCTCTGAATTTCTGGCTACACTTGTCGCCCCAGATAAGGAACGATCCGCTCAATTAAAACAACCCTTACAGATGGTCAAAACCACAGGAACACAAGGCCCTCTAGAAGGTTCTGCGCCGAGTCCGGACGGTGCCACGGCCTACCCAGAGCGATCCGAAAGATGTGGGAAGCTGGCAGGCCAGCGGGCCGTCGCGCGACAGCACAGGTCGGGTCAGTAGCAGCTCGTTCAATATTTATGCGGACGGTCTTAAGATTTGATAAGCGGAAATGCTCCAGCAGCACCGTGCGGAGAGGCCTGGCCTGATCGACAGCCTGCCAGGGGGAGTGCTGCCGGGGCTCCGCTGTAAATGTCACACCTGGGGTTCTGGGCTTGTCCAGGGTAGATACAACATCCAACATGCCACCACATTCAGAACGTGTCACAAATAACTTCCTCCTCTTTCAATGCCCCTCCGACCCATCCCTGCTTCCATTTTAATTACGGCTCGCCTATGCTAACCCCCCCCCGGGGCTCCGCTGGATTATACGCTCGGAGACCGATATCTCTCACTGCCACTCACTGGGGGAACGTGTTGCAGTAGGGGAAGTCGGTTGCCATGCCGATATTTCATCCTGAGCTTTTCAGGGTTGGTTCCTTGGTTTATAAGGCAATATCAGACCTAGCTTCTCACCCCACCAGGGATAAAAAACAGCTACATGCTTCCTGCAGTTACGCACAGATTCCATCCCGTATTCTCTGACAGCGAGGCGACAACAAGCTGTAATCTTTTTGGGAGCATGATGCTCTAGGAAACAGATCCCCATGCAGGTGACGGTCCAAGACTCTGATTGGGTGGCACAGTTCATCGTCAATCTGTGACGTCACGGGTTAACGAAAGTGCCAGAGCACCGGTCAAGGGCTACAATGGAACCACCAAGATGAATCAAAAGGTCTAAGGTCACTAGATGAGAGGCAGGTCTAACACCAGAAACATGGATACAATCAAGAGATAAACCATCTATTAAAGGTGATCGATATAATCAAACATCCAGAAGATAGGAAGTGGTCGATTGAAACAAAATCTTGGTCTGGATTTGTACTTCATGGACCAGAACTTTCCACCTCTGGATTTGGTGAAGTGGTTTGAAGAAGCAACTTTCCTCACAATATAACAGAAGCATATTTCTGTCCCATTCAAATGGCGCAGTAACATCAAGAACGCAGCACATTCAAAAGATGCTAAGCATGTTTCTGAGAACACAGGAGCAAATCTTGTACACAGCTCAAGTGTTCGACAGCAGAGCATGACAAACCCATTACTGCCAGAGAAAAACACACACAAAGACAGGTTAAAACCTGAGCAAAGTGCCATTGTTCTCACCTCCCTAAAGTTCAGTCTCACCTCCACCTTCCCTGGTTTCTCGCGCCCACATCTATGCTCTCCACACCCATGCTGAAGTTGACTATGAAGAAAACAGTGAAAGAACTGCATGGACGCCTCAAGTGAGTCATTACCTCAACAACAGCGAGACGCGCATGACTGGGTGCTGGTTATGCCTATTTTCACACAAGGTGAGTGACTACCAGAGGGACCAGTTGCCATCACTCTGGACCTTCGACAGTGGGACCAGAACGATTCCCATCGAACAGTGAGGCCCACAGAGAAAGCGGCCACTGGAGACTGGAATTAGGGCAGCCTCTGTCAGAAGGTGACACGTCCCCGATCCGAGCGAAAGAGCAATAACAGGGAAGGGAGGACGTCAGCTAGGCAGAGACAGGCTCAACGACAGTCAGGCTATACCGCCCCCTGGTGGTCTAACATGCCTTTAACATGAAATGCATTGACAAATTTCATCAACACGACCGGAACTGGAAAGCAGTTTCCCCCAGTGTTTTGGACCCTTCATCAACTGGGATATGCAGAGTAAAGGGTATTTTTATAAAAATCTATGAAAATGATCAAAAAAACTGAATTAGCCAGAAACAGAGGTGGAGATTTCAGGTGCAGATAGACTTTGTTTCAACCTACCAGTACTCATGACTATGACTCTCCACATCTAGCCATTATGGTTGGCCACTCATGGTTAAGGTTAGGGTCATCATAGGGTTAAGATTAGGGTTATATGCCCATAGAAATTGAGGCAGCCCCCAGTGACAGGGATATATGACCTGTGTGTCACCCAGTAACACCTCAGTATTAGAGGCATCTTAGTTTTAACATAGCTGACTCCAATGCTTATCCGTATAAGGTGTGTTAAATTAGGGCTGCACCAAAGATCTGCAGCGTGGCAGTACTCCAGGAACAGAAAATGAGCAGCTCTGCTCCAGACATCAAAAAGGTTCTTTTAAAAATAAATAAATAAAATAAATAAAAAAACAAACACACATTAATTGGTGCGTAAAGGAAAAACGAAATATCCACTCAAACATATGGCAGAAATACATATTCGTATTACATTTGCTTGAAAATATCATACATTTCCCACTGGGACGGCATCAAGTATGCTACAGTACAACTGCCTGACACATTAATTTCTGACAACAGCTCACAGCCAATTATACTCTCCTCTATATTCTCACCAACCGTTCTTACGCACAGATTTGTTGTGTAATCCCACATACGCATTTTTTTTTTTTATGAAAATTCTGACATTCACCAATGTTTTCTTATCAAAATTTGTTCTTAACCAAGAGCAGAATCTACGCACACTCAAGACCATTTGTACGCACATTTAAATGATAGTTTGTTCAAAATAATCGGTTACAGCAGTTTTGTTCATTCTACCGTTCATAAAATGACAGTATTTGAACAATATATAAGTAAAATATAAAAAATAGTTTTAAAGTGTAAAAATTATTTTCATGGTAGTAACGGCGATCATGCGGATTATAAATAGGTCCGTTTCTGCGCATTGGCCTTGCTATCAAAATGGCATTTCTGTTACTTCTTGAAGAGCTTGCCAATCGTTCTCTGATAAGGGGACGCATGTTTGAAGATCATTTAGACTTAATTGGCACACATCGTCCACAGAGAAGGTGATATCTTTCCATGTATCAGCTTTCTTGGGGGCTTTATATCCACTGGTTAGGCTACCAAATAACGTGTCTATTTGCATTTACCTCCTGAACAGTAAGATCCAGTTATAACAGACTTCAAGGGACCTGGCAAAACAGTCCGTTATATCCAAAGTCCGTTATATGCAGAGTTGCTGTATGACCAGAACACAACTACAGGACACCATATACTAATGCCACACCCCAGCAGACACCCTTGTGGTATAGATTATTATATTGTACTGGATATCACCGGCACACCATGCGCCTTGTAGGCGGAGTCTTTATGTCCACTATAGCAAAACAAAACTACAGCTAAAAGCAGTCCTGGGGACCAAGTTGTTTGTCCGTTATATGCGAGTCCGCTATATCCAATGCTTTTTCTGCATGTTCTTAAAGGTGCACGGCCGGGACCAGCGGACCTCGTCCGTTATAGACGATATTCCGTTATAGACGATATTCCGTTATAAGGGAGTCTACTATAACTGGATTTTACCGTATTAATACTTGTACTTCAGCATTACTTAACTTTGTTTTCCTCTTAGTGCCAAGGGGCTCCCAGCCTGCGTGTTTCTTTGCCGTTCCTTGCACACGGCCCTACAGTCTCATACCCTTTTATGGGAAATTGCAGTGCGTTTCCCTATGCTATTTAGGACAAACTGGCACGCGCTTTCAGTTACGAAGACGTGGGATTCACCATTCTTAACAAAGGTGCGAACGATTCTGCTACTTAAGAACACGTCATTAATCCAACATAGTTTGTTCATAAATTTCATAGGAACAAATTTAAGAAAATTCTTAAGAAAATATTGGTGAATAAGGCCCATTGGATTCTTCTCTATATAGAATTCCAAGATGTCAGAATCCAATCAAACACCTCAGCCAAACCAAATTAGGAAGAAATCCGGGAGAACAACTGGTTAACTGAACCACTGTCCTCAATCTCGACTCCCCCCCCCCCCCCCCCCCCCCCCCCCCCCCCCCCCCCCCCCCCCCCCCCCACACCCCCCCCCCCCCACCCCCCACCCAAAACAAAATAGGAAGAAAACCCGGAGAAAAACCGGTTAACCGAAACCCCGTCCCCAAACCCCCCCCCCCCCCCCCCCCCCCCCCAGAGGTAAGCCTCAACTCAACCCAAGACAGCCTCTGCCTTCCATCAAAAGGAGCAGGGCTTTAACACTAATTAATACCTCTGCTGTCAGGGCCAATCAGGCCTTCCACAACCCCCACTCCCCAAACCTGTTACTTAAAGGCATCTTGACACCTTCCCCGGTCAAACCCAATCTGCTGAAAGCACAGACATAACTTTCATCTGGTAATCTGTCATCAAGGGAAAAAAAAAATGTGTTTTTTTTTTTTTTTTTTTTTTGGTTCTTTCTAGATTTTTTGTTACTTTGACATTTTTCAGATCCCTTGTGAAGGGGCGCGGGACAGTAATGAATATACATAATGAAGGGGGATACGAGAGCAAGCAAGATAAATAAATATACATGACAGCTATTCATTTCCTAGTCACGGCTCACACTGCTCAACCATTCATAAAGCCATGAATTATCGATAAGTTTCTGAAAAACACAAGCTCTGCGTAGGCCACACGTGTCACTGCTTTCCGCTCATGCCGCCCCCTCACCCAAGTCATTTCCACATTGAGTCAAACCATGCACATTTTCACCAGGGCCTTTTGCCTCTCTGTCACTGAGGTAAGAGTCTCGAGTGCTAAGGTGGAAAAGATAGAAGCTTTGATTTTCAGGGAGCCCGACCCCCCCAAACCAATGTCCCACCCCCTATAAACTGACCACAACTTCCAGAGAATGAGAACAGTACAGCATGCTGGAATGAACAATTAAGGGATTAGAAAAAAAAAAAAAAAAAAAAAAAAAAAGCTATGTGGAAGTACTCAAGCTAATTAGCTAAGAGTTTCATTCTCGTTAGCGGTGCCCGGGGAGAGAGGCACTTAAAGTGTTTGTTTTCCTGCTACCCCCCCCCACACACACACACCATTGGGCCCATCTTAGTGAAACAGGCCTTGTTTCTACTTCCAGTGACATACAGGGCCTCCGACAAGGCTGGGGGGGGGGGTGAAGGCCAGGCTGCGCTGGAGAGCGCAAAAAAACGAAGGAATGAATAAATGAAGCGAAAGTATACGGCAGCGTAAGCAGGGACTCTGATGGCCGAGACCGGGAACGTCCTGTGTGCGGAGGAAGTACGTGGCGGAGGAGAGCGGACAGCCCCAATGGTGACTGTACTGCTAGCGAACGGAGGACAGACGCAGCGGGCAGGGGCTGTGGCCTTCATACACATGCGCTTGCTGTTCTCAGATATGGATCTACAGAACTTGGAGGGGGTTGCATCTCTCTGTGCTCCGTGTGTGTGTTCATGTTCCGCTCATGTTGAGTACTCATGGGAGTTTTACTTGCACAAAAATGTTCTGAGAACAGACTGAAAAATGATTGGTTATCTGAACCAGTCATAATGTAGAGGAGGCAAGTCCAACCAACTATTGGGGGCGGGACCAAGATCTAATTGGCTGGTTCTCCCTCTAGTTGCTTGGACCCACCTCCTCCACATTCTAATTGGTTCTCTCTCTGAACCAATCAATTTTCATTTTCAGAACATTTTTATGCAAGTAAAACAACCCCCGACCACATTGAGTGAAACTTCATGCTACAGCTAGGCTAATCAGCCTCTCTAAACTGCCCACTGTGTACGTGACCTGCAACGGACTGGCATTCCATCCACCCCAGCCTCATGCCCAATACAGCCTGGCACAGACTACAGGTTGGACTGCAGAGAAATGGACAGCCTACCGACATTTAAGACACCATGAGTGACTACCATATGCAGAGCTGATCTACTGACCTCAGCTGATGTGTGGTTAAAGAAAAGCAACCAACCAGAAAGACCTTCCAGAGATCCCTGGAAAGCACAAACACATAGTCCCCTTGGCAATAGCATCACGGAACAAGGCGCGCCAACAGCACTACAGCAAAGAGGTGGAGACTCTGATGATGCATTCGGAAGTATATCTGTGGTGCGTGTGCGTGTGCATCCACCTGCTCCCCTCAAATTCCCAGGCAGAAGTCCGATATCGATTATCGGTTTCATTCAGACATGATGAACCTGATGGCATTTAGCAAACTCTTTGCTGCTTCCAGCAAGCGTGCCTATTTTTCCATTGGAATGCCGATATTTCGTAATTCTACATAACTGAGATATGAAGCGATTCAGTACAAAAATTTTATAAATAAATATAAAGCCATTATGTTGACCGCCATGATGTCAGAGCGGCCAGGAGAGGAGGCTCCTCAGGAGTTAAGGTCTCTCATTTCTCCACACCATCCAGATGTCATATTGAAAGCTACGCTATTCCGATATCTGGGAATCTTGCCGATAAAATCTACTGAACACATTGGGGGGAATTTTATTGAAGGACCTCCCCCCCCCCCCCACAGGCTCACCAAATTTTGTCACAGAGATATCAAAATTCCACAGTACACCCTAAATACCACAGTATACTGCATTAGAGTAAAACCACCCAAGCCTTGTCCTCAGCCAGCAATACCTCACTTATGACATCACTGTCGTGACAAAAGGGATCGCCCATGTGTGCGTGACATCACATGCATTACGATTCCACTGAGGGGAGAACCAATCCTGCTCACAAATAGAGGATGATGTCACGGGACACCGTCCACTCCACCGCGGGGACCACTCAATGAATTTTCATTTGACAGAAGAGACTCCATTTGAATAATGCAGGAAACATCCGGAAGGCCGGTTGCGGGACACGACTCCGCAGAAGCCAAACCACGCCGCTGTTCGTCCCATAAAAAGTGCGACACACGTGCAAGAGGAAGCAAGACAGGTTAAGACGAAACTCACAAAGATGTGGCCTGAACTCATGGGGAAGCGTAAAATCCCAACCGTGTGGGACGATCTAGAATAAAGACATTTTTATTCATTTAGCAGACGCTTTTATCCAAAGTTACATACAATAGAGAAAGCAAGGGCAGCCAGTCCGAGAGCAATGGCGGCCGTGGGCCTCACTTAGGGGCCCGACGATGACATCATTCTGCCAACCGTAGGATTTGAACTGATGACCTTCTGATACTGGGCAAGCATCCAGAGCTGGCGAGCCTTTCTGCTTACAGCAGAAGCAGCAAAAACCACAAGTCCACCAGCTGGGGGGAGTTACCAGGGTGTTACCTGGAGAGTCGATCGACCCCATGACCAAAATGTCAAGTCAGCAGATTCAGGGACTGTTGGGGCTACAGCAGGGATGGAAATGTCGCCCTGCGGGGCTGTCCCGCATTTCCTGCAGCTGCTGCAGGATTGCAGTTGCTGGCTACTCAGGTTAAACCCCCAAGGTACTTCAACCCCCCCCAGCCAGCAGGTGACCCAGCCTTTAGCCACACTGAAAGCCCAAGAAGAAAAACAGTAGTCAAAAAAAGCAGGGGTGAAGTGGGGAAAATAAGATGCAGAGAGGTGGAAAGGAGCAAGCTGAAGTGGTTCATCAACAGCAGTAATACTGGAGCCTGGAATCACCATCAGCCGATCAAAAGCAGTGCATGCGACATTATCCGGATTAAATTGTTATGCGAATGCTGGACTTGCTGCAGGTTTTATTTATTTATTTTTTTAGCAGTGCGAGAAGCACCTCACAGAAAAGCCAGAGCGGTTCTTCGAACAGAAGACATGTGGCATATCGAACGCAGGAATTCCCTTTTCAGAGGTAAAGAAGAAAAAAAATGGAGGGAAGCGGCACATCACGTCTCACACTGCTGCCATTTGGGCCGGGCGTGTGGGACATCTGGCGTGGGGTCAGCGTCTAATAAAACAAAAGGGCTGTGATAGGCAGGGGCAGCGGGCACGAGGAACAGGTGGAGCCAATCAGCAGAAACAATTACGGTCACCTGACTTGGGCACCCGAGACAGATGGTGGCCCTGCTCTTGCCTCTCCACACACAACAATATCCCCCCCCCCCGTCCTTTTGTGTTCAAGACCCTGAAATCTAGAATTAATAAGGGCCTTCCTATATTGTTCTGTCAGAGTAATGTCAACAGCCAAGATGTACAGACATTCATGTGGATGATGGGGCAGACAGCAGACTAGCAGTGAACTAACACTGAACTAAAACTGGGGTAAGACGCCCATTAGACTCCAAAACTTTATAAGGAGAACCACTGTACATGGAACCATCGGTTTCTCAAACACCCACCCCCACAGAAGCCCACATTGCACAGGGTTACACTGACACACAGTTCTAGCACTGGCTTCTAAGGGACACAACATCGCCGTTTTCAGTTAATTTCACTGCAACTGATTAAGATCAAAGCATCCACCAATCACAACCAAATAAAAGATTATTACTTCAGGGCCTTACAATAATGCTGCCAACATCTGATAAAATGATTCTTTATCCGACTGTTAGAAGATTACAAATGACTAAGCGCTACGACCAAAGCTGTTATTAAACATGTTTACAAACATGTACTCTTTCCCCAAGCCCTACAATTTCTATTAATTTGGTCTGACTCAATTAGCAAAACCGAATGTCATTCTAGGCTTTTATGCTTAATTCCATTTTAACTTGAAGATTAAAATGTTGAGGGAATCCTCTGAGCTCATTAATAAGCAGCCCACACAGAACTGTAAACTGTAAATGTAGTGCGCCTTCAAGATCAGGGTTACGAAATGGACAACACCATGACCCTATGCCACAACTGGTGTTCAGTGACTGAACCCTGTGTAGACCATCTCTCTTTCCATATCCACCCAGAGATTTAAAATACCCAAACCCAAGGGGACCAATCTTCCTCGCTCATTTTTGACCACCTCCAGCACAAGGTGGAATTGGATGACGTATGTGCCGCAGAGCAATCATTCCAACCATGGTCAAGCAAACACAAACAGAAGAATGTTTCCTTCCAGTTACATCACATCCTTCCAGTTACATCACTTCCTTCCCACGCTGGAGGTACACAGATGGCCCACTTCCTATGTAACATTATTCCATTCCTATTTCACCTCTCCACATCACAGGCAAATCCAGAATATTGCAACTGCAATATATTTTGTTTCTATAAAAGGCCTAAGTTTAAGGGGGAAAATGGTATTTATTACACAACAGAAATCTCGTTCGACAAAAATATTCTTTTAAATATAGGACTAAAACAGGTGGGATTTTTGACTGGCAATCTCCCAGGGAGTCAGAGGAGTGTTGTGAAAAGCGTTAACCCACATGAGGTGCGGTACTGGATTCAGTGTAGACTGCCAATCCTATCAGGCGTGATGGTACTTTAAGATAGCCAGCCACGCTGCAGCGGAACGTGACCAAAGTGATAGCTAAGTATGACAATTTAACGAGTAATGGCCTGGATAACAGGTGGCTCAGCAGTTTTGTCACATACCTCCAGGGTTAGGGGTTCAACTGGCCCCACCCCAAGTCAGCTGACTGGCACTGCACATGACTGGGTGCTCCAGCCCCACCCATGACCCTAAGCAGCATAAGCACCAAAAGACAAATGAATGGGAATAAAATTTTAAAATAAAAAAAAGCACCACCTAGGTATTCAGACATTAATTATGAGACACACAAGATTGAAATATTTGCTGCTTACAATACCATAACATTAAAACACCACATGGTGCCTGCAATTCATTCCCAGGTGTTTTGCCTTCAGTGGGAACATAATTAACGTGAGTGTTACGACAAGCGCATAAAATCAGCCACCACAGGGAGTCCCTGACGTGATACATGCGCAGAACTTCCAGACCGACACAGTAACTCTTTGCCCATCACTGGATGCTACCAGCTGTGGCGTTTCACAGGTCAGGAGGGACCATGGGTCAGGGAACCTTCTAGAAAGCATGCGAGAGCCTGCGCTGCTGCTTCACCGGAAGGCTGAGGATGACCAGCGCGTTGCCGGTATAGGTGAGAGAACCTGAATGCAGTGCCCACACGCCTCCTGCAGCGCATGCGGGGGAAGCCGCAGTCAACCGCAGCGAGTGGCCAGGCCTGAAAACTGCAATTCGCTATGTTGCAATTAATGGCAAGCGACAGGAATCAAATAATATAATAAAAAACATTAAAAAAAAAACACACACAAATGAGGCAATACTACAGCCATTCGATGAGTGATGAAGCAGTGACAATATCCAACAAGTCCTGGGGACCTCTAGGCCTTAAGATCTAGCACAAACTCATAGTACTGTGCGCTAATCACACTATACCCATAATGCAGCAAAAGTGTTTTGGAACGTAATCAGCTTTCTGGGGAAACGGGGGGAGCGGGTCTTCAGCTCCCAGGGCAAGAAGAGGAGTTTCGACTCACCACTGTCGTTCATCCCGCATCGATCTGAAGCACCTATTTCATCAACAGTGAAAATAATAAAAAAAAAAATGTGTGACACATGTAAGACATGCTGGCGACACCTTAATGATAGACAACAGCAAGCTTGATAAGCCCATACAAACAAAATCGTGACACAAAAAGAAAAACACGCTATCGGTTAATTTACAATAGGGGAAAAACATGTGGACACTACGCATTAACATAGGGTCGGAGGATCCCCCAAACGTCACATCAATGGAAGATGGTGAAGGTTAGTGAGGCAGCGATGAAAAGCGGGAAGAAGAAAGCGAGACAAAAGTAGGGCATTAACATCTGGCTGCGTGCATCCCAACCAGAGAAGGGATTTTCAACACGGCAAGCAACCGAACGCACAGCTAATACAATAAAGTTTGCTGAAAGCAGGTAACTAATTAAAGTAACTACAAATAGCCTCCGCCTGCAAATAGCTATTTGAGTTAAGTTGCATAATAGCACTATTTTTATCAAAGGGACACGCGTTTCTGTACGTGTCCAAGAGAAACCAAGAATGAACGGCGGATTTGGTGCATTGGTTTGGCCGTGTGAGTGTATCATTGTGCGTGGGTGGGAGAGTACAGATGGTCTAACAAAAAAGTGAAAGTGCAAGGGCCTGATGGTGCCCCACGATAATATAGCGGCTGAATGGACGGCCGAGATGGGGTGCATGGCACTGCGGGAACCTTTTGAACAATACGGGCGTAGGGTGAAGGATGGGGCGGACCACGGTAACGGATTAGCGGTCCTGCATCGGTGACACACACCGCTCGCTTGCCGACTTAAAGTGTTGCACGATGTTTTCACTGGCCTGCCAGGTTTAGAAAAAGGGAGGAAAATGAGGACGATCGGGCATTAATGACGAGCCGCGTTGCGCCGGCCAGCTGGCTATATTACATCCGACTGGATCGCCAGGGGATTCAGAAGGTATATCAAATTTTATAATACAGGTAGAAAAAAATAATGCAGCTGCAACTAAACAAGATAAGAAATTTCGATAGTTAGCTGGCTAGCTAGCAGGATTCGATGTTTTTCCTATGTTGCCACCCAGAAACTGGTTATATCAGGAATGTAAGATGCTGCATGAATTTCAAGCACAGAAGAGCTACCGGTGTGCTGTGCAGTTGTGCGTTTCCTCGTCCAATTATCATCATCATTAATAGGTTTCACTTTTCCCCGTGAAGCTGTGGTGTCCATTCGTGATAAGTGCATTCAGATAAACTAAACCAGCAATCATACTTCACAGGCAAATTATATCCTGCTTTATGGGGACGTCAAAGTTAAAACAACGTGCTTTTGGCGATCAAGCGATAAGCACTTCTTCTTAAAGGAT
>JAABNY020000043.1:18785910-18798216 GCA_015164015.2 Brevimyrus niger | reverse complement strand
ATAGTCAAAAAGCATTATTAGAATGTATCTAACTAGGGTTGAAGCTCACACAATCCTTTAAATTTGTGTTATGCATATACAGTACAGACCCTTTCCAAAAAATAGAATATCATGGAAAAGTTTATTTCCATAATTCCATTCAAAACGTGAAACTTTCATAGATTATAGATTCAGGGCCCACAACATAAACGATTTCAAGTACTTAGTTGTTTATTTGTACATAATTGGGGTTTCCAGCTCATAAAACCCACGAAAATGGGAATTCAAAAAATTAGAATACTGTGAAGACATCACCATTTACTTTTCAGTTTTTGCAGAAAAAAAGAAAGAAATTAGGATCATAACAAATCAATCAAAATAGGGTACTTTCAAAACGATATGTCAATCTTCAATACTTCGTTGGGAATCCCTTTGCCTTAATCACTGACTTGATGTGCCGTGGCATCGAGGCAATCAGCCTGTGGTAATGCCTGGGAGTTATGGAAGACCAGATTTCCTTGATGCTTGCTGTCAGCTCTTCCTTATGGTGATGTCTTCACAGTAGAATCTATAATCTATGAAAGTTTAACGTTTTGAATGGAATTATGGAAATAAATAATAACTTTTCCATGATATCCTAATTTTTTGGCAAGGGTCTGTACATTTGACCAGTGTAAAATCAGGTCTAATTTCGCGTTGGGGGAACTGCATTTAAAACCCAGGAAACTTTTTGCTGATGCTTATTTGCTTGTTACTATTCAAAAAGCATTTGTAGAATGTACATAAACAGGGTTGAAGCTGATACAATCTTTTAGATTTGGGCTATACATAAACATTTCACCTATTTATATTTTAGATAGAAATAAGTTAAGTATATCATATACGATTTTACCGTCAATTTACACACGAGAAAAACCAGCAGATCCAATACGAAGTCGCAAGTCACCTTGATAGCTCTTAGACGCACGTAAGTTACTTTAAAAAATGCTTTGTTATAACCATGACAACGGAAGTACTTCCAGTTCATTGTTCCTACGTATTTTTGCTAGCTTCATGGTACCACTCTCAGCCGTCACGTAATGTCAGTTTTTGTAGCAATTGTATGTTTTCGAGGAAATAGAACTGGAGTAGCTGCATATAATGTCAAAGTGAATAAATACATTAACTTAACTGTTGTAAGAATTATTTTTTATTTTGCTTATCTATCAAGGATTATCCAGCATGTGCTTTACTTCCAGTTCAGTTCCAAGCCCGTCCAGCTTTATCGCATCGAGATAATTTATTACCCAATCTCCCAAACTCTTGTAGTTTAACTCAAGCGGTAAACGGAACTGGTAAGAGAAGTACCCAATAGTATGCATCGGGAGGCGGGCTCTCTTTCTGTCCTCTCTTCCTTTCCGGAGTGCAAGCTAAAAAGTGTCCTTTAAGGTTGTAGTTGCTACTATACGTAACATCGATATTGTCGTCAAGTCGCAAAGGGTTTTGTAGTTTCAAAACAAACGGGTAAGTCAGTTGTCATATTTTCTCTTTATTAATTTGAGTATGTTGGTTTTTTACTGAAAGAAAAAGGCTACCATGCGTCTTTGAAGATTGAGGCCTAGTTGTTAAGTCCCTTGTCTTTTACGTAGGAAATTAATTTAAAATGCGAATGGAAAATTATTAATAGGACGTATCAGGAAAATAACGGGAACATGGACAGTTGCTAGACAAAATGTAACATAATTTTGGCAATGGTCTTATTCCAGTAGGCTATTTCTGTTTCCTTGACAACAACCACAAAAAGCATCCTTTCGCGCCCCCTTCCAGCGCCTATTTGTATTGCCAACCTGACATTTCAAACTTTAGGTGCATTAAGCATCCTTATGTAAGCGTGTGCATTTAATTTCGTTCGTAACGGTGGTTTTCATTATCAGACATAACCAGTTACTCTGTAGATTCAGAGCTTCTGAAGTTTTGAATGGTAGCTTCTTGATATGGTTTCATCGTACGCGAGGTATGTTCATATGGTATTTTCAAGGCTTGCCTAGCGTCAATGCAGCGATCTGTATTTTTTTTTTTTGGAAACAGAAAGGTATAATATCTTGTTGCTTATTTCACGATAACTACTCTGAGGGTGTCGGCGGAGCTCGAGTGTTCTCCAAATGTTTTACTCCAAAGAGTATGGTTTATCCCTTTCTATAGAAACCCGAAATTAGGTGAAGTTGTGTCTGTAGAATGTTAAGACCAATCACTTTTCACATCTTATGCTATAATATTATTTTCCCTATCGGACTTAACGCAGTACCAGGCAATGAAGTACAAACAGAATTTTAGATATTTGTACAAATTTATTAAAACGTTGAAACATCACATTGACGTAAGTATTCATGCATTTTGCTCTGACATTTGAAATTTAGCTTAAGTCATCCCATTTGTTTGAGATATTTCTATGCCTATTTTGGCTTCTGCAGTTAATTTAACTGATTAGACATGATTTGGAAAGGCACATAACTGTCTATATAATGGTCTCATTATTGGAAATGTATATCAGAGAAAAATGCAAGCCATAAGTCAAAGTAATTGCCTGGAGAGCTCAGAGAGAAGGCTATGTAGAGGCACAGATCTGGGGAAGGCTACAGAATTTTCCCAAAAGCACAGTGGCCATCATAATTCTTAAATTGACAGTTTAGAACAAGACTAGGGGCTGTTACGGTATCACTTGGTGTAAACTTATTTTTAATAAATGTCTGGGCCTTTAAATTGTAAAAAGTATTGCCACACCACCATTGTTTTTTATACCTTGTCTATCCACAATATCTCCTCTTCTAAAAGATGGGGTGACTGGGCTGTATCCTTCCGCACATCATCAGGGATTGTCGCTTCCACGATATACCAAAACGGTGGTATGCAGCATGCTCCACTAACTGAATTTGATAAAAAACAAATAGGCACATTCTGAATTCATATAGATAACTATGTTTGGGCATCGCAATACAAATGAATCTGAATGATTTTAGGATAATACTGTAATATCAAATTCAAAAATGTCAAGGGGTCTGAATACTTTCTGAATGCACTGTACCTTTTAACTAAAATAAATGGGTGCACTCATGGTTGAAATTGAGTTTTGTAAAGGATTTTCATGTTGGTTTCTCCTAGCATTTAGCATTTGGTAAAGTATTTTATTTAGATTACCTTGGCCTTGGTGTGCTGGAGTTCACTCCAAACCAAAATTTTACCTTTGATGCTGATACCAGCTTTGGTACCTCAGTATCAATGCCATAACACATTCCCAGTCAAATTATATTACTTTGAAATAAACAAGCCTATTTATGAATTAAACCAACAACAATAGCCAATGATATAGTTTTAACTTTATCAGTGAAATTTGCATAGATTAATTAAATTACATTCAATTAATTGGTTCTTAATTTGGCTTCAGTTGTTACAAATCCTGGTTGGTGATGCAGTGGTTAGCGCTCCTGCCTCACAGCAAAAAGGTCCTGGGTTCGATCCCAGGGTCATGTGCAGGTCCTTTGGTGTGGAGTTTGCACACCCTCCCAGTGTTCAGTTCCTCCCACAGGGCCCTGGTTTCCTCCCACAGTCCAAAAGCGTGCAGGCCAGGTTGATTGGCAAGTCTAAATTGGCCCTGTAATTGGGTAAACTTCTAAATATATTAGATATGTATTTCCAGGGGTGGACGATCTGACTGTTTGTAATCTATTTCTCATGCGCATAATTGAAATAGCGATGTTATGTCCTACTAATATCACGTAATGTTATGCATTACGTACTTCTGAATCTGTTCCTCAGAAAATTACAATCAGAGCAGATGTAATGGCGCTTACGGATGACACTGCAGTTGTGACCTGCTGGGCCAGCCACTTTGAGCAGGGACGGATTATGAGTTCGTGGGCCCCTGAGTCAGACGACGAGAAAGCCCCCCCCCCCCCCAAAAAAAAAAACATAACTCACACAGAATCTGATCTGAAATTAATATATAACGTATATCATATGAATAATTCGTTAATTTCTATCCATATATTAAATGTTTCACTTCCGGACTTTGCGCTGCGCAAATTCATGTATAATGTCATTATGACTTCGTCAGCTCACTCTCGATGGCCATCAGAGAAAGACAGTAGAGATGTTCTTGTTTTATCTTTGACGTTTATTCATTGTTAATTCGACTTGGCCTTTAATTAAAAGTAATTCAAACAGAAGAGACTGACTTGAACTTCAGTATGTGTTGCATTGGCGGAAATATTTTTTATGTTCCATATTTAGACAATGTTGGGGCAAATTAGACTATGGTGTGGAAGCCATGCACTCACTCAGCAATGCATTTAATGCAGGATCAGAGAGAAATCTTTGTTTTTGTTTAATTTTTTTCTGCCCCCCCCAGGCCCACAAGACTGGGCATTTCTTTAAAAATCATAACCTTAATTCATGGCAAATAAATTATTTTTTAGTATTCGTTTTGCCATTTCACTCATCTTTATTTTAATGTATATTGTAAATATGTCAGATTTTTGTTAAGTTTGTAGTTTGACATCAAAGTAAAGACATTGCAAAATGCAGTTTGGAACACTTAGACACATTATTAAAGTACATAGTAAGCAATGCTGGCACTTTGTTTTGATCCCTGATATCTGATCACCAAATCTTTGCTACATGAAGATGACTAAATGGTGTAGTTGCGACATTCATTTGGATAAATAAATAAGAAAAACCTAACGCATGTAACTATGTCTGGCTCATTTCATTGAATATGTACCAACTTTCATGTGTATGAATGAGCCATTGTCACCTGGCCACGTCCCTACCCCCCTTTAATGGCGCTGACGGGGACGTATCTGGATCGCGTTTCACCGTTGCGCTGTTCATCAAATTACCATGCGAATGCGATCTGAATACACGCTAATGCAGCTATTTAGAATGTGAATAGCGATCTGCAGGTGAGAGCGATACTACACGCCCCCGATGCAGGTAATTTTTTTTGCCGATTTAAGCTAATTAAAAAAAAAACTTTAATACTTCCGAAAATGGATGTTTTGAAAAGAAGACAGATTACGAATTTAGCCAGCATTTTATTCATGATTCTAAATTAAGATTTCAGCGAGATATAAACTGAAATAGAAGCGAAAAGTACGTGATGTCGTCGACGACATACTCGGGCCCAGAGGGTTAAAGTGCAACCTGACAAGCCAAAAAAGATGCTTGTAAGTGAGATGGCAGACCACGCCGTTCTAAACACCTTTAGGGCGTTTTTCACCGCACCAGGTACCATACTCACCAGGTACCATACATCTTTCGGTACTTCCATAAAGTGTCGAAAGTATGGTACTTCTTTCGTGTCGGTTTTCCACTGCCGTAAAAAATGGTACCAGTGCCAAATGATATCAGTGACAACCCCTGACTAACATCGTCACAACGCACAGCTTAAATCATAATTTTTAAAAAAGCAGCCCAAAATTAAAACTAACAGTTTAAGCTGGAAAATGCGGTTTATTGTTATGTCAGCTTCTATCACAGTATACGATTTAGTAATATCCAGATTGAATACTGCCATCATTTACGGTTACGTAGGTACACCAATCAAAGCAGTAAGAATAAGCTTATTGCTAATTCAGTCTTTTGAAAGCAAACAAATTATTTAATCATGTGTTTTGATTTTCAAGCGGCATTGTACGGTGTTTCACGTGTGCCCCATTTCTTCCAAGCGGCTTGGTATTACGGTGTTCCGGGCGATTCAGTTTCCCTATGTTTCTCCTGTCTATCAGGAAATAATGTTTCCTCTAATATTAAAGCAGATGTATATGTGAAATGTCTGAAAATCACTCAAAGCTCAAGGAGAAGACATATTTAAAAAGCACCCTCAGAAACCTTGGACAGTCTACTTTTCAAATATATATAGGTAGAAACGAAATATGTTTTTACAGCTTCGTGATACGAATAGAAAGAACAAGAGTAACTCACTTAAGTATCTGGGTCTTGAAGCAGTTCTGATCGCCTTCCCACTTGCAGATCACGCCATTCACATGATAATAACATGATAATCCGACAGTTGGTATTGGGTAAAGAAATATATGAATACGCCCATTGTTACTCAAATAAACAAGAGCACGTGTCTGGGTAGTGTTTACACTGATCTGCCACAATACGGCACACGGATACGTTTCTGCCGCTGAACCTTTGCGCCAGTGTTGCCAGTCAGCAGTGAATCTCCAGCCTGTGTTCACGGGTAAGTGGGCTCAGCCTGTGTGTCTATAATCACAAGGTCTGTGATTTAAACCCGCGTTTGAATGCGCGGTAATGCTGCTATTTAGAACGTGAATACTACACGCCCCCGATGCAACTGTGAAAGGGATTTTATTGTTGCTACTTTTCTTGCGTTTCAAACTGCCTTTCCAAAGTGATGGGTGTGGGATGCAGTGACATTCCAGACTGATGGGCCATTGACAGTATGCAAACTACTACAGTGTGGGGACACCTATCTCATCAATATTCATTGTGCAGGCTAAGCACTGACTTTGAGAAAAAGCGCGTCACTCCAACGTTCTAACACTTTAGTAATCAAACCACATAAAATTTCAGAATGTCTTTCACCTATGTGTAGTCAACCCCTGTATCTATAATTCAGAGCCTCAAAAGCCTTGGCTAGAAATGTTTATAATGTGTTTTTTTTACAATTTCTCAGCATGTCTGAAATAGGTTTTTGAAAAGTATATGTTTAAAGTTGTTAAAAAAAAGGGAATAACTTTGTAAGTTGTCTCAGATTACTGATGCCGAGTTTTTACTGAATAAAAGAACATGTAATGCTTTGGGATAAATGTGTTTTAGATAGGTGAAATATTTTTTGTAGATCGTCACGCATAATATAGTCGTATAAGCAGTACTATACCGTTTTCATCAAGAAATATCTCTATCTATAATTAAATTAATTAAAACAAAAAACAATGAAAAGGCATGTGATGTTTTAAAATATGTGGCTTGGTTACCTCAAGAGCTTCGTAAAGAGACATGAAAACAACAGCGAAACCCTGTACAAATCATCGCGCAACACGGGAAACATAGGGAAACTGAATTCCCTGGAACGGCAAAAACTTCTTTATTTCGAGTCGTGCTATCCAAATCCCGCTGGATCTGTTCATCCGACCATTTGGCGATTTAAAGCCTGTGTGTTTCCTTGTTTTGTCCATCCTTCAATTTTACTTTTTTATACCTTTGTTTCTACTGCTTTTTATTTTGTTTCTCGCGTCTTGTGTTTCAGCGGTAGGCTATTTGCATAATCAATCGACAGAAAATACGTTTATAAGTCCCACCCCAAAATATCGAAGTACCAAAGAACTACCCCAGCTGGTTTGGCACTTTCGGTACTCAAGATTTCAGTACTGGTACTCGACCGGAAGTCAATGGAAAAGAGAAAGTACCGTACTTTGTGCGGTGGAAAAGCGCCCTTAGAAACTTTTAGCATGTTAATGAATGACGGATATTCCACAGTATGTATGAGCACCATGTCTTTTGCAAGACCATGTCCAACCCATGACTGGGGATTATAATAAAATATGCATCGTGACAGCGTTTATTATCGCCTTCCACCGTGCCCCATTCTTATCATTATTCTTATAAGTTCAAACGTGTCAGGGACAGTTGCTTGCTTAACTTTGAATGTTGTGCTGGTGATTTAGCTATTTTCATTTAGCTGGGAGCTGCACCTCTCACACTCCGCTGTGTGTCTCTGCTTTAGGTGCAGAAATAAATTTGTCGTGCTGCTTCCTTTGGTTGCAACAATTTTTAAACAGACTTTGCAAAGAGGACTTTTTTGGTCAGTGTCCAACGGCGCAAAACCGAACCATTGCCATCCGCTACTAGTGTTTGGGTGCGCCATGCTAATTTACCCGTGAAGAACAGTGTGTCGCATTAGTTCCGCATTTGGCGCTCGTGTGTAAAATAAGTAATAAAATCGATTTTCAGAAAAACACATCGTCCTGAACTGTAAATTTGAATTAATTGATAAAATTGATTTATCGCTCACCTCTAAGGTCAGATATGGCTTGCATAATTTACAGCGGCAAACTCCCTCATTGTTTCATTGTTATTTTGTTAAAACAGCAGGCAAAATGTGTGGTTTTAGTTGTATCAGTTGTATTACTTCTTTAAATCTGCTTTTTTTAACTGTTTCATTTTAGTTCTGACAACTTGACAGAGAGGAGAAAATTAAAGATTTAAAACAAGAAAGGAGAAATTTAGGAAGAAAACTTCCTAGCTTATTTGACTTTCCTTGTTGACCCCTGGAGAATGAGCTCCCCCTTTGAGTCTGGGCCCTCCCAAGATTTCGTCCTTTTAGGGAGTTTTTTTCTTGCCTCTGACACCTCTGGCTTACTCACTGGGGGCTTTATGCAGGGATGCTGTAAAGTGTTTCAATGCAATTTAATGTTGTGAAAATGCGCTATGCAAAAATAAATTGGTTTGTTATTTACTGGTACATTTAAGTCATACCCATGTGAATGTATTAAGATTAAAGTGTATTAAAATACTCTCTGAATAGGAGCTAGTATCTGAGGGTGATGGTTGCTGTGTTCTCTCCACAGGTATATCCAGAAGAAGGCTCATCTTGCCATTTTTTTTTCCTTTTTTGTTAATTTAATTTAGTTCTTTCTGGGATCCTCTAATTTACTTTTCTTTCATTCTTTCTTTCAGCGTGTATTTTTATTACTTTATTTTGTTTTTAATACCTTTAGATTTGGGATCTGTGAAGTGTCTACATGGCAGTGAGAAGGGGACACATTAGATACTTGAAAGTGAGTAGAAAATTTGTACGTATTTTGTCATTTAGCAAGATGTATGGTTTCCAATGATTTTGAAGTATGAATATGTGTCCATGATCATGAAATGTGAAATACATTGTTCAGATAAAAGTTAAAAACTGCTTGATACCGTGTTGAAATGTTTCTGCTTTTCACACACTACTTCAGTAACGCCAAGCTGAGTATAATGCATAAGAAAAATACAAAAAACTATTTGTGAAAATACCTGGACTTCAGATGACTGCAGTTATGATATGCAGAAAGCAAATTTATTGTTTCGTTCTGATGTATATTTTGTTCATTAGTCATTTGGTGACTATGATTACTGTGAAGCATAATCATGATATTCAGTGAATTTAGAAGGTATCTGTTCTGTTCAGTGTGCTCTGATGCCTCATATGGAGTGAATTCTCACGTAATATGATGCACATTTGTAAAATATCTGTTTTCTCTTGGTCTCCATTTTCTACTAGTAGACTACTTTTTCAATTAACAAGTCTGTTTATTTCTTCCTGATTTTTGTCAGGAATCGATTTTATTTACAGTTAAGCTCAACAAAACATTTTAGGAATCACCAAGAAGTTATCATAGAGATACAAATTAAGGGACAAAACCAAAATGAAATATATTTTGTTAATGCATAATAAGTGCTGGTTGAAGCGCATGTGGCGCCCTAGACAAACTTCATCAGCACCCTCCCATCCAAGACAAAATGACATTGTCTTGTCTAAGCACCTCCTCAGAAGCTGGCACCCGAGGTGGCTGCCCATGTCGCTTAAGCCCTGCGTGAAGGCTGGTTCATACTTAATATGGTCAGTAATGAGAGTTTTCACCACAATTAATGATACAACTATTAACAGGGCATAATTGTAGCATGAGGAACATAACCACAAGTGTGCTTCATCCCTTAAAAGGTATGTGAGTGTTGCATACAGGGGACACAAAATGCAAACCTTAGCAATAAGCTTATTTGCTTATAATGGTAAATTACAGGGACATTACTGTTAAAACATAAAAGATCCTTCTTATCTTATCCTATCTAATTTATTTTTCTGTATTCTTATTCTTGTTTTTTTATATTCTTGGTATTACTCTTTTCTTGCTATCTGTCTTGAGCTGTGGTAACGCACAAATTTCCCCACTGTGGGATCAATAAAGTTCTATCTAATCATCATATATTGCACTTAGAATTAGCAGTGCAAATCACAATTAAGTTAATAGTGTGTAAATCGCTAATAAGAGTACAAAAAATGATGTTTGACTATAGACAGAACATTAATCACACTAAACTACCAAGTAAAACTACCGAATAGAAATGGAGAAGCTCTATTGATTCATTTCACACATAAAGAAGCACAGAAACCCTCACTTCATAAAAACAAGTGGCTCTCTCATGCACATTTGCAAAACTGGGTGCTACTGTGGTAAATTCATTCATTGCATAGACTTTTTTTGTACATCACACTGTACAGTTCTGTATTAATGCATTGTCATTTTTTAGTTTTTTTTTTTTTGCACTTCTGATCCTTTTGTTTTTATGATGCCTGAAATTGAGAGCTTGTACTACGGTGGCCAAGCAGGCCCAATGCAATTAAGCATAAAGAATTGCATGTCTAATATAAAATGCACCACAAAGCAAATGGTGTCCGTTTCAGACACTTCTCAAATTACAGTACTGTACAAGTTAAGGGACAAATCAAATATGTACAAATTAAATTACTGTGTAATTTGTGTGAACTGTGTATAATTCAAATGTGCTACAATACATAAAGTACAATGATATCTGTACACACGAGCGTAATTGGTTTGAAGACACAGCTTATGGGTAGAAACAATGAAAGCATAACAAATTGTTGCTTACAATAAAACATTGAAAAACAAGCCTAAATATTACAGTAAATTGTGCGACTAATAAAAATGTAGAAAAAGGGCAAATTATCAGTGCTATCATAAATTCACGAAAAATTGCTTACAATACGGCAATCAGTTAACCTATGCAGGAAGGACATGTACCTCTTTCCCGTATTGTAACGCACTTTATGTACGTATGTTACATTAAGGACTGTTTTACCTTTAGCAAGCTTTATATATATATATGTTTTATGTATATATAGAAACATTCATACATTTACAAGAGTGGATGCGAACTTGAAATGGGCAGTCCACATTTTTTCAGATCCGACTCCAATACACAACTGCCGATATCGATACAGATTCCGATACTTTATATATAATTTTTTAAGCTAGTAAAAAACGGATGGAAAAAATGTATGACAAAAAATATTTAATTAGGCTACTACAAACATACATAACGTACTGTTCCACCTCGTTTGTTTTAAGCGTTTTTGAGGCATTTGCAGTTTAATATGAATATTTTCAAAGTATGCACAAGTGACGAATGCTTATAATTTTAAGTTTTTCTCCCATTGGCGTCAGCGCAGTTACACTTTTGTTGCGGTATCAGCCCCTATTGTATCACAAGCTGCAGCGAGTTCGCAAAGCAGTCCTATTAAGTTAGCGACTCCCTAATCATCCATTGCTTTGTTTTGTCTTGTAGCTGCATGTGCTTCGTTAAATGGGATTGTCCATTAAACGCTATTCCCACCTCAAAACTTTATTTTACATAGATTGCAAATTGCTGTGCTACTAGTTTCTGTTAAAACTGTGAAATACTCCCAGATCGTCACATCTTATGCTCCTCGTACTGCGAAGGGTATGCGCATGACGTCACAGCAGGCAGAAGTCACTGTACTCACACCCACTGAGTAGCAAAAAAGACTGAGGGGCAGCGATAGCGTTTTAATGCCGCAAAAAAAAAAACACATATAAAATGGGAAAGGGCTGTTGTGCGATTTTTTCAAAAACTAAATAACTAAGTTTAGGATGTGAAGTTTTCGTAGTAATTGTATAGTGTCTATGAATTTTCAATGGATTATGAACTTGTATAATATCCATTGTTGCCATACAGTGGGTTTTTCTATCAGACATGCATTTTTTATTTTGAATTGCATTGGACTTTCTCGGTCACCCTACTGTACAAGTAGTGGGTGTTAACTTTATTTTAAAAGATATCTGCCTTGTTGAATATCCAGTGGAAATTAGTGTAACAGGAATAAATCTCTTTACAGTAAAGTTTGTTTATTCGGGGAGGTAAGACAAAGAAGACTGTTCTAAAATATGCCCAGCCCTCTTTCACAGCAGACATGATCCCCCCCCCCATTAATATCTATGTTTCCACTGCTCAGATTTATTGAATCTTGTCCCTGGAGATTAGGGATGTATCATACATAGATGATATCAGAATGTCATTCGGACTTGAGAAGTGTGGTCGAATGGTGACAAAGAGAGGGAGGCCCAACAGAAGGGGTCACAGTCCAGGAAGGAACAATAGCAGACATTGAGAACAGCTACAAGTACCTTGGTATCCCACAAGCAATTGGCAACCTAGATGTGGCTGCAAGGGAAGGAGCCACAGCCAAATACCTACAAAGAGTAAAGCAAGTCCTAAGAAGTCAGCTCAATGGCAAGAAGAATATCC